>PVIW01000050.1:599073-789073 GCA_004026585.1 Noctilio leporinus | reverse complement strand
TCCCATCCCAGCCTCTGTCCTCTCAGTGGGGGGACACGGGGCACATGGAAGCAGCCAGGCGCCTGCCTGGGCTCCGCTCCGACGGGCAGCCTGGCCCATGGGCGCCGCAGGGCTCCAGGCGAGAGTGAGGAGTGGGGGTATGACACGTCACAGACGGACCGACGGGACTTCTGAAAGTGGGCCCGGCCTCCCCCTTCGGTTCGTGTAATAGATTCCAGTAAAAGTCCTGGGTCTGTGGCCAAAGGTTCATGAAGCCAGCATACCCCATGAGAAAACAGAATTCTGTTTGCTTTCCCAGAATTGACAGCCCTGGACTCTCTGTGGGTGACAGGTGGCAGTGCGTCCCTACAGACATCAGGAAAGGGGCATCTTGGGGACAAACTATAGGAGACAAATCATGTTGGTGTTTTGAAAAACTGTTCTCCCTGCCACGTGTGACACTGGGAGACGGGAGGCAGCTGGCCAGCCGGTGAGTCCGGCTTCACGACTCTGGGAACCTGAGCCCCGGGCAGTGCCTCTCTCCGGAGAAGGGTCACCTGCTCCACAGTGGCTGTCCTGAATGTTAAGTACGGTACTGACTGTACAGTGACACCGCAGGGCCTGGAATCACAGCTCTGCACTGGCCACTCCTCCTTCGGCCCTTGTTAAAAGCTTCCCAGGTGTCATCAGTGACCAACTGAGGGACGGAAGGTCTCTCTGCTGGAGCCATTTCAGGGCGCAGCTTGCAGGGCGCAGGGCCTTGCTGAGCTCTGCATAGGACACGTGACCCCAGGTGTGACCGCCCCTTCCATGCGAAAGGGAGTGACTGCCTCCCTCGGGGTGGAGGGAGGGACACAGATGTCACATTTTCTGTGCCTGTCCCAGTCCTGTGTGTTCTCCTCTTCAGCAGTACCTCCAGCAAAATGAAGTGTCAGCATGCAGTCACGCCCCCCACGATGCTCAACACATGTCCACACATGTGCACTCCCACATACACATGTGCACACACATGTACACCCCCACACGCAATACTGCACACACATGCACACACCCATATGTGAAAAACACACCACACATGTGCACACACCCCACGTGTGCAAACACCATGCACGTAGACCCATGCATACACCATACTTATGTGCAGGCATACCATATACATGCAACTCTCAGATGTACACATCCTCACATGTAAGCACACCCACACATGTGCCCACACCCACACACATGTGCACACATGCCCCACTGCCTAACATGGCTGCAGTGTGCCTGAGTGCCACCCTGGCTTCAGGCGGAGTCGGCTGGTTGGGAGAGGACACTCCAGCCCTCGGGGAGGCCAGCGCGCTGGCCCAGCTGCCTCCCCGGTGGTCAGGAGGGTCACGTTATCTGAGCAGCAGGAAGACAGGCGAAGGAACACGTCCCCGTGGAAACTCGGGCTCAGCTGCAGCATCCGTGGTACAGAGGCCACGGCCTCGGGCATCTTCCTGGAGAAGCTCCGGCTCCGGCCACCCGGGGCAGGTGGGCACCGGGCAGTGGCTCCAGCTCCGGCCACCCGGGGCAGGCGGGCGCTGGGCAGTGGCTCTGGCTCCGGCTCCGGCCACCTGGGGCAGGCGGGGGCCGGGCAGTGGCTCCGGCTCCGGCCACCCGGGCAGGAGGGCACCGGGCAGAGGCACCGCGGGCGGAGCACTTTGAGAACACTAGGTGAGGGACCCAAACGGCCTTCCCTTCACCCTCCTCTCCGCCCGCGGCAGGCCGGCCTCGGGAGTGGAGGAGACGCAGGGAGGAGTGATTTAATTGTCTGGTGCCTTCTGTGCGGGCGGATATCAAAACCACGAGGAGGATGAAACGGGGAGCGCGGTAATTAATTTCCATGTTGCTCACGAGTGCGGCGGGCGGCCCGCGCCGCCAGTACAGCAAGGGCTGCAGCCTGAAGTTTCACTCATTAGCTACGACTTGCATGAAAATACCTGTGTTTTCAAAAGGCCTGGTGACAAGAATGAAGAATTCCAGCTATTAAAAATATCCCAGTGTCAGGGACTTTTGCGCAAGAACAAAAACTCTCTGATTCCTTCAGATAAATAATGAAACGCCTGATTGTTGAGAGGTGAGGGGTCAAACTTCCCTGTTGACGAAAACACAAGGTTGACTTAAAAGATTTTCAGCCGTTCTTCAAGGAGCCGCTCCCCGGCTGGGGGGTTCTGCCTTCTAATGAAACCGAGCGGGGCCCCCGCAAATTTCCGCCGCCCCGGGATTCACAGCGCACGGGTTTTAATGCGCTGGGCGCTGGCGCCGGCCCGCAAACTGCATTTATAATGGCATTTGTGAATAATTAAAGGATGCCGTCCGGAGCTCCGAGCGTCTGTAAGGGTACGTAGTGAGGTTTAATTGACTCCAAATGAACCGTTAGGTTCTCCGACCTGGTCTGTGGACAGCAGGGGGGTTGGGGGGCAAAGTCGCAGCCCCCGCAGAGCCACCCTGTGACCCCCACCCTCCCCGGCCGGGTCCAGGAGCGGCCAGGGTTTTCTTTCTGGAATACCAATGAGGCCAGCGCGAGTTTGCTCACAAGCTCCGGCCTCAAACCTGGGTATAGCGTCATTTCAGCACCAACTCTTCAGCCCGGTCACACAGGCCAGCACTTCCAGGTAGTTTCTGCCAATGTCCGTTGCGATCTCATTTCCGATGAAGCAGAATAAAGCTGCTTGGTGTTGCGATTGATCAGTGTGGGCTCCGCGGAGCTTTTGCTGCCTTGTGCTTCCTTTTAGGTTTTCAAAGCCAGTTCAGGGGGATGTCCCAGGGTTCCCCCCGTGTCTCACCTGTGCGCGCGTGCACACCTGTGTGCAGGGCCTGGCCACACACCCACGTAGGCAGGTCCCTCGGCCACGCCCGGGAAAGATGGTCATAGGGAGGCGTGACGTCCTCCCCGTTCTTTTGTGTCTGTACCTAAGCCGGTGCCAGGAAAATGACCACATTTGCATTTTATAAAAAATATCAAAGGTTAAAGCGCTGTATCAATTATAAAATTACCCCGTGTCTAAACGCTGAACGGATCGTAAATCATGTTGGTGCTGTGTCTTTTTTCATTTTGTAAATCTCTTGTCTAAAAAAAAAAAACAACAACAGTCCCTTGTGAAAGTGGGGGAGCCGTGCGTGAGAGCGGGAGGGGGCGGGGGGCGGGGGGCGGGCGCCCGGCTTGGCATTTCCATCGCGCGGCCTGTGCATGAAGAGCGGCCATTAATCAGGAGCTCCCGGTTACGAGAAAAGTGCACCCAGACCTCTGACGGTTCCGGGGCAAATGTTACTCAAAGTCTAATAATGCCTCTCAAAGATTGGGGTCTAATTTCTCCTTGCTTCTGATCAATAGG
The DNA here is from genome assembly GCA_004026585.1 of Noctilio leporinus. Taxonomy (NCBI): domain Eukaryota; kingdom Metazoa; phylum Chordata; class Mammalia; order Chiroptera; family Noctilionidae; genus Noctilio; species Noctilio leporinus. The sequence continues at coordinate 785,735 of PVIW01000050.1, read as the reverse complement.
CAATTTATGAATGACCAGCCTCCTCCCTGGGGGCTCGGACGACAGTGCTGGGTAAACACAATCCTCCAGCAGCGGCGGCAGCAAGTGCTGGGAGAGGCAGGGTGAGGCGCGGGTTTTATATAAGCAGGAAAACCTCGGAGCAGAGCGGGGTGTTATCCCAGAAGCAGAATAAATGGGGATCGTTGTTCTCTAATCTGACCTAATTTTAATAAAGGAAAATGACCCGTGAAACTGTGGCAGGGATAAAACCGACGAGCCCAGGTCCGCAGCATGTCCAGGAGGGAGGGTGCGAAGACCCTCTGACCACCTGGTAGCATTTCGTGCGACATCAGCCCTTGCTCTGTGATGGGCAACGCAAGGTGAAGGTCGTTAGCTTCACCCCGAGGGGTCCCTGAGCCACAAGGGGACAGCAGCTGGCAACGCCGTTGGACAACATACGAGGTTCACGGAGGAGCAGGCGCTTAAGGCCCCTGAGATGCAACCTCCCGCCCCATCGCCCGCCCCTCCGTGCTGGTATGTGGCCCCTGGCGCCCCCAGGACGAGCATGGTCCTCGTGGGCAGCCTCACGTCGGGGTCCACGGACTACGTGTGTGAGCAGACGCTGCGCTGAGTTGGAGGGGCCCTAACGTGAGAAGCGCTGCACGGTGGCCGGATGGACGGAGAAGCTCCAGCCTGCGGAGGGCGTCAAGGGACGCCGATGGCAGCTCGCAGTCGGCGGCATTGACACCGAAAGGCTGCGGGTCAGGGATCAGTGCCCGTCCGTCTAGTGTCCCCAGGAGTTTTCCAGGACGAGGGGCGGGTGGGGGCTCTGGGCGTCCCTCGTGAGAGGCTCAGGCAGGGGAGGCGGCTTCCTTCTCTTCTCCATGCGTCATCAGCCCGTGAGGAAAATGTCCTCTCCTCTGCAGGGAAATGAAAGCCGGTGACCTGCAACCGCAACCGCGGAACTACCTGCACAAGGGCTCCTGTCCTCCTCACGGGGGTCCGTTCACTGTCACGTGTCGCTGGGCTGAGGGTGAGGCAGCTCCGCCGTGAAGTAAGGGCCTTTGATTGCTGGGGTTCACTCGCTGGCTTCAGTGGGGTCAACCCACCCCCTCAGCACCCAATTTACAGAGGGGAGCCTTAGTGCTTCTGGTGGGGAGCCCTGGCCCCTCGGGTCCAAAGAGAAGGGCAATAAACTAAGACCCCCAGATTTGAAAAGAAAAGAAAAGAAAGGAAGAAAATGGCAGCCCGGCCTTGCATCGGCAGGAAAGACAAAGTTGCTGTCGGTTCGACTCCCCGAAGGGGTGACATTTGGGTCTGGTTACACTCACGTCGGACGCGGCGTCTCCAGGCGCAGCTGCTTCTGCGGTTTTCATGAACCGGACCCGGGTCAGCCCCCAGCCGGCTGCTTCCAAGTCTTGACGGGAAGAGCGCAAACCACGCCGCGTCCCGGGGTCGCCCGCCGTCTGTCCTGGGAAAGGCACAGCCGTACTCATTCTGCGTTTTGGGAAAAGTGGGACCGATTTTTGCAGACCAGCCACCGGATGGAAGGTCTTCCTGGCCACAGAGGGGGCCTCGCCCTTCCCCCGACTCCCCACTCGCTCCGTGAAAGAGCCCGGAACCCAGCCTTCCCCGGGTCTGAAAAGGCGACCAGCATCTCTGACCCCAGGGGCTGTGACCTGGCGGAGGAGATGGGGGTGAGGCTGACCCCCAGCACCAGGCAGTCGAGGGGGGCTCTGAGCGGGCTCAGGGGGCCTGCAGGCGGGGACGCCGGGCTGCGCACCCGAGACCTTTCCGGGAGAGGCGCGTTTCTCTGGGCTCGGCCCCAAACACCAAGGCACAGGGGCCTGGGGAGCACCGCAGCGGCCCAGACGGTAGGCACAGTGGTGACTCCCAGGTGGGGAAACTGAGGCATGGGTGGCTCGTCACTTTACACCATTGGTGACAAAGCCAGGACACTGCCTGAAGCCTGGGCTGGCCCCAGAGCCCAGACTCCGGCCACTGTCCCCAACATGTCTGTGAAAACAATAGAAGGAGCAGGAAGAGGGGGAGGGGACCCCCAGAGATGAGAAAATCCTTGTAATGGAGGTAAGAACAGGCCACCTCTCCGCACCCACATGTCTCCCCGCGCAGAGAGCCAGCGTCAGGTTGCTGTCTCTTTTGGTTTTTACCTGGACTCGACATAGTTCTTTTTTACGAGGTGAGCAGTGGAATGAACAAAGGAGCGAACAGATGCCAATCCACCACTCTTGCTGCTGTCCCTCCGTGGTGGCCCTGTCCCCTCTCCCGCACTACCTGGCATTGACTTGGAGGCCTCCTTGCAGACGTTGGTTTCAACGGAAGGGTTCTTTTTAAGGCCGTGGGTCCATTCTCTTCGGCGGACGCTCTGGGGAAATGGTATCTGCCCAGCCACCTGTGGGATGCAGCCCAGAAAGACGGCGGGAGTCAATATCAGATCAATAGTGTCACACACCGTGATGCATGGGAAGGACTTGTGTCTCTCACCAGAAAATCCGTTTCGACAGGAGGGCAGCATGGAGCCACTTCTGACACGGAGATGGGGCGCTGGCTGGTTAGCGGGTTGGCCTGCAGGCCGCCTCCCTCCAACCCGGACCCGGGGGTGCTCCGAGGGGGCAGCTCACCGCACAGGACACGCAACAGGGCCACATCGACGCAGCAACACAGGCTGGGCCACGCGAGAAGTCTGCCTGTGGCTTCGTTGCTCTGCTGTGGGGTGCCCAACGGGGCCTCCAGCGAGCCCAAGCCTCTGTCCCACATGTAGAGCAACACGAATCACAATGTGGATGCCCGTCCAATTCTCTGCAAAGCCAATGTCCCAAGTAGTTCACAGGCACAGCCGAAACACCCACTTCCGGCCGCCTCCGGCCGGCCTAGTCGAATGGAATCCTGCAACCTGGGACCCACGTGGGCTTTCGTGGGACCCATACACAGACAGCACTTCTTTAAGATTTGCCATTGAACTGGGATCCCTGTGTTTTAAAAAAAATAACATTTGCGTGACAGTGACAACAGTAAGTTGTAGTCTTGTTTTCTGCACCGGTTTGCTAGTTTTCTAGCACAAACAAGCCCACAGGCAGGCCTGTCCTCCTCCGAACCCCTCACAGTAATTCAACCAAGACCACAATTCTCGAAAACGTCAGCTGAATGAATGCCAGCGTGGTTCTGTCAGGGGTGAGTAACACTGGGGTTAAACCTTGGGTTGTAGCTTACAAAGTACCGCAACAGTATCTCGTTTAATTGGGCCACAAAAGCTACGGGGCCAGTGTTCTTTGACCGTTTGACTCAGAGAGGGTAAGTGACTTGTGCAAGGTCACACAGCAGGCAACGCAGCCAGAACTCGGGGCTCCCTTGTGGTTCCCCGGGTCACAGCACACTCCTGACCCACCTTCTGCTCCTGCACAGACAGTTTCACTCCTAAAAGCGCAGAACTCTGTGTGCCATTTGGTTCTAGAAGTCACTTCTTGGCTGAACTCCTCCCAAATTATCAGTGAAACCTTGAGTATGAAATAGATTACCTCTGGCCTTGGGTCCCTCAGATGCACATGTTGACATCTGTGTTCCTGCTGATCATTCATGACGTGCCATCGCCTTGCTGGTCCTCACATGGGTGTGGGACACGGGCTGAGACCGTCTCGTCCCTCGCCTGGCTGATCGGCATGCTGCTCATGGAGCCTGGGTCAGGCAGACCTTCCTGAACTTTCAGTGGCTGTCCTTTCACGTGGGCAGCTTGTGACGTAGGACGAGAGGCCTGCCACGGGCCCAGCCCAGCCCTCTGCCTGCCCCAGCCTGCGGGCCTGCGGTGTCCTTACATTTGGCAGGTCAAGCAGGGTGTGGCTTGGATGCCGTCATGTCCCATGGAAAATTCCGTCTGAAAGGACACTGGCTGGTGTCATCTCTTCACCCCAGTCGCTGATGTCTTGTCACCCCCACAGCCCCCACATCTGTGGGGCCCGGGGGATGGCCACAGACCTGAGAAGACTGTCCACCAGCGCGCCTCTGTGTCCCTGCTGCTATAGGCGGGAGAGCCCTGTCTACACCAGCTGACACTTGGTGACAGGGAGCCACACTGACGTACGGGCACGGCAGACCCTTACAGCGGAGAGAGGGCGGCGTGAGGACAGCCACTTGGTGGGTCAGTGCAGTTAAACTCACGTGAAATGACAAAATCTGGGAGAGGGGGGCCACACAAGCGCTCCCTTTAAAAGAAAGATCTTATGTAATGAAAAGAACCTGCGTGAGAGGTCCCTATCGTTCGCAGAGGGGTAAGGGGGGGCGGAAGCCCCCCACATCTGTTTCAGGATCACAATGAACAAACCAAACGCTCCCCCTTGGTTTGCAGGGATGGAAGTTTCTGGAATCACTGCGGCAAGTTTTACACGGTGCACAGAACAGACGTGCCTCCCGGGGCGCCGGGGCTGCTCTGGGCCACAGGGTCTGGGGTCCGAGCTCACGCTGAAACCTCACGGGACCTTCCAGTTGAACAAACTCCAAACTGGGCCGATTTACCCTGGGATTTCCAGGTGAAAAAGAGAAGGGACGTGTCCTCTGGTGGTTTTCCCTCTCCGGCTCTGGCATTTCCTCGCTGCCCAGGACGCCCTCGGGGACCCCAACACTTCCTCCCGGCTGCCTTTGCCTTGGGAAAGGGCTCCACCGACCTTCAGGCTGTTTGGAAAACCGAGTTTTATTTTTGCTGCGATAAGATGGAGTCACTGCTGCTACAGGGCGGACAGAGAGGGGTCTGGGGGGACAGCCTGGGAATGGAGCCAGGAGCCCCTCCGGCTCTTTCTGACTCAGAAACTACTTCACTGCTGGTGGGGCTGATCCCAGAAAAGGGCCAGTTCTCGCTCAGAAACACCAGGCAGGACGTCCCCAGGCCTGCGGGGGGCAGGGGGGCGGCGCTGAGCCCCGGACGCAGTCAGGCTGGTCTCGGGCCCTGACAGCAGCCAGGAGTAAACTGGGGGGGCTGTTTCTCCTTCACCACGAGGGCCGTCAGGGCCCAGAGCACGGAGACCGATCCAGCCCTCGCTTTCCCTCTTGTTCCTCTCAGCGCCTGAAACACGCTCAGAAGGTGTCCAGCAGCCTGAGGGCCCCTCGGTGACACTGAGAGTTGCCAGGCTGTACATGACCCCCTCGTCAGGGCCCTGGGGTACATTCCACGGGTTCAAACAGTCACGTATCTGTTGTTGCAACGTCACACCGAATATTTTCGTCGCCCTAGAACCATTTCAGTGCACCCCCTTTTCACCTAACCCGCCCCCACACCCTGTTGAGTACCGATCCTTCTGCTCTCCCCATCGTCCCGTCTCTTCCGGGAGGTCACGTAGCTGGAATCGTACATGCAGCCTTTCCAGGTGGGCTTCCTTCAGGTGGTGACGTGCGTTTGCGTTTCCTTCCTGTCTTTTCAGAGCTTGGCACCCTCTGAATCGGACTTTGTCGTTACCAACCTACCGGAAGGCATCTTGTTTGCCTCCAGGTTCAGGCAATTGTGGATAAAGTTGCAGGAAAAATGCACGTGTGTGACACGAATATCCGGGAGTGCACCTGCTGGAGCGGACAGTAAAAGTGCGTTTAATTTTGTAAGAAGCTGCCACACTGCCTTCCAGAGTGGCTGTGACATTTAGTCTGGTCACCGGCAGTGGATGAGAATGATGCTCCACGTCCTTGTCAGCACTTGGGGTTGTCGGTGTTCGGGTTTTGACCATCCCAATAGGTGTGCGGTGGTACCTTGTTGTTTCAGTCCACGTTTCCCTGACGACATATGGCGTGGAGCATCTTGGCACAGGCTTACTTGTCCTTTGGATGCCTTCTTTGGTGAGGTGTCTGTGTAAGTCATTTTTTATTTCTGTTGTTTGTCGCTGTACCCAAGGCCACGGAGGTTTTCTCCTATGTGATCTTCCAGGAGGTTTTATAGTTTTACATTTCGCACTTATTTCACACTAATTCTGTGATACATTTTGAGTTATTTTTGCGAAAGGTGTTAGGTCTGCACCTTGAAGTTCATTGCACGTGGATGACAGCTGTCCCAGTCCCATGTGTTGAGGAAGCTGCCTTTCCTCCAGGGCACTACTTTTGCTCCTTCCCTAAAAATGAGTAGTTTGTGCCTGTTGACTTCTTGGCTCTCTGTGCTGTTCCGTTGATCCATTTGCCTGTTCCTCCACTGATACCACACTCTTTTGATTACTGTAGATTTAAAGTAAGCCTTGAAGTTGGGTAACATCAGTCCTCCAAACGTGTTCTCCTCTTTCAATATTTGGTGGGCTATTCTGCGTTCTTTACCTCACTATAGAAATGGATAATCGTTGTGTGGATACCCACAAAATAACGTACTGATATTTTGATTAAGATTGTGTTGGATCTCTAGATCAAGATGGGAAGAAGTGATATTCTGAAAATACGAGTCTTCATGTCCATTAACACAGACTGGACTTCCATTTAGTCAACTCTTCTTTGCTGTTTTTCATCAGAATTTTGTGATTTTACTCATATTATTCTTGTGCATGTTTTGTTAGATATATACCTAAGTATTTTATTTTTGAAGTGATAATGTAAGTGGTATGTGGGTTTTAATTTTAAATTCCACTTGTGCATTGCTAGTACATAAGAAACCAATTGGTTTATTTATACTAACCTTGTATTCTACAACTTTGCTATAATTTCTCATTAGTTCTAGGAGGTTTCTTTTTTTAAATGTTTTTTTTTTTAATGTTAATTTTTAAAAAGATTTTATTTCATTATTTTTAGAAAGAGGGGAAGGGAGAGAGGCAGAGAGGGAGAGAGACAGCAATGTATGGTTGCGTTTCACCTGCCCCTACGAGGTTTCTTATTATCAATTCTTTTGCTTTCTTTTACATAGGTGTTTGTGCTATTTCCAAAACAAACAAAAAATAAAGCACCTTTATTTTCTTCTCTCTAATCTATAGTATACCTTTTCTTTTCTTTTTCTTTCTTTCTTTCTTCACCTTATTGCATTGGCAGGTACATTCATATGATGTTGAACAGGGTGAGTGGTGACATTCAAAACTTACACCTGATCTTTGTGGGAAAGTTCTGAGTTTCTCAACAGTAAGTACAATGTTAACTGTGGGGATTTTTGCTGCTATTCTTTCTCAATTTGAGAATGTTTCCTCCTATTTCTAACTTACTGAGAATTTTCACCAGGAACACATGTTGAATTTTGTCAAAGCCTTTTTCTACATCTATTGATACCATCATGTGATATTTTGTTTTTAGTCAGCAATGGAATGACTTTAACTGATTTTCAATCTTGAATCAGCTTTACATACCTGGGATAAATCTCAATTGGTTGTAGTATGTCATTCTTCTTATACTTTATGGGATTGAATTTGCTAATATATTTTGAGAAGTTTTGTACCTGTGTTCATTCAAGATTTTAGTCTGTAGGTTTCTTTTCTTGTAATGCCTTTGTCTGGTTTTGGTAGTAATGCAATACTAGCCTTGTGGAGTCAGTTGGAAAGTATTTCCTCTCCTTTTGTCCTCTAGAAGAGATTGTAGAAAATTGGTGCAATTTCTTCCTTAAATGTTCCTGTAAAATCCTCCAGTGAACTTGTCTAGGAAGTGAGCTGATCACTTACCAATGTACAAAGCTAACTCAATGGAGAAAAGATAGTCTTTCAGCCGTTGTACATTCATTACAACATACATCCCGTACATTATACAAAAGCTACCTCTAAATGGATCTCAGACCTACAAATAAGTTATAAAACTAAAAGGCTTCTGGAAGAAAACATTGGAAAAATATAATGTTAGGTTGGACAGAGCATTTTCAGATATTCCTACAGGAAAAAGAGAGCTAAAAGACAAGTTACAGGGTGGTAGAACGTACCGGCAAGTGACGTATTTGAAAAAGGTGTTTGAGAACGTAGTTTTAAAAACTCTCCAAACTCAGTGAGAAAGACACAAGCAACTAGACTTACAAATGGGCAAACAGTTTGAAAAGATGCTTCACCCCAGAAGATATTAGCCGGTGGGCAAACGCCAATCAAGCCCACGGACGCGCGGAGTGGCCGCACACAAGCAGGAGAACAGGCGGAAGCCGGGGCCGTCCCAAACGCGGGTGCGGCGTGGAGCCACAAGGACGCCCGCGCGTGGTGGGGTAAGTTCAGAATGCGCGGGCCACTCCCGAAATGTTCGACAGTTTTTTATAGACTTAAACATGCGCTTACCGCATGGACCAGCCTGCCCATTTCTAGGTTTACGAAAACATACATTCGCACATAAACGTACACGCAAATTTTTGTTGTAGGTTTATTCCTTGTCACTGAGAATAGGAACCAATTGAGGTGGACCCATTTGATGACACTGCTCCCCAAAAGAGAGGAATGAATCATCAACACATTCAACGTGGACACCTCTCAGAGGCATTATGCTGGGTCAGCGGGGTAACTCTCCAGAGGTCACAGAGTGAGCGATTCCACTTGTGTGACATTCTTACAAAAGCTGGATTTTATGGATAGAGGACATGTCAGTGGGTGTGTGGATAGAGGACATGTCAGTGGGTGTGTGGAGGATTTTACTGCAAAGGTGCAAATGAGAGAATTTTTGTAGGTGGTGAAATTGTTGGGTATCCTGACTGAAGTGTTGGTCACATGAATCGGTACTAAAACTCATAGAGTCACACACACAAAACTCCAAACAAGTTGGTTCTGCTGTAGGTCACTTTAAATACTCTTAAAATCAAATAATAATATTTAAAATTGAGTAATAGTAATAAAATGGCTGTTGTCATGTTTTAACTCGCCTCACCTGTCTCTCTCACGGATCTGTCAATATTTTAAAACCCGATCAAATGTAAAGAATGTTGCGGTAAAAGTAAGCCTCTTGGTCTTCCATTTGCTTTTCAGTTCCCAATATTCAAGGCACCTGAAACATTGTTGAGCCTCCCAGAGCCCTGTGACCATGATGCTGGGACACAGTTTTGGTCTTCGGGTCTGTCCTGTGCGGCTGGACCTCCCAGAAGGAGAGATGGCCCGGACGGTGTGATCTTCCCGTCTGGACTCTTGTTTCATTTAGAACAGCAATTTCCAACCTTTGTCATCTCATGGCACACGTAAACTAATCGCTAAACTTCTGCAGCACTCCAAAAACATTTTATTTTATTTTTTTTGCCAATCTGACAAAAGAAATAGACATGTTCTTGATTGAGTTTCAAAAAATATTAACAATAGCCATTACCTACCCTATTGGCTCCAAAGGGACTCTAAAAAGCAGGTGTCAATACTTAGTACCAGGATTTCTGGTACCAAGAATTAACCAACCAGTCAGGCTCAAACTAATGTGATGTGACCCAAAAGATGCAACTCTATTATATGACTAATATATATAAATTTTGCGGTGCACCATTAGGAAAGCCCTGGCTTAAAGAGTAGTGGGACATTGTTATAAGCCAAATTGGTATGTCGCAGTTCTAACCCCTGAAACTGATATTTGGTATTTGGAGATAAAGTCTTCATGTGGTTATTAAATGACAATGAGGTCGTTAGGATGAGGCCTAACGGAATATGACAGGGATCCTTACAAGAAAGAGAAGTTGGGACGCACACGTGCACAGGGAGACAACTGTCATCAATAAGCCTAAGAAGCAACCCTGCTGCCACCTTGGGCCTGGACGTGGAGCCACCGCAATGGCGAGAAATGAACCTCCGTGGTTTCAGCCCACAGCCTGTGACGCTGGTCGCGCAGCCCGGCAGGTGTGGGGGTCGCGAAGCCACAGGCTCCCGGGCACCCCGTCCCGCAGGGTGCGCGGCCATGACGCACCGAGGGCGGAAGGGAAACGTTGATTGGAAAACCCAATCAGTTCTCCACTGTCAGCTTCAAAGGTGCATGTCTGGATTTTACATGAATTTTTAATTTTAGATGACACCTTTGACTGGGAGTGACAGTGGAGCGGATCATTTGTGTAATTACAGCAACAATCTCAGGGCAGGGAGAGCCCCTCGCCAGAGCCCGGAAAACGTGAACTGGATTCGGGTGGCGGAGCCTGGCTGGGGGCACAGGGGTTCCGGCCCACGGCTCGCAGGGCAGGAGGGCGCCAGGACTCCCCTGCGTCAGAGGATGGCACCCCCAGCCCCAGGAACAAACAACATGGCTTCAGAAACATGTTCTGCTGGGTCAGAAAAGGGAACGGGGTGCCCACCATAAGGTCCTGGGCAACTGGACTTGGACAAGGAGGGGCACCAGGTCTCGGGGTTGTTGGCAAGTCTGCCAGGGCTGGCCACGCTGCTGGGACACCAAGGCACAGGGGTGACCTCAAGCTGGCACCCTGTCCCCGCAGAAGCCTGCAGAGCACAGGCGCGGGTTTCCGTGGTGGGAATCACCGGAGGAAGGACGAGCGGGGATCTGGAGGGAGGCCGGGCACGTAACCACCTGAAATCAAGCACTTCCCCTCCCGCAGCCCACGCCAGCCTCCTCGGGCCCCGCTCCCGAGTTGGGGGACAATGTGACCGTATTGCTGATGCCTCTGAGAGACTTGGGTGAAACCAACTCCTGTCGCACAGCCAGTCAGACTCTAAGGGCGAGTGGAATGGGTCTCCTGGTCACTGCTAATTAGCTTCAGTCTAGGAAAGCACAGCCCTTGAAATGACAGGCCAGCCTGTGGGCCCTTGAAGGCTCGCCTGCTGTGTCCTCTGGGAACATGGATCCCTGCCCCCTCCGGGGACCCAGTGTCCTCACAGGGGGCCCTGGGGCAAGCAGCCACCATTCCACTTCCAACACTGGTGTTCCAGAGGGAAAATAAGTCAGCAGGTGGAATGGACAAGTGGCCAGGTTGCGACGGCCACCCCTAAGCTCAGTTTCCGACTTGGAGGTGCCCACCTGCACCCTGCCTTGCTGGCTCAGAATGCTGCCCGTAGGGCAGACACGGCCACTTTCAAGATCCTGGGTGGCTGGTTCGGGAATGTACCAGGCCGGGGCCGCTCCGGGCTGAGCTCTCCCGCCCACCCCCAGGCAAGGAGGACCCCCTGTTCATGTAGGCACGCCCTCCCCACCGAGGTGAGCGCCAGGGACTTCTGTCCTTCCGCCCACACCGGGTTCCCTCTCCCCTGCGACTGGCCTGCTCAAGGCCACATTGGCAAACAGACCAGAGTCCCCAGTGCCCACCGTGGATACGGAGAAACCAAGTCAACCTCGTTTGACTTTTACGTAAATCAAATGCAAACAACAGGCTTTCCTTACCTCTCTGATGCAAAGTCATCGGTCGGAATGATTTTCCTCTTGTGGTTTATCTAGAAGTTATGTAGACACAGCCACGGATACAGACAGAAGAATCCTAGGCATCGAGTCTACTTTATAGGTGGGGACCATGTCGTCACCAACCTGGAATGCCCTGGTGGGGACCCGCACACGGGCGGCAGTTAGACCAGCGTGGACCAGCAACGCGCTGCACGCCAGGGGGAGGCTGGCCGGCCAAGGCCAAGGTCCCATACTCCAGGTGCCATTAGCTGTGGATGTGACACGGGGTGGTTTCCCAACTTGCTCGCTCAAGAGCTAATCGGTAGGTCAGGACATGGCAGGCCCTCATCTGAATGAGCGGGGAGAGGTGCGTGAGGAAAAGGGCAACATTTCGTCTCGAGGGTCGGACCCAGCCCCAATTCCTGGCTGCCTGACGTGCCCACGATGTCCCAGCGGCCGCGTCGGCTGGCCTCCAGCTGAGCCAGGGACAGCGTCACGGGTTCCGTGTCAGGCGGAGGCACAGCAGGAAAAAGTTAATTGGAAAACCTTGTTCCGGTATTTCGGGAAGAGATTAGCACCGCGCTGGCCCACTCCTGTATTTTCAGTACCTCTTCGAACAGCTTTCGGTCTGACTGCAGGAGCAGGCGCAGGCCGTTCACAGGGTGGGAAAAGCCAGCCGTGTTTGCTGGCTTTCCTGGAAGGTCCAGATTCATCGAAGCCCAGCACGGAAACAGCCGAACAAGTCGTGCAATGGATTCCTGTCATTGCTGTTACCGTTGCTGCATTTTTGCCTCATTCAAGTGACATGTTTGTCACTTGACGGGCGGATCGGATGCGGGAATCGCGTGCCAGGCGCTGTGCCCCCCGACCGGTCTACGCCCGACGCAGGGTTACGGAGGCACCTTGGTCGCCCGGCTCTCGGCGGAGGTGCGGCCGCCGGACGAGGCTGGCGGAGGAGTCGCGTGGACGCGATTCATCGACTTTGCCATCGGGTCCTGTGAGCGGCGCGTCAATTACGGCCACAATGTTTGTTAATGTGACTCCCAGCCGCTTGTAAGACACTATTTGCCGGTCTTTTAATTGTATCAGGAAAAATGAATTTCCACCTGATACGGCAATTAAGCTAAATAGGTGATAATGCATTTGATTAGGGACGGAAAACGAGGAGAAAATCAAAGTGAAGGGACGTCCGCGAGGGCCGTCCCACTCGGCTCCTCCCCACAGTTCCTTCCTCGGCCACCTGGCCCTGCAGCCCGGAAGCTGGACCCCTGGAACATTCACAGAGGTGCGTTACCCCCAGGACGGGAGCCCCTGATGCCTGAAAGAAACCCACCTGCTCCCCTGCCTGGGGTGACTGTGGGGGCTCCCGGGCACCCCCTTTTCTGTGCCGATTGGGAGAAAATCCCTTTTCCCGCTGCCCTGGACCTGCCGCTGCGGTGCCTCTCCTGACTCCTGGGGTAGGACAGCCACTCCACCTCCCCTGAGCCACGTGCCTCTGCTGCTTTGGGGGGAGCCGGGGACGCAGACGTTGGGGGCCCGAGCAGGAGACAGCTACATGCAGGCCAGCTCTGCCGCTGCCCGGACAGGGCGCTGGGCTCTTCCAGGCCCCTCCGCTGCCACGTGCAAGGGGGACAGCAGTCCCGTCTCTCGGGAGGTTGTGCGCAGGAGACGCCGGCCGGGTTGGGGAGCGCGTTGCGGGGTCACCCGTGAGAAAATGCAGGGCTTGCTCCAGCGGCATCTCGCTGGCTAGAAACGCCTTCGCCGGGTCTCAGGGTGCTTTTGCAGGACCCGTGACCGCAGGCCACCGTTGCCATCGAGCTGATAAGGACTCAAGCCTGCGCTGTGCTGACAGGACTGGGGAGAGACTTCCCAACGGTCGACTCGCCTGGCAGGGAAGCCGCTGGGCCACCGCGAAGCCAAGCGGGAGAGGCTTCCTGCCCTGAGGGTGAGCCGCCCGGGGCCTCCCTCAGCTGGGGGCCCTCAGGTCCAGCAAGAACCTGAGGACGCAGCGGGGCCGGGCGGGCAGGCGTGCCATCAGCCCAGCTGGGAGTGCCGGGCGGAGCCGCCGGAGGGGTCACGAGCGTCAGGGGGTGTGGCGAGCTGGGGTGCAGGTGTCAACGGGTGATACGCAGGGGGCAGTTGAACCGGTATTTCCTGCAGCACCTTAGCTTTTAGACGGAGCCAGGTGCATGGAGGAACCCGTCCTGGAGGCTCAGACTCGGATCTGGGGAGCGGCTGGCGCCATGACCAGGCACCTGCCCCGGGAGGCGACGCCACAGTGACACCCACACGAGCACGTGTGACAGCCACGGGACTCAAAGGACTTCATTACGATCGCCGCTAGTTCCATGACACCAAAGGAAGGGTTAATGTCTGGACGTGTCAGGGGCTACCACTTTATAAAATACTAGACACAATGGAAAAATGAACCTCATGCCATGCGGAAGAGGTGGTATTTTTTAAAAACCTTTGGAAATACGTAGGAGGCTGGCAACAAGTTGTTCTCAGGTACGGGCTCAACTCAACTCCATTCTTCCAGCTCTGCCCGGAATTTATTTCCCTGGCGAAGCACTCTTCTCAGCCTTGCCCTAGCTGACACGGTACCCGGACCTGTCACCTGTCCCAGCCCAGGTTCCCTGTACCTGCCACTGCCCTGGTGTCCTGATGGTGGAACGTTCCCCACCTGGAATACAAAGTCCTGACAAAGAAACACCGTGACCAAGGCCTCCTTCCAGACACACAGAACTGGAGGTGCCATGCCTGGTTCTCCAAATGATGGCAGTGGCTGGCACGGTGCCTTCCCTGGGCTGACCACACAGGCACACCCTGGAACATGACCGGCCCACGGACCACCCTTCTAACAGGGTGTGCATGCAGTTAGCTGGTGCAGAACTAGGAGAGGAGGCTGAGTGGCCCAGGGCTGGGGCACGGAAGCCCAGGTGGAGACAGAGCCTCCTCACTCTTTGTGGTCCCTTGACATACCCCTTCTCTGCTCAGCCGGGGCCGCAGGACCTGCAGGCTTCCCCTTGACCCCATTTACATCTTTCTGGAACTTCAGGTCAATAAGCAATGGTGACTGAAGCCTTGGGAGGGGCCATCTGGGCTGTGTTCTTCCTGCCCAGATCCGAGAGGAAGGCAAACCCAGCGAGCATGACACAGAACCAAATGGACCGCAGGCCCTGGTGGGGGCAGGGTAGGGAGAGCCGGTGCCCAGGCCGGACGGCTGGCCCGATTGGTGCCTTGTCTTCTCCGGCTGAGTCCGGGGCACTCTGCATAGGGGCCCATGGGTGGGGTTTACCCTGGCCCTTCCGGTTTCAGAGTCCTCCACGGGTGCAGGAGAGACACCACCTAACTCCTCGGGGCTGCTAGGAAGGTTCTAGAAAACTCATCACCTGCCCTGCCCCGCAGAACCAACCCAAAGAAATTTGCGCTAACATAGCCTTTCAAAGGGAGCAAAACGTAGGGTTACCCTTCACTGGCTGGCTGGGTGACAGGGTCCGACAAACCCCTCGTCTTCAGCATATCGAATATCAAGGGGTGCTCTGCTTGGCCAGGCTGGGGCCGGAGGGGAGGGCTGGGCGTGGATGGGCTCCAGGGAGGAACGCAGGGACGTGAGGAGGTGCCAAGTCTTCGGTGCCCTTCGACGTCGGAGCTCCTGGTTCTGGGGCTGTGGGCCTCCGCCTGCCACTCACACCACCCACACCGCCCGCTCTCAGGCCTCCACACGGGGACCGAGTCACACCAGTGGCTTTACGTGGGCGGCACACATTGTCCCTTCCACCTGCCCCACCCTCCGGCCAACGCTGACTGGCCCTCAGGTGGTTTAGGTCATTTCTTCCAAGAAACCCCTGCCAAACCCCCAACACTGGATCAGGACTCCACCAGGTATGCGGCTGCCACCCATCCTCACAACCCCCACCGGACTGTCACCTGCTTTCTTACCCATCATCACCCGGGAGGCTGGCGGCCGGGCTGTGTGCTGGCTCCTGCTGGGCCTGGGTCAGTGTCTGTGGGTGACAGAGGGGTGCCAGGCGCCCCTGTCTGGGGAGTGGGCAGCCAGGTCTCAGCAGCCATGTGAGGAGTGACATTTAGAGGAAATTATGATGGTAAAATGCTAATGACCTTATTCGCAATGCCAGCAAAGATGAGTTAGGCTGGGATGGGAATGTCTGCAAGTTGGGCTAAATGTCTTTTGTTCGGCAACTTTTGATGTGGAACAGGAATGCGACAAACCTATCGAGAAAAAGCCAATGGTGTTTCAGTGAAACCGTGGAGCAGGGGCTCAGGGGGCGCCCGGGTCAACCCTCAGGCCCCCAACTTGGGGGGACAGCAGGCTAGAGTTGCTGTCCGTCAGGCTAGAGCACAGAGCTTGGAGCTCTTTCTGCCTCTTCTGTGGAGGGGAGGCGGGTGTCGCCCCTCTTTGCGCTGAGCCCCGGGAGAAGCCGCAGGCTGGTCCCCATGTCCCTGCCTCACGTGGGGGTCTCTAAAACAAGGGGGGGGGGAGCCCATTTTCTGCTGAGTTCATGAGCTTTGCTTCCAGTGCCCAGAAAATGGTCATGTGCTTTGTCCAACAGGTGTGAAAGCAGCACGTTCTGGATTTCTCAGGGCAGCCTGGCTTTCAAGTATTGTCACTGTCACCTTTTCAGTCCCTTCACGCTTGCCGAGCTACAGGTTTTATTTTATTATTATTAATATTATTGCGTAGTCATGTGTGAAGACATGGCCCCTCTCTGGCGTAGAAAGCCTCATGGAATCTGGAAGGGGCTTCAGTGAATCAGCGGGGCCTCCCCCGACCCCCCCAAAAGCGTTACAATGATTTTGGGCTATTGTCCTGAATTTTTGGTACTTGACCCTGCCCTCACTGGGATGCAGGGGACCCTGTGGGCACGGGGTGTATCTGAGCAGCCGGCCGGGTCCCCCCGGGCGCCCCACGGTGGCGGGAAGCCCCTGTGGAGGGCTAAGGAGGCCCCACCTCTGGGCCTGCCGTGGCAATCGCCCTGCGGGGCTGTTTCCAGCTCTCCTCTCAAGTGACTTCTTATTCACATTATATTAAATTAATATGCACATTATACCAATGAACATTTTATATTTCTTCAATTAAAATTCCCTACCCAAATATACTGCTTTAATTGCTGGGAATGCCGGGATGAAGTCAACGTCTCTGTTTCCCGCCGGCTGAGAGAGTTTCTCCTCATCAGCCGCGGCCGCGCCAGGGCGTGTGTCCCTCCGCCCCGAGAACAGGCTGCGCAAGAGCCCGGGACAGGGACACGCGGCCCCGTTTCAGGAGGCGGCAGGACAGCCTCACTCGGCCTCTCAACCCCCCGGGGCCTCCGGCCTCCCGTCCCCCGGAGGAGCCTGGCTGGTGCCTGCCCTGGGCCCGTCTTCGAGCCTAGCCCTGCTGCCACTGAGCTGGGTAAGACCTGTCCCTAAGTGTCCTGCCGGTGGGCGAACAGGTCATGACAGGTCCTTGAGACACTGGTCCCCCGTGTGGTCCCCCGGCTGACAACGTCCAGCCAGGACTCGAGCAAGGCAGACACTCAAAACCCATTTTTGCACCAAGAAGTGGGTAGGTAGCGCCCTCTTACGAGTTGCTGTCACAGAAGCCCAGACTGGGGGCTCCCACGACAGACATGTGTCTCCCACAGGTCTGGGCTCAGCGAGTCCAAGGCCAAGGTGCCCGCGGACGCCTGGTGCACAGTTGTCCCACTTTACCAGCAGCTGTTTCCTCGCGGTGACCTCGGTGCAGAGGGGAGCAGAGCTACTCCTCCTCCCGTCACAGGGCACCGGTCCCACCCAGGGGGCTCCTTCCCAACCCCGTCCCCCCAAAGGCCACCTGCTAACTACCCTACCGGCGGACGGGCTTCAGCAAATGGAATTTTAGGGGCCATGGACATGCAGTCCACGCAGTGAATAACTGAGCAAATAAATGAATGGAAGGTCTGAACAGGGGACAGAAATAAGGAAGAGAAGCAGGTCAAGAAGTATAGACGGAGGTGGCTCGGTCATGGGGTCCTCACGGGTCTTATTTCAAAATACATTTGATTTTTGCCTAGTTCCTAATGCATTACCATCACCATACAGGCCCGACTACACACCCTCACTTTCCTTTCGCTCTGTTACAGATGAAAGGACAGTTTGTTATTATTGTAGTTTACCAAAGCGATGCAGCTGTGTTTGCTACAGCCAATTAGCTGGCAGGCCAGGGACACGGAAGGGTGGGATTTGGCCAGGACCTCGCCCAGGGAGAAAAGGAAGAGCTAGGCCACGGAGCCTGGGCCCTGGGCTGGAGGGGAGGACGGTGGGGAGGGGGTGGCAGCCAGCCGTGAGGACACGTCCAATGCACCGGCGTGGTGGATGCGGGCGTGTCCTGGTGCGTGTTCACACGTGTGTGGGGGAGGTGCTGTGCACACACCAAGCCAACCAGGAGCGGTTCTCTGGGGAGAAACGGAAAGACAAGGAGGAGCTGGGGGTGGTCAGGACCGGAGGTCATGTGGCTACTGTGAGGAGACTGGAAGTCCCGCAGATCCTCTTTCCCATGTCACCCCCCGTGCCACTCCCAATGGACCTGGGACCAAGGTTTGGGACTTACTCCAGCGGGCCCTCTTGAATCAGGGGTTCTGCTGCCCCAGGGCAGCTGGGGGTGTTGGGGAAGGAGAGAGGGTTCAGCAAGGCCTCCCCCCGGCTCCTGAGCCCCTCTGCCTGCCCCAAGTCATGAGGTCATGAAAGTCACAGGTTCCCAAGGCTTGTCGGGTCCCCTGATTCTCTGCGGCCTGTACTTGGCTACCAGTGACCTTTAAATGCAGCAACACAGACTTCAAACTACTGCACAGGACAGGATAGGGGCTCAGGGCACCTTGACCACCACCACGCCCCCTCAGGACCTTCCGGGACAAATCTACTCAAATCTACTCCCAGATTTGAGTTTCAGGCTCATGATTTTTAACGAGCTTTTCTTCTTCTGCAAGCCGAAGACCTACCTAACTCCCGCACCTCATGCCTAGTTGGACCCTCTAGCACGTCCTTTTTCTCCAGCCATGGAAATGGAAAATGCTCCTCTGTCTGTTGGGATTGGCTGGGTCAAGTTTTCGGAAGGGGTGAAATATCCCAGGGGCTCCGGCAAGGCGCTGCCGGGGGGCCAAGGTCAGCGGCACCAGGCTGGCTCCCACGCTCCTGGCAGCGGCTGGCGCGCCCGGAAGGTGCCGGACGGCAGAGAACCGCCTGTGTCTGTGCAGCTGGTGACTCCCCAGAAAGCAGGTGGACGTGGCCGCTGTTCCGAGGGGCCTTATGGAGACCCGACGGAGGAGGCCTTGTGGTCCTTCACCCCCAGGCGGAGGGAACCCCAGCAGCGACCGGTGCTGCCGGAAATAACTCAGGCGAGAAGACACGACGGGGTGTGCATGGCAAATCTATCAACATAATTGCTGAGGACAGATCATCGGATGGGCTCTGCCCAGGCCTCCCAAACAACCCAGCCCGCAGAGGCCCATCTTGGAATTGTTTTGGCTTCTGTCTTCCAGAGGGTCCCCTCTGATTACGTTTTTCTGTCCTAAAAGTTCCCCCTTGGGAGGCGCAGCTGTCACGGGCAATCAGGCCCTGGAGGTGCCCGCGCAGACGCGACCTCCAGGTTGACAGGAGCACCGGTCCAATGTCCTGGAAGCTCTCGGGTAATTTGGTGTCACCCCGTTAATAATGTCCGAGAACGTCTTCATGCCCGGCTTCAAGAGCCACTTCTGTGTTTGACAAATGCAACATAAAAGAGGACCATTTTGCAGATCAATTATAACGTACAAATCAGTCTCCCCTTCTGATGTACCTGCTTTCCTTATAATCAACGGAAAGGATGGGACCGGCTGGTTGGATTCTGCGTGTTCTAAAACCGACACTAATCGTTGGTGTCAGTTTGCGTCACTGTTTCCAGCGCTGAACTTTGTCACCAAGCAGCCCCGGTGTGGGAGGCCGAGACCCGGCTGGGGGTGAACCAGGGTGGAGGGTGAAACAAAGGCCGCGGGCAGGACAGGTGGCTGAGGGGGTATTAATTAGCTCTCCTGTTCTACACTGTTTTTTAATTAACCTGACATTTCTCAAAACACAGAATTGACTTTTCCCCATTCCTCTACCCTGCGAGCGCTTTTCCTTGTCACTGAGCAGGTCAAACTGCTCGGGCTCCGGGCTGCTTCCTGTATTGATCTCTGGACTGCAAGCGTGTCAAGCCGTGTGCTGAGCCCTGTCCCCTCCCCACTCCCCGGCCAGTCACGCGTAGTGTCGCGCTGAATCGTGACCCTCACATCGTGACCCAAGGCCCATGCATGTCTCTTAAACCCATGGCTGAGGTAAAGAAAGACGTTCCCCAGACCTGGAAACAGGTTAAATAGATTGGGTTGACATTGGCTGATAACATTATATAGGTTTCACGTGTGCAGTTCTATGATCTATCATCTGTATGTTGTGCTGTATGTTGACTATATACAAAGTCAACTTTCCTTCCATCACCATTCATTTGACCCCCTTTACCCACACTACCTGACCCCCACGCCCTCCCCAGTATGGTAACCACCATGCTGTTGTCTGCGTCGATGATATTTTGCTTGTTTATGTTGTTGGCTCATGTGCTGCTTTCACTTGTGTGAAATCACATGGTTCCTGATTTTTCCTGCCTGACTTCATTCCCTTACCATGATAGTCTCAAGATGCATCCATGTGTCAAGTGGCATTATTCCACCTTTCATAAATAGTGCTGGGAATGCTGGAAAACCACATTAAAAAATGAAACTAGAATGCTCTTCGTCCACCTGTACAAAAATGAATGCAAAATAGATCAAAGAGCAAAACGTAAGATGTAAAACAACAAATTATGTAGAAGGAAACATAGGTACCCAACTTAAAAACCTTGGTCTTAGAGAGGATTTTATGCACCTGGCCCAAAGGCAAGTGAAGCAAAAGCAAAACTAAAGGAACGGGAGTGTGCCAACGAAAACTCTTAGCCACTGCCAAGGAAACCAGCAACCGAACCAAAAGGCGGCCCACTGAAGGGACGAAGATGTTTGCAAATGGCAGCTCTGACAGGGGGTAAATATCCAGATTTACAGAAATCCAGAATATACAGATTTATAGAATATCCAGAATATACAGAAAGAACTCCTACCACTCAACGACAAACACACAATCCCATTAGAAGTGGGAAGAGGGCCTGAAAGGCATGTCTCCCGAGAAGACAAATGGCCAACAGACATAGGAAAAGGGGCTCAACTTCCCCAGCCGCGAGTGAAAAGCCATGGACAGTATAGTCGGATACCAACGCCTGCTGGAATGGCTGTTACCCACGAGACAGGTGGTGACAGCGTTGGAGGCGCTGCGGAGAGAACAGAGCCTCATTCTCTGCTGGTGGGACTGGAGGCCCGGACGGCCACTGCGGTAGGAAACCACTGTGAGGCGCCTCCACAATTCAAAATAGAGTTACCGTGCGGCCCAGCAAACCCTCTTTTGAACATGGAGCTGAACGACGTGGAAACGTTGATCTGCCAAGATATACGCTCCCCCGTGTTCATTGCAGCGTTCTTCATGGTGACCAGGACATGGGAACAGGCCAGGAGCCTCGATAGAGGACAGGATAAAGATGACATAGCACACAGAGGAATACCACCTGGGCGGGAAAAATGAGGAATTCCTTTTTGACCTTTTTTAAAGCCCTCCAGATGACTAATTCCCACAGGATCCAGCAGCCTCAGGGTTCCGGGAATCCCTGCGAAATCTCGGGCTCCTGCAGCATTTGCTTATGTTGACGAGGCTTTGGGGTCCAGGCATTGGAGGCAAAGAAAAGGTGCTGCCGGGTTTCTGGAAACCCAACGAGTCAATGACGCCGCAAAGGGCTCACCCAAGACGGACCACCCAGGAGTGAGACTTGGACTCAAAGTCCTTAAAACTCTCAGTAAGGTCATTTTTTCCTCCTCATGTCCGGCTGCGTGGGCCTCGGCCAACATCCATGAGCCGGTCACGAGGCTGCCTCAGCGTGGGAAGCACGGCCACAGGGCCACGAACTAGTCCCAGCCCAGGGGCTCTCAGCACTGGCCCAACGCTGAGCTCCACGGTCTGAGTCCCGCTGCACCCACAGCTGCTACACGTCAATGATGCAAACTGAAGGCTTTCGGTGCTTCCCTGTTTCTGGGTTGAGAGTGGATTTGGAGCCCGTAGCTTTAACGATCCGTGTTTTTGCCTGTAGGTATCTATGTCACTGGCAGGCCTCTGCTCCGTCCCTGTGATGGATGAGCAACCCGCCATGAGCACATTTCATCCGCGGGAAACCACAGAGCAGACAGGGGGCCCCAGGGTCTCCAACCCAGCCCTGGACCTGCCGCCTCACCGAGGCTCCACGGAGCGGGGGGTGTGAGAATGCCAAGCCCTCACCGTGCCACCTTCCTACCCAGCCCAGCAGTTCCAGATGCCCAGGGACTCACCTGCCCAGCAACCTCTCCCCTCCACAGGGGCCCTGCCGGTGGTGCCTCTTGGTCACCGGCTCCTCTGTTCCCCACCAGGCACCACCAATGCCAAGAGGCCTAGCGGACACCTGAGTAGCCACCGTGGAAAGGGGCCTAGTCCGCTTACCTCCTGTCGTTTCTGTTTCAGAGTCTCCAGAAGGAAACGGAATACTCACTCCAGGTCACTCCACCACCTCAAAGCGAGAAGGACTCTCAGGATTGAGAGGCAGCGGGAAAACATGCAGGTCATCCTTACTTTCAGAGACGCACCGTAGGTTTAGGTTTTGCAGCCTCTCGGGACCTGGCTGGAGGTGCGCGGGCCCCGCGTGCTGGCTCGTTCTAGGAAGTGGAGCCCTCTCTACAGGACAGCCAACCTGGGGGGAGGCCAACCAAGGAAAGCGTGAGACAGATTCGAATGTGCGACTCACTCTCCCGTCCACGGGATTTGTCTTGAAAACACACCCACCCGCAGAGAGTGTCTTGACCCCGGCGGACACTACGGCTGGCTTTCAAGGGCTCTCAGAGCCAACTGTTAAATTTTCAGAAATTCCGTGAGCGGGGCTTTGACACCCAGCTGTTAATGAAATACGAAGCTTACAATGAATATTTATCACAGGCTTACAATTAATTAACGAAATAACGCTACCTTTCTAAAAATACGCTTTCCCGAAAAGAAATCACTGCCGAATGAGGTTACGACACTTTCCTACTATCTATGGCCTTCACGCCATTTGCGATTCTATGTGCACAGCTGGAATACTCACGTTGGGGGGCGGCATGATAGCAGTGCTACAACGGCCCCCAGAAGCCAGCCAACAGCGCAGAGCTGGGCCAACTGTCACCCGCACGGCTCGCGCCCACCGCTCCACCCTTCCACGTTCAGTCGGCCTGTGGGAATCCTGAGCGGCGCCGCATCTCCCCGGCATTACGCGTGAAATCTCTTGCCCGCCCATGACTATCGGCCAACACCATCCACCCCTGTCTGTGGGAAGGGGGAGTCCGGTCTTTTTATTGTTCCCTTTAAACAGGTTCCGCCGTGTACAGCACCGTCCCGTGTCACGGGCCCGGCCGCCACCTGCAGGTATGAAGACCGGGCAGAGGTCGTGTTTCTCAGCGGGGCCCACACGCCCGTGTGTAAATCACGACCAAGCGCGTTGAGCTCTGGAGGGTGGGCTGCTGCTTTCCATGTGGCCGGCGCAGCAATGGGGGTGGGTTTCACCACGGGATCCCCTAAAATAGGAAGTCCGGTTGCACGCGTGGAGCGAGCCAGCCCGGGACCCTCACAGACGTCCCCGCTGGTGGAAGTCAGCGTGGGGACCAACGGACGCATGGTGCCAGCACGGGTCACCCTTTTACGGCCAGTTCTGAGGCTGCCGTCCCACACTGAGTGCAGGGGGTGCTGCCGTCCCCATGCCTGGCCAGGGGGCTTGCTCGGCCCTGGCAGCCTCTCCTGAAGACGGAGGCCCAGTAAAGCTTCGTGGTCTCTCGGGTTAACGACAAGAAGCAACGGGCCCGACCGTGGCTCAGGGGGTGGAGTGTGGTCCGGTGCTCCAACAGGCTGGGGTTCGCGCCGGGGCCAGCACCTAGGTTGCGGATCCCCCATCGGGCCAACCGATCCATATTTCTCTCCCTCTAGCCCCCTCCCTCTCTTTCTAAAATAACGTAAAACTGACTATTTTAAAAATTAAAAAAGATTTTAAAAGAAGCCACTGGCCTGGGGACGATGGACAGCCCCCTCTGCTTCAGGTGTGTCGCCTCCCAGCTTCTGCACT
The DNA here is from genome assembly GCA_004026585.1 of Noctilio leporinus. NCBI lineage: Eukaryota > Metazoa > Chordata > Mammalia > Chiroptera > Noctilionidae > Noctilio > Noctilio leporinus. Next base: position 762,304 of record PVIW01000050.1, on the reverse strand, counting down.
GGCTGCCTCTGCCCTGTCCGCCTGTCGCCCCCCGGGGTCACTCACCGCTCAGGTCCCCACATCTCTCTCCTGACCAAACATGAAGAAAACAAGTAGATCATGCACCCTCCCGGCTGCCCTGGGAGTGGGTCCTGCAGTGAAGACTGTCCTGGTGAACAGCTGATTTGGGAGTACTTATTCTTGAACTGTTTTCGTTGTTCAACTTAGTCTATTCTGATGGGCTAAAATGTTTCATTTTAAGTTTGGAGTTCCAGGCAAGCCCGTAGGAGTTGCAATTTTTATTCTGTCCCAGAGGATCAGTCTCAGGCTTACTTGCAGCCTAAGTGAATGTCCTTCCAGTGGCCGCGCATAGGAGGAATGGTCACGTGATGCTTCTCTCAGGATATGAGATGATAAATCTAAGGGGACTATGAGGCATCTACAGACTGAATAAAACACAGCCAATAATCTGCATGAACAGTGATGAATAGCACAACATAAGTCATAAAACAGGAACCAAGCATTTCCTATGTGTTAAATTACATCTGCCTCCATCTAAACTAATTAGATCACGTTAGTTTTGTTTTCAAAACTTTGGCCTCATACTACATTGCTGTTTTTCCATTAAAATAACCACCAAAATTTATACTAGCGGCTTGCACTCTGGTCCTCTCATTTTTGTGAAGATTCTTTTTTCCTTGTTATCAACCCCCAGGTTCTCGTGCCCTGAACTTTGGTGACATTTCCCCTGACTTTACCTGAAGTTCCTTTAGTGAGACTTCAAGGCTGCTGACTACTTCCTCACATGGTTTTCTTGTTTCTTTGTTGCCGAAAACTTGAATGGAGTTGTGCTTACAAAAGCTTACAAAGCAAGAGCAGAATCACATTGACAACTAAAAAGACAATTCCTTTCACAGCTGCCTCCAAACTCCAGTTGCCTTTCGGAAGCTAACTAGTGAAAACAGTTCAGTATCTATTTTTTCTGTTTTCTCTGTGTCAAAATCCACGCGTGAGTGTTGTACACACGCACATTTGTTTTTACTGAATGTTATTCTCATCCTGTAGAACTCCACGCTCCTCTCTCATTTATGTAGTTCACTTTCCATATTATTATTTTTAAAATGTTATTTCTGATACTGGCATAGTATTCCACAGAATGGATGTCCCACAATTGACTTAACAAACACCCAAATGATGGCATTTCAGTGGGTCCCCGTGTTTAGCTGTTACACAGGATGCCGCAACGAATGTCTGCGTGCTTTGCCTTTATCTGTGCGTGTTAACATTTCTCGGTGGCAGGTCACTCTATGTCACTTGCTGTCAAGAATATGCATGTTGTAAATGTTGATGGTTGCTCTTACGTTGCCTTCCTGAAATGCTCTCGCAAAAAAACACTTAGCAGCTCACAGGGAATGTGTCTGAGCAGAGCCTGCTGCTCTCTCTCAACCTCACGTTGATCCGAATTAGCAAAATAAAGCAGCGCTTCTTTTATAGTCATTTTCAATCTCTCTACAATGTTTTTCTGTAAGTGGCTCCTTCCCTTTTAGGTGAACGACATGATGGTTAGATATTTGTAAACAATTTGCACTTCATCACCTCGTGTAGGGGTAAGAAGACTTAAAGTCCACTTCCTCAGAAAATTTCAAGTGTGCCACGGAGTATTTTAAGTACAGTCACTATACTGATCATTAGATCCCAGAAGTTATAACCAAAGGTTTGTCCTCTGTGACCCATATCACTCAATTGCCCCCACCCTCCTCTTCAAGGGTTAAAGTGTTGGAAAATAAAGAAATGAATTGTAATATATTTGGCAAGCAGTATTAAAAGAAAAAAAGGTAAAAAAGGAAAAATAAAGAGGAATATTTCCAAGGGAAAAAGAACTACAATACTCATGAGCATGTGAACATGTTTTCAATTCAACACAGACCCCTCTGGGAGAGTCTCCAACATAGGTGGTTCTTTTATTCATTTATTTTCTGATTTTGTTTATTATTTTTAGAGAGAGGGGGAGGAAGAGAAGCAGAGAGGGAGAGAAACATAAATGTATGGTTGCCTTTCACCTGCCTCCAGATAGACCTGGCTGGAGACCTGGCTTGCAACCCAGGCATGCACCCTGGCTGGGAATTGAACCAGCGACCTTTGGGTTCACAGGCCGGTACCTTATCCACTGTGCCACCAGCCAGGGGTAGATGGTTCTTTTTAAAGTATATTTTTATTGGTTAGGATACTACAGTTGTCCCAATTTCTTTCCCATTTGCTCCCCTCCACCCAGGATCCTCCTTCCCTCCATAATCCCACCCCTCTTAGTTCATGTCCATGGATTGTGCATATAAATTCCATGATTTCATCTTTTCCCATATTATTCTTAACTTCCCCCTGTCTACCTTGTATCCACCAGTTATGTCCCTAATCCCTGCACCACTTCCCTGTTTCTCCCCCTTCCCCCTCCCACCGGAAAACTCTCCCAATGGTCCCCATACCTACGATTCTGATCTTATTCTGGTTGTTTGTTTAGTTTGTTTTTGTTTTTATATTTTTTGATTCTGTTGTTGATAGTTGTGAGTGTTGTCATTTTAATGTTTATAGTCTTGATCTTCTCTTTCTTAAGTAAGTCCTTTCAATATTTCATAGAATAATGGCTTGGTGATGATCTCCTTTAGCTTTACCTTGTCTGGGAAGCACTTTATCTGCCTTTCCCTTCTGAATGACAGCTTTGCTGGATGGAGTAATTTAGGTTGTAGGTCCTTGCGTTTCATGACTTTGAATGCTTCTTGTCAGGCCCTTCTTGCTTGCAAAGTTTCTCTTGAGAAATCAGGTGATAGTCTTACAGGAACCCTTTTGTAGGTGACTTTCTTTTTTTCTTGCTGCTTTTAAGATTCTCGCTATATCTTTAATCTTTGGCAGTTTAATTATGATGTGTCTTGGTGTGGTCCTCTTTGGGTCTAGTTGTTTTGAACTCTCTGTGCTTCCTGGACTTGTATGTCTATTTCCTTCAGCAAATTTGGGAAGTTTTTCTTCATTATTTTTTTTCACACAAGTTTTCAATTTCTTTCTCTCCCTCTTCTCCTTCTAGAACCCCTATGATTCGGATGTTGGCATGGTTAAAGTTGTCCCAGAGGTTCCTAAGCCTCTCCTTATTTTTTTCAATTCTTATTTCTTCATTCTGTACTGGTTGACTGTTTATTTCTTCTCTATGTTCTAAAACACTGATTTGAATCCCAGTTTCCTTCCCTTCACCATTGGTTTTGAGTGAATTTTATTTTGTTTTACTTAACTTCGTCTTCATTTCTTCCCTCTTGTGTTTATCAAACTCAAGCACATCTGTCAAGTCTGTGAGCATCTTAATCACCAGTGTTTTGAACTCTGCATCTGTTAGGCTGACGATCTCCTCAGCGCTCAGTTCTCCCACTAGAACCTTGATCTGTTTCCTCTTTGGGGACATACTTCTCTGTCTCCTCAACTTGACAGGCTCTTGCGTTTGCCTCTGTGCCTTAGGTAGAGCTGTTGCACCTATTATGTTATAAGGGATGGAGCCTTAGGTATTCATCAGTGCAGGTGACTCATTTCACCACGTTGTGGTGTTGTATGTGGGGGAGGGTCTGAGACGGAACAGTGCTGCCTGCTCAGCACTCGCCCCTTTTCCAGGCACCTCTCCACTTCCCATATGGGGCCGGCACCCCTCTAGCTGTTGCCCTGGCCGTGGTTCCCAGAGTGGGTGGGTCTGTGGATGTTCTAGGAACACAGGGGCCTCTAAACATATAGACTCTGCTGAGAGACCTGCAGTTTCTTCCTCCACCCCAACCCCCCCGGTTTTCACGGTCAGAAGCAATGAGGCTTTATTTCCCCCACTGGTGCTGGAACCATGAGCCATGAAGTCTGGCCTGGTGCTGGGAGCTCCCCAGGTGTCCCTACTTTTTTCAATGTGTGACTGCGCTTTTCCTCAGCCAATCACAGCTGCTGGCCCACTGCAGCCGCTGTGCCACCAAAGCTCTGGCCACCCAACTGCGTCCTTTCTGTCCCAGCTCTGCCCCTCCTGCCTGTCTGGGTATTTCTTCTTTGTATCTTTGTTTGTTGGACTTCCATGCAGCTCAGTTTTCTGGAATTGCTGGTCACCTCCAGTTTTGAGGTGGTTGTATCCCTTCTTAGTTTTGGAGGAAGACACAGCCTGTCTATCTGCCCCTCCATCTTGGCCCTATGTGGTCCTTTGCCAGGTACTTTTAAGTGCAATATCACTTAATAAACCCGACAGCCCCATGAGACAAACCCTGTTGTGCCCATTTAACTGGTGAGGAAACTGAGGCTCCACTGGTCACAACTCAGAGTTTCACTAAGGCCTTGTGACACCAGTCACTTGTTCCTTGGGACTCCATTTACGAAATGACCTGTGTGGGGAAATAAAAACCTCTAGACAAACGTTTTGTTCAAAGATGCAGACTTTTTTAATAAATGGAATGCTGCCTTTGGGATGGACCCAGCAGCGGTTGCATGGTTACTGGTGACAAAGCTCCCTGCTCAGCGCCATTAGCTATCTGGTTTACCCCGGTGTCCCAGCGCTTGGAAAGGGATCGTTGGAAGATACACTACCCGTGAGTAACCTGAGCATCGGACGGAATCCCCAGAGGCCACATTCAGCCCACGGTCGCGGACACCGTCTCTCAGCGAGTAGGCGCGAGGCCTCATGTGGCTGCCTCCCCCGCGACTTTCCCAACACCGTCCTCGTGGCCGTCATTGAAAAGGGACCCCATGTCCCAGGGGTAAAACAAGACCCACGGGCAAGAAGTACAAGCTTCACAGGCTCAGCCTCGGCTGTGCTGCATGGGGCCCCCACCTGAGCGGGTGCAGCCATGGGCGTCTTGGCAGGTGCCCCCGACAGCTGGGGACTGTTGGACACCCCCTCTGGCTGCAGGCTGCTGCGTGGGGCCAGCCCTCACCCCCCACCAAAGACACCTGGGAGCATTTGACCAAGATTGTAATTCAGCTTGATGAGCAAATAGAAAACAAAACAAAACAGTGATGACAGAAATAAAGCCAGAAATAAAGTATGTGAGTGACGATCATAGCTGTGATGGACTCAGGTTTTTCTACCGAAATTTCTGAAGATGAGTCGATGTAAATTAGACGCAATTCAGCTTTGCGTATTTGTATGCGTACATTCAGCCTCATGATAAAAGCAAAGAGTCAGTCAGTCAAATACGAACCGAAAAAGACAATGTGGCACTACTCATAACAGAGAAAGAAGAATTCGAGGCAGAAGGATTTAAATAAAACAGAAAAGTATGTGTTTGATATTGACGAAAATTAAAACAGCCTGCGAAGGACCAGCGGTTGTCATTCTATCAACAGAGAGCAACTCCGAGGAAACTGCATGAAGGAGAAATAACTATGGATAAACAATGAATTAATGAAGCGACAGGCATAGAGGAGGATTCAACCAACTTTCTCTGGCTTGAAACTTAAAATAGAAAGAAAAATATGAGCCTGTGGAAGATTTAATGGACAAAATTAGTTTGTTTGGTTACACACAAATGCCTAGCCAAGAACACGGCTGGACGTGGGCTGAGTGCTTTCTAGTTATTGTGTGTGTATGTGTAGGAGAAAAGATGCACAGACACTCACATGCAAATAAAGATTTTACCTTTATTCAACTGTCCATTGAATATGTACAAAATGACCTACATGGTAGGCCGCACACAAAGTCTGGGGTGAAAATTCCAATCAGCTTCCATGATTTCAAAGTGCAGGAATCTTATAAGCAAAAGTTTAATAACATTAGAAATGAATAACAACGGAATAGTGAAAGTATCAAGTCACCCACAAGCATTAAAAATTAGGTTCTCTAAATAACTCATAATTAATTAAGAGACGTAACTATTTTAAAGAGAAGATAGATGTGTGTATTTGCTGAGCATATTATTTTAACTTAGGAAATTAAAAGGAATTCACTAGGAAACATAAAAAGTTCAGGAAAGTGCCAGGCAAATATAAAAGCATCAATAACTTCTGGAAAGCACCAATGGCCACTTAGAAGGTGTTTAGGAATTTACATCACTCTCATGTTAGAAAGCAAAGCCAAACAAAAAAGAAATTTAGGATCCTGCCTATATAGAATACAAACGTGCCCTAGGGGGGAAATGTTGCCCTTTTTCTGAAATGACATAAATAGAAATCTCTTCCCCTGGTTGGAAAGATCATATTTGATACAGGGGGCAAAGTCCCATCCCTATCAAAACGTCAGTGGGATTTTATCTAAGATGAGAAGAGTTATCCTAAAAATCACCTGGAAGACAAAATTACAAAGAACATCTTCAAACTGTACTGAAACTGCTTGTTGGTACAGCCAGCAAAAGTGTCTAAGAAAAGCAGAAAGACCCACTGGAATAGAGAAAACAAAACTTGAAGTTCTAAACATGAGAAAAATAAGATCATAAATAGTAATTGTGTATCCCGATAGCCCAAAGAGATGTTAAGATTAATCAGCAAATTCCTAAGTGGCTTTAGAAGTTCGTCTAGGCAGAAAGGTGATGTAAAACAGTCATTCTACAGGCTCTCATTAAATGAAAAATAAAAAGTGTAAAAGCATAATTTGTAGTATGATTGAAATTTGAGTTCGCAGACACAAACATCGCACCTTCTTAGCTGGGCAGGACTTCTCTGTAAGACAGTATAAAACCCGTTGAAGATGCGGGAAATAACAAAGAAACACACATTTGTGAATTGGGAGGTGCAGCAGGGTAAACATTTGGCTCCCCAAGGTGACCAGATGATTCATAGTGGGAGCTGGTGATTAGAAGGAGGCTCTCCATGGCCCGATGGTAACGTTGGTTTTAAGATTCAGATGGAAATCCAAAGTGTCCACCCTAAAACAGGAGAAAAAGAGGGAAGAAACACTTTCAGAAATTAAGTATTATTTTAATGCCGTGTGAGTGGAGACAGTGAGTATTGGCAAAGTGACACTCAAGTAGTTCAGTAGAAATGACTCGAACTAACCTGTACTTAGATGGCAATTGATTTACGTCAAAAGCATAATTGCAAAATTATGGGAAGGGCTGGACTTCCGAAAACAATGCTGGAGAAAGTGGCTACCCATCCACCTTGAACACAATCCAGCTGGGTCACCACTTGGCCCCGTGACACAAAATTCCATCCCAAGGGCTTAGAGAAACGTGAAAGGCCAGAGAGGACAGTGCCCCGCAGACATTGTAGGAAAATATCATGATTTCTGGGTAGAAAAAGGTTTCTCAAACAGGATACATAACTCATGGAGAAAGGATTTGATAGTGACATTCGAATACCTCAAAACTAAGGGTGCCTGTTCATACGAGGTCTGTCCCAAAAGTATCGAGCCAGGGTGGTTGTGAGTCCAACCATTTGTGTGGCCGCCACTTTGGGACACACCGGCAAGCGTAGGAAAGGAGAAGCCACGGAATGGGAGATGTTGGCACGATTAGACCATTGAAAGGCTCACCCCTGCAGCATGTTCAGAATCCCGCAAAACAACCCAGAAAGGTTGGAGGACCCAGTCAGCAGGGCCAGGCAGGAACGGCCCCTCTCGGGGGAGGGGATCCACACAGCGAATAAACACGGGAAAGGGGCTTCGCTGATGGGCATCGGGGAACGGAATTCAAGACCCCCTTGGGCTTCCAGCACAGTGGGGCCATCAACACCTCCCAGGGTTGGTGTGACAGGCTGAACATTTGGACATTTTCCATCAACATTAGGCCCATGCATACATGTCATGTGTATGTGTGTGTTCAAGAGAACATGTGTGCCATGGCCCTGGAGGATGTGAATAAGACCTGCAGCAGCGCGTTCACCAGAGCCTCACCCTGGGGAAAACCAAGCATCCAGCCACCTTGGGGCAGAGACCTGCAGCGTCGGATCACAATTCTGCAAAACAGCACAGGGGGCCGGAAATGATAGAACTAAAGTTACACAGGAAAACACGTGTGTGTTTCAAAACCGAAACACTGAACGAAAGAAGCCGTATACGAAAGGAGATGAAAGTTCTCTTTTTCAATTGAACATATTGGGGTGTCATTGGTGAGCACATTGATAGAGTCTCTGGGGTACAATTCTACAACACTCCGGCTGTATGTTGTGTTGTGTGACTCCACCCCAAGTCGGGTCTTTCCCGCCAGCTCTCCTCTCCTCTTCACCCTCTCTTGTGCGGAGCCCATGGGTGTGCCCTGAGTTAACAATAATAAAGACAAGAAAGCACTTGCCCTGGTCCCTGGGCCGGGCTTCCTGGGGGCCGCGTGTGGGCACCCAGACCAGCTGGGCCTCTGGGCCTCCACCTGGCGTGGGGGTAGTTCCCTGGATCCTCATTTGGTAATAATTGGTCAAGTTGTGCATTTGTTTTTCATGCACTTTTTAATATGTGTTATATTTGATAATAAAAGTGTCCCAAAATGGATATTTAGGAAAAGAAACATAAATGCACCCCAAAGAGCCAGCTCTTGCCTTTCTAACTAGGAATGTGCGTCATGACCTGCAGCCGTGAATTTGGGGTCTGGGAACGGGGCTGGGGCCTGGGACGGTCTCTCGTGGTGGCCCTGCGGTGCTCAGACACGTGAGAGGTGATGCGGGAGTCTTTGCAGGTCAGTGAGGGGTAAACCAGTTAATGGATAAATGGGCCCGCACAACCGCCTGGCTACACAGGAAAACTGTCGAAATAAGGACTCCTTTGGTGTCAGACGCTGGAGCTGCATGGGACTGAGTAATACGTTAAATACAGAAATCAATATCTACATGGTAGGACTGGCCCTTGGCTTGTATGAGGGCTCGGTCATTAAAAATGCAAAGGAGAAAACAATATAATAAGAACATGGACGAAATAAGCACTTACGGTTTGAAAGCTCCTGATGTCAGAAGGGTATGATGTGACTATGGGAGAGTTTGAACTTGTGAGATAATCAAATAAGGTCAGCGCGGAAGTGTCCACTTGTCACGCACCAAACTGACCAGGACGTAGACGTGCTGGGCGGAAAGGGCAGCAAGGGGGCGCCGCTGGGAACCATAAATCCGAGTCCCCTCCTTCCCTCCTTCCCACTGCACAGAGGTTCATGCATGCGACACACATGGCTGGCTGTGCTATGTACCGAAGCTGGAACAGCCTGGGACGGGACCAGCAGCCAGGAGTCAACCCTGATGCCCCGGGACCCCCCTGGACCTGCCGGCTGAGCGAGGGCTGGGCCGTCAGCAGCGCTTCCTCGGGTGTTACTTTGTCAAGTTTTCATACCCGGGAAAGTATGTTGAAGGGGCAAGACCGGGGCCATTCCAGGTCACGCAGGATGGCCCATGAGGCCCGGGTGGGACCCAGCTGAGGAGGGACCCTTGGGCCAAGGCAGGAGGGCGCAGGGCCAGGGCTCTAGGACGGTGACCCACCTGCCACCACCACGTGGCTTCTGCGGATCTTGGGGGACATCTGACCCTTCCCTTCTATTGGGGACCCTGGTCCCCTCGTGCCCCTGCACACAGTCCACCGCGAAGGAGGAGGAAGAGGATGAAAGGAGAGGCATCAAACAGTCTCACAAGCAGAGAGGGCGAATGACATGCCGTGGGACAGAGGTACCCATGGGGGACAGATGAGGGAAACGCCTCTGTGCCCGCAGGTGCCCGTGGGGAGGCATCGGCAGGAGGGAGGCCGTGCGGCTGGTGCAGGACAGGCTACCCCGTCACCCAGGACACTCGGGAGCTTTGGACGCCCTGCAAACTTCTCCCTGATTCTAGCATTCTAAAACCCCCAAGGGGCCTTGAGCGGGTGTCCCCCACCTCCCTTTCAAGGCCTGGTTTGGGTGCAGGAGATGCCGACAGGAGGCGTCGGGAGTGAGAAGGGCACCCATTTCAGGGACGTAAATCTCTCTCCCCGTCACGTGCCCCAGAGAAATCTAACGGTTTTTACTCCACTATAATCCTCACCACTCAAAAGGTAAAATAGAAAAAAATATTAATTTTATTAGCAAAATTTACTAGATTAATATGACTGAGAACACCGCATAAAATGTTAGCATTAAATATTAAACTGTATTAATAAAATACTAGATTATTACAGCCTAATATTTAATATAACCCGTTAATGGGGGGAAGTGTGTCGGTTTAAATACAAAGGAGGGAATTGAAGGCCGCAGTGACCTTTCCAGGGCAGGTGACAATGGGGCTCTGCAGAGGTCAGAGGCTCCACCAGTCCCCCGAGGTGTAAGCGGCACATGGATGGGTCCCACAGGACAGCTGAGGGGACCTGTGAGGGACAGAGGAGCCCCAGGGATGTGGACAAAAGAAGGGACAGACGAATGCCAGGCGGCATGAGGCTTGAAGGCCGTGTCACTCACCGGGCCCAGCAGCCCAGTTGCTAGCTGGGCACACAAAGCCACCTACATCTTCATGCTGCCCGCCCAACATTTACGGCAGATGTGAAAAACTGCCTTTCAATTAGAAATGCTAAAATTAATATTTATTGACTCCGTGTTTCATTATCATTAGAAATTAGTTTGTTCTGGGGTAAACAGTTTATGGCAAGATATAAATACGTGCCGTTGACCTATTAACCAGCCCGATACATGACGGAGTTATTGACAGGGGCCATAAACGTGACTAATGGCTATTAAACCTTTTAACATGCTTGATGTGACTCGGGCTCCGGAATACCCAGGAATTAGGTGCGTTTTGGTTTTTTTTTTTTTTTTTTTTCCTTCTTAGGATAATCTGCTGCTGATATTAAATTCTTCCAAGACTTTAATATATTGTCTAAGTTTATGGGTCATAAAATAAACCTAGAGCTTACAAAAATTTACATGACAATATTATTTTTTTTTAAAGGCCATGTAAATTTTAGTACAGTAAGAATGATGATATAAACCACTGGAACACATAAAAAAAAGTTTCCGAAACTATATTAAAGGAATATTTAGGGTCTTATTTTCATACACCAAGATGACAGACCAGCCTGCCCAGAGAACTTGGGACAGTTCCTGCGGCAAAGCTCCACTTTGAGCCAGCGCAGCGGCGCTGGTGTCCAGGCCACGGGGGACGGTGGGGCTGGTGCACCAAGGGCAGAGGGTGTCATCAGATACATTTCTGCACGGCCCACTTCTCATCCAGATGACTGTCCTCCCCATCAGAGCTCAGCTGAGCGAGGACTGGCCGGTGCTGGGCTCACCCTGGCTCTGCGAAGGTGCCCCTTCACAGGTCAGCTTCCAGCTGCTGCTGGGCTGCTGGTGCTCTCAGCACGGTGGGCAGAGTCAGGGCCCCCAAAGGCCTAAGATCCCCATCCCTGGAAGCTGTGCATGCTTCTTTAGATGCTGACTTTGCAGATGTGACTCAATCAGGGATGTGGGGAGTGAAGAGTTCATCCCTGATGACCCAGGCAGGCTCTTCACGTGACCACAGAGGCAGTGAAGGGGGTGGGGGTGGGGTATGGGATGGGGCCACAAGCCAAGGACTGCAGCTGCCACCAGAAGAGAGAGGGAAGGAGCAAGAACTGGATGGTCCCCTGGAGCCTCCAGGGACACAGGGCCCTGCCGGCCCTTCACTTTCAGCCCAGGGATGGGGATGCTAGACTTCTGGCCTCCAGACTCTGAGAGAGTAGATTTCTGTTGTTTGATGCTGTCCAGTTGAGGGAGACTTGGTGCAGCAGCTGGAGGCAGCCCTGCTGCAGCAAAAGTGGGGACACACCAGCCACGTGCCCACCCTGCCCAGGCTAAAAGGATGGGCCTCACCTTCCTCCTAGCTCCAGGAACCTATTAGTTCATCCTGGGCCTTGTCTCCCATGGGCCTGTTGGGAAGGCTTCTTGGAGGTGGTGCCATTTGGGCCTTGATATTGGTCCCATAGCCTCCTCGCCTGTCCTTTGTTTGTCTTCCTTTGGCAAAGACCTGGGCATAGGTTGACCCCTGTCTTTTACTGCTCCAAATCCAAAGGCTGCCTTGATTTAGGTCACTAACATCTCTGGTTTTGCTTCAAATATCCTGCCTTTTGTCCCCCTGTGGCCTCCCCAGGTTGAGCCTCTGGGACGTGCCCTTCTGCTGTGGGCGGCGGAGGACACTGGTGGCAGCGCCAGTCCTGGGGCTCTGCCAAGGTGAGGGCGCACTGAGGGTGCCGGGGCCGGGGCGTGTCCCTGCAAATGGGAGAGCAGAGCAGTTCACCTCTCCTTTGGGCCCCTTAGGGTGCTTTGCCTGGGGCCTCTCCTAAGACTGGTTCATCTGAATGACTGGCATAGGCCCACCTTCCTCCTGAAGCCAGTCCGCTCACTGCAGACCACGGAGGTGGACTTGAGCCTTCAATTATTAACGCCTCAGACTGAAGCCATTCTCTAGTTCCCACCCCCCCAAAACCCATACATATTAAAAAATAAAAAATTCCCAGCTGGGAGTCTGTCTGAGTCCCAGCAGGAAGCAGACGGCACCCATGGGAGCAGCGAAGGCGCGCGCAGTTGCACAGGATCTCGTTTCAGAGCTGTGCCGGGGGCTGGGGACCGCGAGGGTGTTGCGGAGGGTCCCGCAGTGGAGACACGGCCCTCTCCTCAGGCGGATGGATCCTGCTTCCTGAGGACCCTCTGACCTCCCTCCCACCCGGCACCCGACCGCCTAACTCCAAGGTGGGAGGGTGCCCACCTCCGAGCCCCTGAAGCAGCTACGTAGCCAATGTATGTGTTCCGGTCCCCACACGCTCGGAGGAGGCCCAGCCCCTGGAGAAAGACAGTAACACGGGAAAGGCAATGACAGCAAGGAAGAGGGGAAAAGGACGTGTCTCTGGGAAGAAAGGACATGGATCCTGTCATCCGCCGCCACGTTGGACACTGAAGTCCAGAAGGGCCATAACGAAAAGGAGAATGCGCTGTTTTCTATGCCCTTTCCTTTAAAAAGAGCCGGAACACCTTTCTGTTTCTCATGAGGAGACTTGAACAAAAAGAGGCACAAAAAGCTGTCGATTCCAGGAGAAGCCGGTTGCAGTGAACTCGAAGTGGAGCTCTTACCTCTGTGTGTTGTCTTGGGCAAAGGCTGGAGGGCGGTGTGGCTCAGGGACGTGGAAGGAGGCAGTTTTCTTGGGCTCCTGGATCCTTGGGTGTAACTGGCACTGAGGAGACGCTAACACTCCTCTTACTGTATGTTCCTTGTTAGATGTTGTCTCGTTTCTTCTTGGGTTTGGATAGAAGGCCTTACGAGGGAGGGTTTGCCAGGGAAACAGAGCCGATGCGATATGTTTATAGAGAACAGTGCTGGAAGGAACGGCCCCCACGGCAGTGATGGCAAGTTCACGTCCTCAGGGCGGGCCGGTGGCCAGGGGAGCGGAGGGAGACCTCAAGCCTGAAGACTCCGCTGCAGGATTCCCTCTTGCTCAGGAAGGTCCGTGTGGGTTTTATTCGCGCCTTCAACTGATCGGATGAGGCCCACGTGCGTTACGGCGGGCAATCTGCTTTACACTCTGCATTGTCAACCGCACCCACCCCCAGCCTGGCACACGCCGAGTCACTGCCGAGGGGGAGCAGATGTTTTCAAGCGGATCCCGAGAAGACAGTCCCTTGCCCTGGTCTTCCGTACTGCTGCGGGGACTCACGCAGGCCTCCAGCCTTTGAGAACCAGAAATGGGACATGGTGCAGTTGGCAAACATGATGAAGTTTAAGGAATGTCACGGATGCCACTATCGCTGGCTGTTTTCGCGCAGAGGTGGCCTGCAGCTGTCCTCACGCTGGTCGCCGCCACGCTGAGCTCCGGGGCGGTGCTCCGTTGGGTCTCTGCTTTGTACAAAGGCACTGGAGGGCGCGTCACATGAAAATCCACCCTCGATCCTGAAGTTAAAGAACGTAACCAGAGCAGCAGACGTCACGTCATGTCTCAGTAGAATCGTCCGTGTTGTCACCGACTGGGGCAACTCGCAACCCCCCCACGTGGTCACGACGGCAGCAACACCAGTAGACAGACGGCCTTCGCCCGCTCAACCGCCTACTCCAGGAAAAGCCTGCAACGTCAACAGGACGTCATGATACCACTGAAAAGCGTACTTGCCGTATTTCTACCGCCCTGATGGAACCCAGGAAACGGGGCGGTTTCCCCCAAAGCTGGTCTCGAATTCTCCTCGGAGACCAATCACCTGAGAATGGGACTCATCCTTCCTGCGTCGGGCGGACCCTGAAGAGGCCAGCCTCCCGCTCCGGGCCCGGGGAGGGGTCTGCCCTCCGCACCGGTGAACGCGGGCCAGGGGGCATCTGGCCGAGAAGAGACCACGATTTCCAAACACCTCGGCCCTTTGCCAGTTCCTGAGACGCCCGCCCTTCGCTCCGCACACCAGGGCCGGGAAGGGGTGCGCCCGCAGGCCGCTGCGCAGAGGGGCCGCCGGCACGGGCCGTCTTCGTTTGCGCAGAGCCACCACCGCGACTCCCCTCGGTGCAGGGCGCCGTCACGGAGGCCACGCTGGCTCCCTCACGTGCCTTTGAAGCGCTGTAAACGCACCAAAGCCACTGCCGAGCGCAGAACAAACACCGGGGTAGGCTTGGTTATTTGTTTTTGTAGTAAAATAAAATATTTATCATCGGCAGACGCCCACTGTGAACCGCGGGGGAGGCCGCCGCGTTTCATCTCGTCGGTGTCGTGTTTGACTTCCATTAGGGAGGCTGACAGACCTGTGGGTTTTCATGAATTCAGCACGTCCACTTTGAACACGGATTTCAAAGCCGGCGGGGGGCGGGCGCGCGGGAGAACACAGCTCCGGAGGAAGGGACCTGTTGCTTCCCGCGAGCACCTGTGTTTGACAAGGCAGATGGGAGGTTTCCTGCCAGACAGGGGCCAGGGGCTCTCCCTTAATAAGGGGACTTTAAAGGCACCGCTGCGGCTGCGCCCACCACACGGCGCGCACAATTAATTCAGTCCCGGGGAAATCGCCATTGTGCCGGCCGGCTTCACCCCTCCTGCTGCTCACGCATCACAGGGAATCGGAAATGATCTCCATCATCAGGGGGCTGCTGGCACACCCGACTTTGAGAGCTCTGGGCCTGGGAAGGAAGGTGACGCGGGGGGAAAGGACGGTCACCTTGGACACCCGTCCGGCGTCTCATCGCACCTCGATCGGAGTCGGAGACGCCCTGGACGGTCCCTCCTTCGGCCACCGGGGGCCCCCGAGGGGGGTGATGCGGGACGCGCGGGGTGGACGCCCAGCCCTCCGAGGAAAGGCGGAAGGGACCAGGACATTTCTCCCAAGACGACAGCGTCCGGGGCGCATCCAGATGACGAGCCCGAGAGCGCGGACGTCCGTCCCGCGCGGCAGGAAGCCCGAGTTTTCTCCGTGGTGTCCGGTGCTCTGAGAACAGGGGTCGCGGGGGAAGGTTTCACGGAGCTGAGTTTTGGGTCTTTGGGTGGAAAGTCCCAACAGCCACCTTGGGATCCTAGAAGGACCTTCTGGTGTCAAGCGTCCGGCAGAGATGGAGGCCCCCGTGCTGGGCAACACACAGGGTGGAAGGACCAGATTAACAAGCGGGGACAATGCTGGCACTACCCCGAGAGGTGGTCACCACGGCAACGGTGAAAGGCCAGTGCATGGAGGGACCCTTCTGCTTGTCCCCACCGCCCAGGAAGACCCACAGACGGCCGTCCTGGTGGGAACTCCCATGGAGCGGCCCACGTGGTCCTTTTCGGCGCCAACAGCTTCTTCACCTGCAGTGGTGGGACCCCTATCCACACGCAGCCCCCCAGACCTGGCCCCGTGGGTGTGGCCGACGCAGGACACCTTGGCTTCTCCGCAGAGGCACGAAGAAGGCAGAGGAGAGCAGGAGCCTAGCTCCAGGTGTTCTCCGCAGCGTCTTCAGCTCCAGCGCAGGGAGCCAAACAGCACGGCGCCGGGGGTCCCGGGCTTGCGGGGAGGTGGGAGGCTCTAGCCGGGCCCAACACTGACCCCTCGAGTGGCGCCCAAGCCACGTGGGGCTGCAGGGTCTCTGTCGGCAGGACGTCCGTTGGATGCTTCATCTCCAGTTCAGAAAAGGCAGCTGCTGGGATGGCCTGGTTTCGCACCTGCCGCTCCTTGCATGCGGCCTGGATGGAGTGAGGGGCCTGGGGCTCATCCCGGCGCAGGGCTGTGCCTGCCACCTGCCGCCTCCACTTCTTACCTCGTGGGCACTGGGCCCCGGGAGCTTCCTGCCTCCTACGGAGCCACTCTGAGCACACGGGCCCTTCGCACCGCATCCGAGGAGAGGACCTGCATCACGACTCCATCCTCCGTCCACAGGGGCGTCCGTTGGACCGGGCGCCCCAGCCTGGGTCTCTCCGAAGCGGAGGCTGCGATCTGGGGGCCCCTCCCTGGTGCCAGGAACAGGTGATGGGCGCTTTTTGGCCGACTGGACAACGCTGCTAATGCCCACGTGAAGCCTTGGGAGCCGGTCCAGATGCCTACCCTCCGAGTTGCTGAGCCAGTCAGACGTGATGGCGGCCGCCCCCTCTCCCCCGGCCTCGGACGAAGGCCTATCGAGCCAAACAAGACAGAAGCTCATCCACATCCAACAAGGCAGGTGGCGGGAGTGCGGAGGGGGCTCCTCACCTCCTGACAGGACCCCCGTTGCCCCAGCTCCAGGGAGGCCCTGTGTCCGGCACTTTCCACCTGGGCGCCAGCCCACCTGCCCCTGCCTGGTCCCCCACCTGCCTGCAGAAAGCCCAGCAGTTTCCTGTTAACACATCACCTTCCTGGGTGGTCATCGTCCTCGAGGCCCCCAGCACATGTCACTGCATCCTGCAGGCGTTTGGCTGAGTCTCCGCAGCCTGCTGGTGATGCTAAGTGCCCAGAGGGTGCCTGGTGAACTGCTCAACCGCCCGGGGCCCCTGGTGCTTCCGGAAGCCTGGATCCCGACCCTCGCTGGGCGCTGCAGGTTCTCAGCCACTGGGAACCAGCCCTGGAGTGGACCCCCTGCCTCAGCACCCACAGGTGCTCTGACCAGGGGTCCCCGAAAGGTGACTTCCAGGAGCAGCTGTGTGCAGGGAGCTGATGGGAGGAAGCCAGACTGTCATGCAGAGTGGTTACAATTTCGGTCCCTATGTCAGCTGGTCACCAGGCCCACTGTCACGGCCTCACTGGTCACTGGCCTCGCGGTCTGAGAGCGGCGCAGGGGACACGCACTCTTGGGACTTGCTGACACCACCACAGCCATCCTGGGACATTCACGCCTGACCCCCAGGACCCTGGACTGAGCACAGATGGCCCTGGGTGTCCTAGAGAAACAGGGGACAGAGCCATGGGCCCATCTTCCCTGGGGTTCTTCTCTAGACCCCCAGAGTCAACAGAAACAGCGTGGGGGCCAAGCGGCCATGCTGCTCCCTTTCTGTTTGGCTTGTTTCCCCTTCTCATTCGTCCTCCTCCCGGTATTGTATCCTGAGAAGGTGTTGGGTTTGGCGGAGCCTCATGGAAGGTCTGGCTCCGCATGGGGGCCGAGGAAGCCGTCCTTGGAGAGCTGCGGGCCTCGCAGGGCCACGAGGGGGCGGCCCGAGCGAGTCCCCCCGGCAGGAAAGAAGAGCCCCCCTGATGGAGGCAAACGCCGGACGCTTGTCTGCGGCTGCTGGCGGAGCTGCCGTGTGACTGGGAAGCTGCAGGCCCCGGCTTTGCGTATTCATGCATCAAATAAATGTTCCCCCGCACTCCATAAGAATATCTCGGAATGTTTCAAAAGGCACTTTGGGGATTTTTTTCCTTCAGGGAAGTGCTATCGGCAATGGCCTTTCTCGGTACTTGGTAGCGTCGCTGCATCCTCGAAACGTTCGCTTCATGAATCCAGCCCAGAAATTTCTGGAAATTAAGAGTCAATGTTCCCATGGCAACCTCCTTTGTTCCACCGCACATATTTGTAACGATGGCTCTTTTATGACCCAGCCCCGTAGTCACAGACAATAAGACGCACAACTTGGCTAATCTTTCAGAGAAACGGCCGGCTCTGCGGAGAGAGGAATCGGCGCTGGGGCCCCGCCCAGCCGGCGAGCTGGGTAGCCGAAGGCTGACAACCGCGGAGGCTCAACGTCCGCACCGTGAACTCTCCACGCCTCCTCCCAGGACCCACCACCCACCCACGCCGTGCGACGGGCCTCCAGGTGACCACAGCCAAGACGGGCTCACGTGAAACCGGGACAGTGAAAACACAAAACAAAGCCGTCAGCCTCTCACCCCTCCTCCTCGCCTGTCACTTCCCGGGCGCATCGGTCCCGAGGGACACTGGCCTGGGGTCGCGATTCCCCGCACCGGTGACTGCAAACCAAGGGCATCCTGGGAACTCGCTTCAGTGTGGGGACAGCCGGCATCTCCCAGTTGTCCCTGAAGACCCCGTGTGGGGCCACGGGCCACTGGGCCACCGACCCAGTGGAAAAACTCACTCAGCTAGAAGCCACACAGCCACGGCCAGACGAGGACGGTTACCAGGAATCGCTGTCTGTCCAGCGGCGGGACGTGACAGAAGGCACAGGGGGTGTTGGGGGGACAGCACCTCCGTGTGAGCCCGTGTGGAGCCCTGCAGGGAATGGGGGGGCGGTGAGCACCCTGCAGGGCTGGGTTCAGTGCCCCCCGAGGGGCCATGTGCCCCCAGGACACCGGGTCTGTCGGGGTTCCGCCTGCCGGGCTGTCCGCCGGGGACGCAGTCTCTCCTTGATTGGTTTGGCCAATAAGAAGGCAACTGTGGGATGATTTCTTTAAAAATCAAGTGACTTTATGTGCAAAAGTAGGAATGACGACTCTTGGTTATGATACTGTCATTAATTAATCATTTTTACGGGACCTTGTTGATGGAAGAACAGACGTGCCGTGCCGCAGTTCTGTCCTGCAGGAAAAGGCCTCCCGAGACTGTGCCAGGCACGGCTCATGCTCTCCTGCGTCCCAGGCGCCCGTGGCCTGGAATCCACCCAGCGTCTTCCCTGAGGAAGCAGAGGTGAGGCCAGACCCCCAGATCCGTGCCATGAGCTCCAGGGCGACCAGGTCTTTCACCCGGGCTGGGTGCAACCTTGGGATGGAGGTGAACCTTCAGGCCGCCTGCACGGCCGTCCGCTGGGGTTGGAGGGCCACGTGGTGCAGGTCCTGACCTTTAGCTGTGACTTGCCTCTTGAGGGGGAAGGCACCGTCTCAGTGAAATGGGGGGGGGGGGTTGCTATTTACAGAGAATCGTCTGGAATGGAACCATAAAACTCACTTGAATGAGCATCCATGTACCTTTTCCCATCTCGGCCTCTTGGAGAAGCTAAGGCACAGGAAAACGGAAGTAGGGGTGGTGGCAGGGGGCTTGATTCTTTGGGGGTGTTTAAGATCATTTTTAATACCTGAGGAAGCCCATTTTCATTGCAAACCTATTTCAGCTTAACAGCATCAGGGACTGTCACAGGGAAGCTCTGTTCTGCGAAGCGATTGTGACTTAAGGCGTCTCTCTCTCTCTCCCTCCCAAAGACCAGCCTGGAGCCGTCCGTGTCGGGCCTCTGGGTCCACCCTGTGACACGGGGCTGCTGCCCGGCACCTCGATTACTCTCCCAGGGCTCCGTTGCCATGCGGAAGCCGCACTGCGTCCAGGTCTGAACCGCAGGGGAAATGGGATAGTCTGGCAGGCAGTCGCCACCCTCCTCCTCCTCCCTGTCATCCTGGCAGTCCATGGGGAGCCATTTCCTCAGTCCTCCCCCCGCCCAGCACAGGGTCCCGTGCCCTGTCTCAGCGGCACGTGGCGACACGGTGCCCCGTCTTCGCGTGCTGGGAGCGCCCCGGGGCCCGGAAAGGTGGGTGTTCTGGGACCACCGGCCTGCGCTCTGGCTCAGGCCAGGGTCTGCAAGCATGTTGAAAATGCTTGGGAAGCGAGCTGGGCGCCCCGGGATTCCATGTAAGCAGCCTGCATGCCCTGAGCCCCACCCAGCACTCGGCTTCTCCCCTTCCCGCTCCAGAAACAGGGGCTCGGGCCGGCTCCGAGGCCCATTGGGCCCAGGCACTTGACGCAGTGGTGAGCGGACGCCGTTTGGAGTGGCGGCTGCCCCTGCCATCAGCGCCCGCAGAGAATGCGCAACACGGTCGCAGGAAGCGTGTTTCCGGCGACGGCTTGGTTGGAGAAGGCTCCGAGGGGCGGAGGGGCGGACCCCTCCTACTGATGCCAGCGACAGGGCTCCCCGGGAACCAGGCACCCCGCCAGCTGGGGGGGCTCCACCCGCAGGGCCACCGGAATCAACAAAAACAAAGGACGTTTAACGGTCACTAATGATGACCAGCCACAAGATCAGCTCAGTGTGTAGGAAATTAATCTATGAATCAGAATACACCTGAAAACTAAGCCTGTCCTGCCAAAGCTTAGCTCTCACTTTGAAGACATTTCGGGGTGTCCCTGGAAATGGGCGACCGGAGGGGTATCTTTTAGAGGGACCCAAAGTACATACATCGTGTGCCAGTTGCCCAGGGATGTCACAACGACACCTTGCCCCACGTTCCCAGGAATGACAGTAAGGAGAGTGTCCTCACATGCCGGTGGTCCCCACTTAAGGAACAAGCCTGGTCCCCAGGATCATGTAAGTGAGCAAGAGGCTGCCTCGTTTTCCCGTTTCTGAGAGAAGAATTGTGTCCCATTTTAATGTTCCTGAAATTGGAACCTGTCTTATCGTTAATAATACATGCTGACAAAAGTACCTTGACGCGAAATACGTGTGTAAAATTAAAAGCCCTGCGTTGACCTAACGTCATCCTAGAGCAGAGGTAACGTCGCGCTGGCTTCTCCCCTTCAGGGATGAGGTAAACTGAGGCTGGAGCTGGCGGAGCGCCCGGCGCGGGCAGCAGGCGTGGGGCCCAGGCTGCTGTCCTGCAGTTTGGTTGTGGGGCTTTTCTCGTTGCGGGTAAGTCTGGAAAGATCAGAGCTAATTTATGGTCCCTGGAAGTCCCCAAGGGGGGGACAAACAGGGAGAAGGACAATGAGCTGTCCCACAACCAGGCAAGACTGGGTTTGTTTGCTTTTACTTTTGTCCCCTGGGCTCCCCCATTTCTCCTCTTTTCCTCCTTTTTTGATCCTTGATGCCATCCTTGATCCTTTTGTGGGTCACTGACTGGCTGCACCCAAAGCCACGAGGTCACCACGTCCCTCTGCCGCCGTTGGGAAGTGACAGTTGTCATTTCGGTGGGTAGCAGTGACGGCATGTGTCCACTTTAGGGCCCTGCTGTGTCAGGTAACACAAATCAAACACAGGCTTCATCTGATGACCCACGACCGATGGAAGGAACCACTTGGTCCATGTGAGTTTGCACCTGTTTCTCAGGAATGCGGCTTCCGGTCCCTGTCAGGGTCCTTCCGTCGGGAGGCGAAGGTCTAAGAAGATGAGCTCAGATGCGGCCCGTGCCTGGCTGCGCTCGGAGCTCCAGGACCTTCGTTCCTGGTGACAGGCCACCTTGCCCTTCCCTTTACGAACCTTGTCAGCAGGCCAAGCATAGGTCCAGCCTCCCGAACCTGCAGGAACGAAGGGTCACTCCTGGAAAGAGGAGCCGGGGAGCACGAGGGCCGCCCGCCTTCGGGGAGCAGGGGCTCTCATGAAGGCAGGAACAGGTGACCAAGGTGACCTCCCGCCGGCCCAGTCTGCTCCCCACTTAGCTGTGATGCGGTGAGGAACACCCGGGTGGTTGCAAATGACAGGGGCCCCTTTGTAAGTGACTGAATGACATCCCACCCTCTCGGTGCCGCCTTGTCGGACCTGCTCGCTGGTCAGCAGCCCTGAGTCTGTTCCCGCGTCCTGGTCGCTGTGAAGGGTGCTGCACGAACTTGGGGGTGGCGGGGGGCACAGATGTGCCACTCAAGGTGCTGGTTCCTGTTTTTTCACATTCCCTTCGTGTTGAGTTTTTTTTAAAAAAGATTTTATTTATTATTTTTAGAGAGAGGGGAAGGGAGGGAGGCAGAGAGGGAGAGAGACATCCATGTATGGTTGTCTTTCACCTGCCTCCAGCCACGGACCTGGCTGGAGACCTGGCTTGCAACCTGGTTCTGTGCCCTGGCTGGGAATTGAACCAGGGACCTTTGGGTTTGCAGGCCGGCGCCTTATCCACTGAGCCACCAGCCAGGGACCTGTTAAGTTTTGAGTTGCATCCCCCAGAAAGATGTGTTGAAGTCCCAACCCACCCCCCACCCCCCGCCGTACTGCAGACAGGAGCTTATTTGGAAATAAGGTTTTACTAGAAGCAATCAGGTTAAAATGGGCCATTGTGTTGGGGGGGGTTGCACTACTGCAATGTGGCTGGTGTCTTTATAAAAAGTGAAAGTGGCAATTGGACTCAGGGAGAAGGCCAAATAAAGGCAAGATCAGAGTGAGGCATCTGCAGCCGCAGGAGGCCGGCGGCCACCCGGACCCTGGAGAGACACGGGACGGACTCTCTCTGGGGTCTGGGGGCTCCCGGGGTGCAGCCACACCAGCATCTTGGTCTCAGACTTGGTCCCCACACGTGTGTGATGTACGTTTCTGAGCTAGTGCACCCAGGATTCCACACACGTACACAGGCCCTTCCGCGAGCACACAGGAGGGTGCTGTCCCCCTCACCCCCAAGCGGGGCTCCGGGCTCCTGGGCAGGGCGCACAGGTGTGTCAGGAGGGGCTCCTGCGGGGCAGCTCCCACCCCCTGGTTCCAGCGGGAAACGGGGAAACAGCCCTTCCCGACCCGAGTCCTGGAACTCAGACGGGGCTGCGACAGGCGATCGGGCCCCATCTTTTCCGATTTGGAGCTTGGCCGGGATCCATGACCTGCGGGAAATGAGTCCATCGCTTCAATCACATGGTAACCATGGGGGTCGCTCCCTGTGGCGGGGCTCCGGGGGCCGCCCAGGCCCCGGTGTGTGTCCAAGCCCATAACGCGTGTCAGTTCCAATGAGTGGCCATGCCGCCCTTTAGAGGAACATTACGGGGGAGCGCGACCCAGGAGGGGCGGACCTTGCGGTTCCGGCTGCCTGGAGTGCTGTCTGGGAGGAAGAGGAGGCCTGTCCCCCGGTCGCGGCACTGGGAGACCCCGAGGCCAGGCTGCGCTTTGCTTCCTGCCCGCATCTCAGGTCCCAGGGTTCCCCTCTATCAAACACAAAGCGCGTTTTCCGAGCGGAGGTCACAAAACCGGGCGCCTTCCTTGCTGTACGAAGCAGGCACACGTGTGCACCAGCGGATTGTCACCATGTTCTAACCCGGTTACCGTCATCGGAAGGCTGGGGTGCCTCGTTGTCCGTCCGCAGAGGGGTGCTGAGCATCACCTCTTCCCCCAAGGTGCCCCTTCTCCCGCAGAAAAATTAAAACCGGGAAAGCACGCTGTTTCTTACTCTGAAGCCACCCAGGGCTGGCCCCCTGGCCTGGGCTGTCCCCGCTTCGTCTGGAAGCACAGCTCCTCGGACTCCCCTCCCCGTCACCGCACACCACAGGGTAAGAGGACAGGGTACGGAGTCTCTGGGAGGCCACATCCCACGGCATGCCCTGCCGCTCACCCCATCGGACTGATGTCACTCTGTTCAAAGGGACGGAGGGCAGGACCTGGTGTGTCATCGTCCGTGCCGGACCCTGGGGCCCACGGCTGCCCAGCACAAGGTGGCTGCTCAGCCAACACTTGAGGATGAACTGAGTGAATGACAACCAGTCGGGTTGTCTCCTGGGGCCACAGAAACGTGAGAGGACAGCCACTGTGTCCACGCAGGGAGTGGAGTGGGTCCCCCCGGGTATCAGCCCAGGTCAGCGGTGATGCCGAGTCACACGAGAAGCTGGACACCAGAGCCCCAGGCCGCTGACCTCTGCCCGCGGGCTGCGACGGTGCCCCGAGACCTGAGGGCAGGCGGGACAGCACCAGGCACAGGAGGGGGTGCTCTGCAGGGTCCCATGCAGACTCAGGAGCTGAGGGCCACTGGGGCCCCGAGCATGGGATGGGTGTTGGGGAGGGAAGGGAGGGAGGCCCACAGTGTGGGTGATGGGTGGCGGCGGGACGGGGAGCTCCAGGCTTCTGAGCAGAAGGGACGCCCCGGTGGCTGGCTGCGTGGGGACACTGGCCCCCTGGAGAGAAACGAGGCAGAGACCTGGGGACTGGGGTTCGGTGCCACCAGGCAGCGGAGTGGAGAGGAGGGGCTCTTCTCCGTGACCGGGATGGCACGGCCCTGTCAGGAGCAGCTGGGGGCACTGGCTGGGCACTTGGCTCCGTCACTTGGCTCTCACTGCTCTTAGGACCCCCGAGCCGGTGTTGAGTGTCTTTGTCATTCAGTCCACTGAACAGGGAGCGGGGACCGATAGGTCACCTTTGGTGAGGCTGGATTCTTCCAGTTCTAAAATCTCACCCGAGGGAGCTGGCCACGTGCCCTTGGATGAAGCACCAAGAAGATCTGAGCGTCTCTTGGTGGCATTCAGAGATATTTACGGACATTTAGAGAACAGGTCTTAGCAGCAGCCTCAGTGGGATAAGCCCTGAACTGTGTAACCGGGAAACTAAACCCACAGGCCCCTCCAGATGCTTCACACGGAGGCTGGTGCCTTCCTGCACCCAGGGGAGGAGAGACACGCGTGGAGCAGTGGCCGGCCGTGGCCCCGTACTTCAGAAGGTAGATGCCTAAACACCTCAATGTCTGCAGCATTTTAGCAGAAACATACACCTTAAAGAACAGCAGCAAAGCCTGTAGGATACAGACACTGGAGCTCAATATTTTCAAAGGCACCAAGGGTTTTCCTCTCCCGAAGCGGCCCCCCCAGACCCGTGTCTGCTGCCCTTCTGATTCCAGGGTCCACCTGAGTGACACTCGCGGCAGGTTGGGAGAGGCTGGGCGGTGCAGCAGGGCCCCGGTGCTTCCTGGAGCAGCACCTGGACTTGTGCAAAAAGCACAGAGACGCTCCCGCTGAGTCGAAGGCCAACGTGCCCAAGGACCGACGTTAAAAAGACAATGTTGCCTGTGAAATGACGGAAACCACCAGGCTCGGAATAGAAACGGACAATTCTACGAATGTCATTTTGCACAGAAATATGTTGTCCATGAAATGCGACCTGCCAGCTACGTGGCTGGGCTCTGCGCATCCAGCGGATGGATTTGGCATTTCCAGCCGCCCCTGGGCTGGTGAAGGCCCTGGGGGGGCTGCAACCTCTCCGCACGAGAAGACAGTTTCGGCACAACATTCACAGGGAGTGTGAATCTTTCCGTGTTAACCCGAGCGGATCAGCCTTCGAGCGGCCCCTTCCCCTGGGCGGAGGTAACCGTGACTTTCTCTGAGACAGACACCGGGATCTGGCTCAGCCTCGACCCAAGACGGAGCCCTGGCTTCAGGGGCTCAGCTGTCACATGGCACTTTCTCAGGCTTCCGGCCAGACACGCTGGCAATTTGTTGTTTATAACTGTTGTCATTGTCATCTCTAATCTTGAAGAGCCACGTGGTGAGGACGGCTGGAAAGAAGGAGCCGCTCTCCCCGTTCCCAGCAGGAACAGAAACGTGCCCGTCCCGAAGGACCCTGGCGGGGCCCGTGCGCAGGGAGAGGAACAGTCAGCCCTGAAACACGTGTTGTGCAGAAGCCGCGCCGTGGTCGCAATAATGCCGGCTCGGTGTCCAGGCCACGGGCCCATCCTACAGGTGAACCCACTTCATCATGAGAACCTGGTGCTGCTGAATTGCTTGGATGGAGGCCCAGCCGGACCTGCCCAATGCCAAGTTCCGCCTGGAGGAAACGGCGCAGGACAGAGAGGCGGGCGTTCATCCGCAGCGGAGCCCGCCCTGCCCAGGACAGTCCAACGGTCACGGCGCCGCGTGTCTGCAGCTCACGGCTGCGTGGCGGGGCTCCAGTCTGCAGGGTGAAGCCTGCCTCACGTCTGCAAAACCTCGGGGTCTTCGTGGAGGGCAGAGGAGCCCGGGGGTAGGGATGGGGCCAGGAGTCCCTCTCACGGCTCAGCATGTGACAGATTAAACACAGGTGAAATCTGCACACAAGCCCCGCTACGGGACCATGCGCTCATGCATACATGCGTGTTTTGCTTCCGTCTGAGGAGACGAGTGGACAGAAGCTAAAACGAGACGTAAAGCCGCAGATGCTTTGCTCACGGCAGATTATTTTGAGGCATTTGAATCGACCTGGAGGCAGGTCATTCTGCTTCAGGACGGACCGACAGAGCCGAACCCTTGGTGATCAGGTACCGGCAGCTAATGGTCAGATTCACCGGCTTTGTGAAGGCCCCAGAGGGATAAGCAAACAGAAACCAGTTTGAGTCGTGTGACTTGTCATCGGTTTCCATGGGAAATGTATCTGTGACCATAAAATGGTCCTGTTTCCTACCCCAGGGTTTTTAACTGTAAGTTGGGACTGAAAGTTGGTTTGAACCTTCTAAGTGGAAGTCTGTCCTGCTTCCTCCTCCCTCCACCAGCCGCTGCAGAAGGAGGGAGGCTGCAGCCCCCCGTCTGGTGGGGAAGCGGAGGAGGAACTGTGTGAGCATGTCAAGGTGTACGAGCCCCAACAGGGCGACAGCCAGGGGCCTCTGTTCCCACACCCCCAGCATCGGTGACGTGTGTTCCAGGCGCTGCCCGTGGTGGCAGACGGCACTTGCACGGCTGTGTGTCGGCGCAGAAGGAGCCTTCCCTCAACAGACACAGTCCTGTAGACGAGGCCCCTGGGTGCGCAGCGAGCCTGTGGGCAGAGCGGGCGGCTGCATAGGGAACCAGGGGCTCCGGAACGAGGCGGCTGCAGACGGCAGCCTGGAAGGTGGCCCTTGTGCCCGGCTGGCCAACAGGACCCCGGAGGACGTGGGCAACGTGCTGGCTGATAGAGGGCCCGGAAGCTGGGTCACACACAAACCCAGGCTCCACCAGTCACTGCCACGGACATGGGGACAACGTACAGGAGGGGTGGCCTCCTCCTGGAGCTGCCCCCATCGCCCTGTGCTCCCGGGTCTGGAGTGTGAACATTGACCAACCGATCCTAGAGCTAAAATCCAAGAGGGGGACTGACAGCATCCCCAGGAGGTCTGGGGTTCTTCCCGTGCCATGGAATGAGTCAATTCTGGGTGAGCCTAACAAAAATCCCTCAAAATATAAGTGGGCTGCCCGCCGGAGAGAAGGGTGCTCTTGGAAACAGTCTACGAGAGGAAATGTAACCCACCAGCCAAATGCAACATTTCAGCAAGACTCAAACAAGAAAGTGAAAGAACTAAATTACAAGGTGGCAAAAACAAGGCAAATGTATATTGTAAGGAACGCTCCTAAGAAGCAGTGTTAGAACAGGCAAGTTAGTTATTACATGTTGCCAGTGTAACCGTCAAATGGAAAATGATGGTTAAAAACAGGTCGAAACGCGCCACTGTTTCATAAAGTGGTGGGTAACTAAATAAATATCCAAAAGTGTACAGTTTGCTGATATCGTGTTGAAAACATAATGAAAGCAAAGGCCAGGAGGTCTGTCTCAATTTCTGGACTCATAGTTCTTAACAGTGAACGGGTTCCAAAGTGGAACCACGTGAGTAAGTTGAGACCCACGCGGATGTACCATAAGAGGAGGCGTCACTTTCAAATCATTGGATCACTTTTGAAATGCCAGTGTGCTTCCTTAATTATTTTAGGAGAAAAAGGGAAACCTGTTATCGCATAGCATACGCTGTAACACTGGTTAGATGAAAAGCTAAAATATAAATCACAAAATTATGAAAGAACGGGAACATAATATGGATTTTACTATTTATCTGATCTTAGAACAAGGAAGTCCTTCCCAGCAGGACACAAAGAAAGGAACTGTAAAGGAAAAGACGATCTAACTCCCTTAATTAAATATTAAAGGGAAACATCATAGGCAAAATGAAAAATCCCACCGCACCCTGGGAAAATTATTTCTACCACATTAAAAAGTTAATGTGCTCACTCTATAAAGATTCATTGCAAACCAGGAAGAAGAAGGTGACCAACCCAGTGGGAAAAACTGGGCAGCCAATTCACACAACAAGAAATTCAGGTAGTGAATAAAACATTCCAAATGTCCAACCTCGCGGTTAGCGAAGGGCTGGGGATTAAAATAGGCATCTAGAATGTTTTGCCTAATTGACGCGCACGATTTTCAATTTTTAATGAAGACAGCTTCTCTGAAGGGTTGGCGAAAGGGTGAATTCCCGCAGACGTGGCAATGCTCTTACTGTGGGACCAGTTTTGGAGGCCAATTGGGTATAAAATGTGAAAGCAATGTGCACACCTGCAGCAAGGCTCTCTGGTTCCCGGGCCGACCTGTGTGGTGCTGGGTACTGGGTTGTTGGTACCCGTGGTCGTGGGACACCGCCCCCCCTCCGACGCCTCCGGAAAGCAGGCTAGTTAAATTGCTAACGGAACATCCAAAGGGCAGAGGGTTACTTGGCATTAAAAAGCCATTTCCCAAACAACAAGGGAAACCAACCTACTAAAAGAGGGATGTAAAACCAGACGCCCTAGTTGATCAATAAATGCAATAAATGCCGGTGCTCCGCTGTCCCGGCTGCCCACCCAGGGTTGGTGCTGTGGCGCCTCCGTCTTCGGAAAGTTCTAGAGCCGGGCCAGCCGGCCTCACAAGCAGGAGGCCCAGGGGAAGCGGGGGTTCCCGCCGCGGTGACTTTAGCCCTGGCTCCCCGCTCTGCAAAGGGACACAGGGCGGCGCTCCGTGCTCCTGGCTGTGTTTTGCAGATCCCACGTGGATGGAAGGACGGGTGTGCCCTGTGGAGACCTCAACATGGGATCATTTAAACATTTTTTCAAAAGACGAAAGAGTTAGCCCTCCTCAGGAAGACAACCTCCGTCAATATTCTTCTTGATGCTCTTTGGAGTTCTCCCAGCTTCCAACAAAGAACACGTACGACTTTCAGAGGCGGAAGGCTAGGTTTCAATGCTTTAGGTACAACGATACAGACGGATCCCACTTCCCGCTATTGTATTCGACTCTCCTTCTGCAAGAACCACAACTCGAAACGAAGAAGCAGGCTTTGCGAGGGGAAACCCAGGTTGGACTCCTGGGCCACTGACAGGTGTGAACCAGGACTCACGTCATCTCCCTAACCTTGCGCTGCACGAGTAGCTCTCATGTGACTCTTCACCGGAGTACGAACTTGGTTCGTACATACATGTTCACAATCTTGAAAGGAGGCATGGCTTCATTGTCTCTCCTCCCAAAGTGATCAACCGCTGGGACCACCCTGGATGACCGCCGGGTGGGAAACCCAGATCACAAACTGGTTTCGTGAGCTGGCTGTGTCCCCCACAGTGGGTCCCTTTGAACTGACCTCAGGGCCCCAGAGCTTCAAGCAAATGGAGAAGGAGCGGGGGGCTGGCGGGGGCAGCTGCCCACCCCACGGTGGCCACGTCCTGCCGGACGGAAGAGGGTGCACAGCCCCCGCCCACGGAGGAGGGCCTTTGAGGGAGGGCGTCCTCACCCGCCCTGAGAAGGAAGCACTGTTTTCTTATTCATCGTGGGGACCACCGAGCACTGCCAGTTTGATGCGTAAACACACCCCCACACTGTGATTAGAAACATAAGAATCCCAAACCCGTGCGGTAGGAGACAGAAGAACAGACACCAAGCCGTTCCTGGGCTTGTGTGCCGGACGGGACACCCGGGTGCCTGCAGTGAAAACCGGACAGGAGGCGGACACGCTCCCCACGGGCTCTCTCCGCGGGCTGCGTGTGTCCAAGCTCTGTGACTATTTTCCACGGCGCCAACCAGCCCTGGGAAACGTGGAGGAGGCATTTCCCTCCGTGACCTCGGGCTTCCCTGCCCGGGAACGCCCTGAGTGCCCTTCGCGTGGCCTTGGGCAGAGGAAAGCGTGAACGAAACCCGAGCCAGCGGGAAATTGGCACTTTCTCTTCTTTCACGTTTGAGGCAAATGAGCTGCTGAAATACAAGGTTGATACAGACTTTCCTGGGGCCCCATCGCGTGGGGCGGCCGCGCAGGGCCGGCTCGGAGGGGAAGAAGACGGAAGCGTGATTCGCAGGTTTGGCGCCTCGCGGTTCCGTTTCGGGGTCGCGCTCAGGAGGTTTGGCGGAGCTCTGAGCCCGAGCTGGGAAGAATCGCTCAGAGGCCCGGGACAGGCCACCCCTGCCGGGGACCGGGGGCCAGGGACGCTGCGCGGCCCTCCGTCCGCTGCCATTTGTCAGCCGGCTTTCCGTCTCCGCAGGAACGCTGAGCACGGGCGGAGGGCGTTGGGGTGTCGACTGGCTTCAGATTTTTAAATATTAAGCCGAATACGCCATTGAATGATGCAGAAGGATTGTTTTCGAGTCCGGAGGGCAGTTCAGTGCAGCAGACTCCTGGGACGGGCGGGGGAGGAGGAGCGGGTGGGCAGAGCGCGGGGTCTCCGGTCCCCCCAGGCTGGACACGGTTTGCTCCACACGGGCGGCTCCGCAGGCTGCGGCTCCGTCGCTGGGGTCCACCTCCCCGGAGCCGGGCTGCTAACCAGGCACGGGTGGAGCCCCTCTCGGCTCCGAGCAAGGACCACGCTGCGCCGGTGGCCTGGGTGGACGGGAAGCGCCTGACGGAAAGGTCCCCTGCCCCGCCCCGGAGGCGGGCGGTGCCCACAGCACCCGGGAGGCACGTGGAACCGGCTGCCTGGCACCATGGAACAGGATGTCCGGCAAGTGAAAGCAGAAACTCCCCCGTTCGGTGTCAACCCAGAGGGAGAAATTTGAAGATCCTCTTCCCGAGGCACATTAAGGGATTGTCTCACGGTAATTACCAGGATGCAGAGCTCACAATCGAATTCAGAACTTTGGGGCAGGAATCTGCCTGCGCCTCCCGCCCCCAGGGCCGGGGTCCCAACAGGGCGCAGCCGGGAGGGAGCCGCCTCTCCTCCTTCTCACACCCTTGGTGGGACCAGGCCGCACGTAGGCCCCCCAAAGAGCCCTGGGCTGAGGTAAGAGGCTGGGTTCAGTCAACCGGAGCTCGCTGGGCTCCCTTGGACATTTGGAAGAAATGTAATAATATTGGAGCAAAACCCAGCCATGTACAAGAGAAAACGCACAGAAGTGTAAATTCGACAACGTTGAGAAGGGCCTGTCATGAAAAACTCGGGCGGGCGATCCATACGAACTCATAATTTATCCACCAATGGGCCCTGGAGGCAAGGGAGACCGGTGACAGGGAGCGGGTGTCACCTAGACTTAGAAGGGTCGGTGCCGTCTTGGTTTCTTGGTGGGGGTTCCGGCTAAGAAAGGGCACCGCTGCCCCACTTGCCTCCTTCATGCGGAGTCTCTGCCCTGGGCCCCCTGCCCTGGACCCTCTGCCCTGGACCCTCTGCCCTTGACCCCCTGCCCAAGGTCGGTTATTCCTCTCCACAGCTCAGTTTGGATGATGTCCAAGTGTTTCTGGGCCACTCTGCTCCCGCCATGGGGCATCCTTGAGCTGGGACCCGATGCCAGGCTGTGTGCCGGGACCTGAGCGCAGGGCCTGGCGCGTGACTACAGTGAAGGGCCGTGAGTGGAACTGGCAACCACTGGCCCGAGGCACACAGGAGACATCCCTGGATGGTGATGGTGACAGTGATGGGGAGACGAGGCGGCTCAGCCAAGCTTCCCTGGAAGCGTCCAGACGGAAGTCATCTTGGGAGAAACGAAGCCAGAACGAGCACCGAGCACCTGGCCGGGAGGGGGCGGGGGGACGGTCGTGTGCCATCTCTCTGCAGGGCGGCCCAGTGCCACCTCGGCCACCCGAGCCGGCAACGGGCGGCTCTCACTCACGCATCTGCTCCAGGAGAACATGATCGCCGCGCTGGGCCGCTTCAGAGCCATTTGCAAACCGGCGACATGCAAAGTGCCACATTCCGGGGGAGCCGGGAGCCACCCCGAGCCTTTGTTCCGCCTCCTCCTCCCTGCCCGGCTCCGCGCTCCCAGGGCAGCGGGAATGGAGCTGGGGGCCTAGCTCGTCGGGACG
The DNA here is from genome assembly GCA_004026585.1 of Noctilio leporinus. Lineage (NCBI taxonomy): Eukaryota > Metazoa > Chordata > Mammalia > Chiroptera > Noctilionidae > Noctilio > Noctilio leporinus. The sequence continues at coordinate 730,517 of PVIW01000050.1, read as the reverse complement.
TAAAGTTTGCAGCAATGGTGGAACAGGAATGTCAGCGCGTGCCAGCCAGGGCTCTGTTCCCAGCGCTGTGGCACGGAATCCACCTGGATGGAGTCCCAGAATGAAGTCCAAACGGTCTGGACAGAATCCTAAGTGAAGAGGGACGCAGACGCTCAACGTCCCCGCTGCACTCGAGGAGGTGGGAACAGGGGAGGGAACAACCACAGATCAAGGGACTGCAGGGCAGGCTGACCTTGGCTCAGCCCTGTCCTGGGAGCCAGGAGGGTCCCCTGGGTAGCAGGAGCTGGCTGGGGGTGCCCCGCAGTCCCTGTGAGGAGCAGGCAAGGCTCTGGGACCCCAGACTGGGCCACATCCAAGGCTGCCTGGCACCTACGACACACCCGCTCGTGTCTGCAATGGAGCAAGTGACCGGCCTCACCTCTCACGGGTCCTCCTGCGCCTCCACGGCCCTGAGCCTTCCCAACACGCCTTCATGGCACAAACCCAGCGCATCCTCAGGGGACGCGGCCTCACTGAGCTCCGCACTCTTGCCGGGGTGGGGGCGTGTAACGCTGGGACCCCAAGCCCCGCGTCTTCTCTCTCCTGGAGGAGGGCCGTGCTGCCGCCTGAGGACTGTGCGCGGGACCCGAAACGCACGTTCCTGGCCAGGGAACAAACTCCCTATGACTCAGGGCTGCGGCCTCGGGCTGTCCGCTCCCGTGGGCTCCCGTTAAGATGGATGTTTCTGGTGCCCCAGCCCAGACCTTCCACTTGAGCAGCCTGCGTGCATTTCTGGGACCACCATCCGGAGGTGCAGTGGCCGTGCTGGAGGCCTGGGGCCCAGGCTGGAGGCGCAGCCTACCATGGTCTCCGGAAGCACCTCCGTCCCTGCAGAACAGGGCCACTGCCGTCCCAGCAGGCTCGGGGACCCCCGACCGCAGCTCCCCTCACCTCGGAAGGAACACGCTCCACCCCACGGAGACCAGCTCCTGCCCCCCGGAAAGGAGCAGAGGGGTCCAAGCCGTGCTTCACCCTGGGTGTCTTTCCACCAGAGAACCCTCTACAGGCACGTCGGGGTGAAGAGACGGTGACATCTCGGACTCACCGCTGGGCTCGGGGTCCCACAGCCTTCGGAGCCAGAGCACAGTGGGCGGGGAAGCCAGCCTGGTCCCTGTCGGTTTCCAAAGGAAAGTGCCATTGCCCCTTTGCTGTCTCACAACCGCGGCCGCCGGCAGCGTCCGGTTTGGAAAAGCACCGTAGTAAAGCTTTGAAATCTTTAACGAAAGGTCATCTATGCACACTACAAAGAATGACGCCATGGAACAGGCTACAACAGGGCAGGCAACCTCCTCTGTCCCCAACCACGAAGCTCCATCCAGGGGCCCTTGCCACCCACCCGAGCTGCCCTCAGGGGCGCCGCTGTGTGCGCGCGTGTTCCTTCCACAGGTGAGTCCTGTGTGCACGCCACACATGGCGCGGCTCACTGTTTCCATGAGAAACACATGTGGGAGGTAGATGTCCTAGAAAGGGATGGAGCCATACATCAGGCAAGTGTACCTTTAGATTCTATCTTGCAAATTTAACAGAAATGACCTAACAAGTGCCCTACTACTAGGCAATTTTTTTCCTAGCTTTTTGTTACATTCAAAATGAACATTCTTATACCCTAATTCTGCCTAAGGAGAATTCCTGGTTCAAAAGGTATGCGGATAATGATCAAATTGAAAGAAAGCAACAATTTGCACCTTCATTAAAAGCGTACAAAGTGTAGGTTTCAATTGAATGCATCAACACAAGGTAGTGAGATTTTAAAATGTTCGATCAGCCTAAGAGATAAAATTGCATTTTCATTTTTATTTCCAATGAAGACTGAAGTTCAGCTTTTGCCTCCAAAGTTTACATGCCAGCTATGTTTCCATGTCCATGGAGTTTATTCAGATCTTAAGTGACTTTTTCTATTTGATGTGCGAGACCTCTTTACAGATCAAGGAAGGAAGATTTGTATTTATTCTTGACATGGAGAACCACTTTTTGGCCCTCAACTTGTTATTTACTTTTACTTTGAGTAATTTCTGATGCCAAATTAAGAAATATGTGTCGTTTTTAAAATTGTGATATGTGAATCGTGTTTCCTTCTAACTTTTTTCCACTCTGAAATTATATAAATGAAATGCTTCCCTGTTTTGTCCTAGCATTTTAAAATTGGAGTTTATACCTTTTCATTTATGGTCCATCTGGAATTAACATTAATATGTAAGAAATAAACTGAAGGTCAAGATTGATTTTTGTGTCAAACTTTGTCCATGTTTCTTACATAACCTATACCATTTTTACTGGTTTTATATGTATCATATACTAAACCTGCACATGTACTAGAGCCCTTTTAACATTGCATTTCCCTCACTCTTCACTATTCTTACACCCATCGCTAAATCATCGAACTCACTGATGTTTCATCATGCTCGTACCATCTGAATAGATGATTTCACCCCTTTATTTTTCGCCTTCAGATTTTTTTCTTCAAGAATAATATAGTTGTAGAATTTGATAAAGTAAAACGTTCTGTTGGAGTTTTATTGTAATTAGGTTTGATTTATATCACCAAAATACCTCTTTATTTTAAATATAGGGCATGCTTTTCTTTTGAATCATTTAGCAGAATTTGAATATTTTCTCTATACAGAGGTTCTTTTTAGATTGTTTGGTTTAGTTTTGATGATTTGGGTCATTGAAGAACTTTTAAACAGAAACCTTTTCTTCACTAGGACAGGTAAGTTTTGTATTGACAGAGCTGCAAATACAGACACAGATAACGTTACAGGTGCGGGTGAGAAGTTCATGTCTGAGCACCAAGGCCAAAACGGAATCATCTTCCTCCTCACAAAGACTAAGGGCAAGCTGAGGGACCTGCAGCATCTGCCGGGGATTGACGCACCTGCCAAAGCCGACTGGACAACTGTAAAGACACTGACAATACTCCTCACAACATGTCACCTATGGGAATCAGCATACCATCCAAAATTACGAGAGGAAACAGGACAAAAGTCATCTATAACCAAGAGGAAAACAGACAATAGAAATACAAGTGTGCTGGCAAATTTAAAGGTAAAGAGGTATGAAACCTATAAATAAATAAACCAAAGGTAAATTTTAAAACCATAGAGTAAAATATATGAAATTAAAAAATCATATAGAAATGCTTACCACAGGTTAAACAGTGAAGAAGAAAGAATCCATAAATTGGACATCAGACCAACAGAAATTTGACAAACTGGAACCACAGGGAGGAAGATTTAAAAATAAATACATAGAGCTTCAGGGACCTGAAGGAGATGAACACAATGGAGTAAATATGCACTTAAATTCCCAGAAGGTGAGGAGAGAAAAATAAGTCAGGGGAAAAAAATATGGGGAAAATAATGGATAACTATTATTTTAAACTTGAAAATAGTTCAAGTTTTATGAAAACACCAACCTATAGATGTATGATGACCCCCAAGCAAAGATGATTCCACCTACGCACGTCAGAGTAAAACATTAAAAAAAATTTTTTTTATTTATTATTTCTCAGAGAGAAGGAAACAGGGAGAGAAACATCAATGTGTGTGTGGTTGCCTTTCACCTGCCTCCAGCTATGGACCTGGCTGGAGACGTGGCTTGCAACCTGGTTATGTGCCTGGCTGGGAATCGAACCAGTGACCTTTGGGTTCACAGGCCAGCATCTTATCCACTGTGCCACCAGCCAGGGCTAGAGTAAAACATTTAAAAACCAAATATAAAAAGAAAAGAGTTAAAAACAGTCAGATAAAAACAATACATCAAGTACACAGAAAAACAACTGCTCACTATTCCTTATAGAAAAGGAAGCCAAAGATAAAGTAATGATATTTTTAAAGTACTTGAAAATAAAATTTCATTTATATATTTTCCACCATTAAAAGTACCCTTGAAAATGAAGGGAAAGGGAATCAATTTCAGAGATTTGAAAGCTAAGGAAATTTGTTTCCACAACACTTGCACTATTTGAAATGATAAAGGAGGTTCTTTGTAAATGATAATGATATCAGGTTAAAATCTGGAAATAAAAAAAAATTGAACAGCACTATAAGTGATAAATGCATGAATAAATATAAAATCTCTTTTATTATCTTCCTAATTTCTTCATAGTAAACTCACTGTTAAATATAATAATATCGGATTTTTAACATATACCATAGTAGAATATATGAAAAAACAATACCAGTGAATTTAAGTGAAACAGCATTTCAAGGTTCTTATATTTTATCTGAAATGACACAACTTTAATTTTGAATAGAAAATGATAGGTTAAGATGTATAATTTAATACACAGAGTAGTCACCTAATACAAACGAATAAAAATGAAAAGAAGATAGATACCACTACCACCATTAAGAGTGAAAAGCATAGTTAAAAACATATACAAAAAATAGACACAGTGGATAAGGCGCCGGCCTGCGAACCCAAAGGTCACAGGTTCGATTCCCCAGCCAGGGCACATGACAAGGTTGCAAACCAGGTCTCCAGTCAGGTCTGTGGCTGGAGGCAGGTGAAAAGCAACCACACATTGATGTCTCTCTCTCTCCCTCTCTGCCTCTCTCCCTTCCTCTCTTTCTAAAAATAATTAAATAAAATATTTAAAAAAAAAAGAAATTTAAAAAATTAGTTAACTCAAAATAAGATAAAAATAAGGAAAACAAATAAATCTGATGGGTGGAATAGAAGCAAGTTGTGTAAAATGTAAATGGGTGCTCGGTGTGGCAGCCCACATGCAAACATTGGAACGACAAGAAAAAGATTAGTATGGCCCCAGTGCAAGGATGACGCACAAATTCGTGAAGCGTTCCATATTAAAAAAAAAGTGTAAATGGACTCAAGATTCCAGTTAAAGGCAGAGAATGTCAGACTGCACAGAGATATGACCCAACAATGATGTCTACAGGAATTGCAGCTTAACTATGAAGAAATAACAGGTTGAAAATAAAAAGATGAGAAATCTGTAACATTCGAACAGTATGCGTAACAAAACTTGTGTGACTGTATTAATAATAGAAGATACAAGATCGGTCCAGAAACAGCCCAGCCCTTGTTAATAAAATGGGAACAATTTGTGTGCCACTGATGTGACCTGGCAGCCAAGGAGAGGGGACGGGAACGCACATGCGTGAACAATGACGACTTCACTGTACCAGTCGGGGGCGGGGGGTAACGTCATTGAGTGAGTCTGTGACTGTGTGGCCATCATATTCCAAATGCCTGAGCAAGCAGAGAACAAACCCGCCTCAACTTTTGCGTGAAGTTTGAACGTTCCCAATGGAAACTATTTGGACGATTCTGAAGGCTGCAGCGATGGGCCGCTGGTGACGGGCAGCTTCATCACGATGACAAGCCCACTCATTCATCACACCTTGTGCAGAGTTTTTGGTGAAACCTCAAATCGCCCCAGCGGCTTAGCCCAGATTCGGTGCCCTGTGACTTCTGGGTTTTTCCAAAGCTGAAATCAACTTGGAAAGGGAAGAGATTTCAGACCACGAGATTCAGAAAAATATGACAGGGGCAGTCAAGGGAACAGTCAAGCCAAGGTGCCTGCCTTGAAGGGACGGAAGCATCATTGTCCTATGTACAATGTTCTGGTATCTTGTATCTTCTTTAATAGATGCCTCTATCTCTCACAGTACATGGCTGGATACTTTCTGAACAGACCTGGTAGATTTCAGAAAAAGTATGGCCGGAGATAACAAGAAGTATCTCGTAACACCGAAAGGCCCTTTCCTGAGCAACACATAACAATCATGAATGTGAGTAAGCCTGGGAATAGTTACAAAATAAATACTATAAAAACAAACAGACTTAAAGAGAGAGCTAGACATAGCAAAATCTTAATTGGAGGTTTTAGCATTTCTTTCCCGGTAATTGAAATCATCACTGATTACGTATTAGTAGGTATATGTAAGATCTGAACAACTCCGTCAGCTGCAATAATGTAATTGAAATTTATAAAATGCTGCAGCCATGAACCATAGACTGGACATGATTTTTAGGTGCCCCTGAAATGTTCACCAAGAGAAACCATATGTAGAGCCATAAAATCTCAATGAGTTTCAGAAAGCTTCAAAATCTTTTAGCGTATGCTCTCTAGCTAAAATTATATTCAATTGGAAATCTATAACAATATTTATAAAACTCCCAAGTATTTTAAATTAAATGATACACTCAATACAAGATTATACAAAGAGAAAAATCCCAAGAAAACATTTTGATCTGAATTGCAATGAAAACAAACACCAAAATATCTGAGACTCAGAAAAAGCAGTGCATAGTGAATTTTTTATAGCTTTAAATGCATATATTACCCCAAAAGAGGTTTAAAATCAGTGATATTAGTTTTCTTCTTAAGAAGCTAAACTGTGAAAAGCAAAACAAACATAAAACTAATTAAGAAAGTCACAAGTAAAGCTCAGATGAATCATCAAAATAAAAGTACAAACTGTAGAGAAGGCACAGATAAATTTGGTTTGCTGAAAATATTAATGAAATCAATAAATGTTGGCAAGCCTAGTCAGGGGAAAAGGAGAAAGAAAATATTTACTAACACCCAGAGTGAAATAAAGAATACCATCCATTAATTACTCTTGCTGTAGCCATTAGAAAGATAACATGGGAACATTGTGAACAACTTGGTGCCCATAAATTCTACAAATTAGCAGAAATGGACAAATTCCTTTAAAAATATGACCAAGCAAAGCTAAGACAAGAATACACTTAAAATATCTAAACATTTAAAGCAATAAGGCTTGTTCTGAAAAGTTTTTCCACCACACACACACACACACACACACACACACACACAATGCATCCCACGAGCCAAGTGGCTTCAGTGGTGCCCTGTGTCAAAGGTACAAGGATGACAAAGTTCAATCAAACACAAACGCTCTCAGGAAACAGAATGGGAAAGACCATTTCCCAGCTCATTTCTTTTTCCATTTTTTAAAAAGATTTGTATTCATTATTTTTATAGAGAGGGAAGGGAGGGAGGAAGAGAGGGAGAGAGACATCCATGTCTGGTTGCCTTTCACCTGCCTCCAGCTACAGACCTGGCTGGAGAACTGGCTTGCAGCCTGGTTATGTGCCCTGGCTGGGAATTGAACCAGCAACCTTGGGGTTCACAGGCCGGTCCCAGCTTATTTTTTGAGGCCAGTGTAGCTGGTAACTAAAATTGAAAAGGGAAAATATTAACATTCCTCATAAGCATACCCATAATAATAGTCAATAAAATATTCATAAATCAAATTCAGCAACATACAAAAGGATAACATAATAATATGTCCTACCAAAGTGATATTTATCCCCCAGGAATGCAAAACTGTCTTGACATTTAAAAATCGATCAGTACAATTTACCACATTCATAAAATAAAGAAACAAAAACATGCGATCGTTTCAATTGATGCAGAGAAAAGCATTGATTGAAATTCGACACCAACTTGTGATAAGACAAAATTGCCACATCGACCTAGACATGAAAGTAAACTTGTTCCTTTTGATAAAGGGCATTGCCCAAAAAATAAATCTATATCTATTATCACATTAATGGTAAAATGTTATGGAATATTTTCCTTCTAAGGTTCATGTAAGGCATTAGTATCTGATCTGTTCTTATCATTTCAATTCAACAAAGCAATAAAGCAAGAAAATGAAAAACCCATAAAATTTAGAAAAAAAGAAGGGTAAGTTATTTATAGGAAAGTTATCATATTATGTACTCAGAAAGTCCTCAAGCAGGTAAAAAATGCTGCTGGGTCTAGTAAGCAATATCATATAAAATAATGTAAAAATTTCAACCAGCCACCTGCAAACGGAAAACAGCATTTCAGAAACAGCACCATGTATAGTAACAATGTGAACGGATTTCAAGCGTGGGGAGTGGCATCAGCTACACACAAGAGCAGAGACTGAGTGATTCCATTGACGCGAATTTTGGGGACGCAAGAGTGAACGAGGGGATTTCCTAGAGAAGCGTGACTTAGCTGTGAGAAGAGGGAGGAACCCGTCTGGAGCTACGGAGAAGTCCGAACCCAGGCAGTGGTGTGGGTGACGCCGGCGCGTGCGTTATCCAACATTAGGTGGACTCGAGGTTCTCCATCTAGCCCCTTTTCCCGAGACTTATTCATCTTGAACACAGAACATTGGTGGGAAATGTGGGCACAGAAGGGAGTGTACTAGGGACATAATTCTTTCATTGTCAACAGGTATTGCAGAGGCAGGAGCTGTCACAATAGGAACCGAACTACCGGCCACAATGGGTGCAAATGTTTCAGGGTAAATTGAGAGGGATGATTAATCAGCATTTCCCAGTACTAATCAAGCTCAAGTTTTCTTCTTTTCCTTTTTTTTTAAAAACAAGACACTTCCCTGGAGGTCAGGAAACACACACACACACACACACACACACACACACACACACACAGAGGCATGCATGTGCTTAGGAAACTGTGACCCTAATAAACTCCCCCAAGCTTCAGGTGACAGAAGGTGGGTCCCTCACGGGTAAAGTTAGGCCCAGAAGCCACACGATGCTCTGGAGAGAGGCTGGTCCAAGACCCAGTATTTGTTTTCAGATGATGCGGCATTGGCACCGGCAGTTACCAGCTGAAGAGAATAGTATTTTCATTTCCAAAGATGGTCTGGGCACAAGACTCTCCTTTTTCCGGTCACCTCCAACTTTTCAAAGAATTAACATAAATTTGGTTTTACTTTTTTGGGGAATAGTTACCACATCCCTCCCATAAGACTGATTCGTTTCAAAACCTTCCATTCAAGAAGCGAGAAGTAAGTGCCGGTATTATTGATGGAAATCACGGGCATCTCCACACATCCTACCAAATGCACGTCTGCAACGGGCTTTCCCCGCAGGCCCAGGCGACGGGGTGTTGGACACGCCACCAGCCCCAGATCTGGGGGGCTGGCTGTCCCCACCCCTGCTCGGGCACTTTCCCCGGTGCCTCCCAGACAGAACGTAATTCCTAACGTTTGAACTCCCTCGAAGTAAAAGCTACATGTTCTGGAATTTTGGAACGTCCTCTTCTATTGTGTTAACGGGCTGTTTAAAAGAAACCAACTCCCTCTCGGTCCCGATCTGGCCAATTTCCTCTCCGTCACCTGACCTGGCAGCCAAAAACGAGGGGACTTTTCTCCTGCGCCGACTTTCCGCCCCGAACGGAGGGCGGAAGGGCAGTGTGGGAACTTGTCTCGCTGTATCGGGCCTTGGAGAGGACCCAGCGGCTGGGCGTCCCCGGGGGTGGGCTGGGCCCGTGATGGATGGGCCGGGGCCCTGGCCTCCTCCCCGGCACATGTTTTTGTACTTTCCCTCTGCTGTATTGCAGGGTCGCTGCTAAGGCGTGAACAGCTCCGCTGCGCCTCCCCGTCCCCCAGGACCCGCCGCCCACCCCGCATGTGACTTGAACCGTAAACTACTTGGAAAGCGAGGCTCTCGCCTGACTGTGCTAAGGGCCCCAGCATCCAACGTAGGGGGGTGCCCTGCTGCCCCCCTTTTAGAGAAAAACACCGAGAAGACAAGGCTTTAGGGCCCGGCAAGGGACCCAGGACACGCGAGAGCCCCTGGTCTCAGATAGGGCGTCTTTAAAACGTTGTTTCTGGGAAGAACACATCTGCTGAAAACTTTCCAGCACCTGCCATGGTAGGAAAACATCCTCCCAGAGCCCCTGCATCGGAATAATAGCATCAAATTGTGCTGTTCCTATGCCTGTGGGCGGTCCGCAGTTTCTGAGTTCTTCTCATGGGTCCGTGAAGACTGTTTTTAACTCTCAGAGACAGGAAGTCCTGTTTGTCCGAAGCTGAAGGGACTCCAGAGCCCAGCAGACCAGGCGTTCGTTTAAGTCCACACCAGGTTCCCAGTGACCCGCACGCTGGTGTGGGAGGAGGCGGGCACCAGCGCTTGGATCTGATAGTCTGATCCGAAAGCTGAAGGTTCAGGACTTTTCTCATGCAAGGAGGTGTCACAGCCGACAAGGAGCCGCCATGTAGCACTTGGGATTCTCCTTAGGCAGATGGCCCTGGCGTCCCGCACGCTGGAGAGGCGTGTGCAGCCGCGGGGTCCCCCGGCCCAGCCTCCCGGCACCGGGCACCAGCGACGGCAGTTCGAAGGCAGGAGAACAGAGACGTTGGGGGAAACCGGTCAAGCTCAGGGGGCCCTGGGGTGGGGGTGGGGGACACCCTGTGAATAGCTGGGAGGGCGAGGCCCCGACTTCGCAGCCAAGACGGCCCGACTTGGGGGCGGCCTCTCCGACCCCTTGCTCCTGGGGCCCCTCTTCCTGCTGCCGTGTTTCTGTCCAGGAGTCGGGGAACTCGGCGGAGGCTCCTGTCGCTGGGGGCCATCAGGGCCGGGGAAGTCGGGGGAGTGACGGTGGCGGGTTCTGCTGGGGGACACGGGGCGCCTCCGGGGCACGCTGGCCACCGGCTTCCCTCCGCCGGCCCTGTTCTGTCTTCATCTAGGGGAGGAAACGTGCTGGGAAGCGGACCCTGGGTTCGTGGGGAGGGAAGGAAAGGAAGGCGGAGAACAAGGGCCGGGCCGGGGACGCAGGGGCCAGCGGGCTCGCTTGCTGATCGACTCGTTTCCACCCGCCCCAGCCTCTTCCCTTCACTGGAGCCCCACTCGCATGGGTTTCGTTTTGGCAACAGTGGCAGATTTACTCTGCTTGACGTTCACGCGGAAAATCCAAACGTTTCCGGCCACGGCAGCCCGGCCTGCAGACCCAGACTCGTAAAGGGCGCCCTAGGGTGAACACAACCGGCTCCCACGAGGCAGGGAAAGGGGGGAGGTGGTAGGTGGCTCTGGTGCGGGGCTCCCTGCTGGGCCTGGGGCTCCTGGTCCACCGCCCTGTGCCTCAGTGTCCTCAGTTGGGAGGCTCCCTGGTGGTTATCGGGGTTAAAGGGGGTCCCTTGCTGCTCCTACTGCAGGAAGGACCCTGTCCCTGTGTGGCCTCAGGCCCTCCGCTGGGCGTGGTGCAGGGGCCCTGCGCAGAGCGGGTGCCAGGAGAGCCTGGGACGTTTGCGCAGCCTCACTTCTGCCCTGGGGGGCAAGGCAGCCACGGTGACGGCTACGGGCGGGTGGCCAGGGCGCAGGGGACTCTGTACCACCCCCTCCCCCAGTGACGGCTGCTCTTCTAGACCGAGGCGGCGGCGGGTGGGGACAGGGAGAAGCCCCTGGCGCAGGGCTGGTGACCAGGGAGGAGCTTTGGGGTTGTCCGGGGACCCTCGCAGGCCACCGTGCCCTGTATGGAGAGAAACGGGGGAAGGCAGACAGGGAGGCACGGTGCCCTGGCGGCTCCGGGGTGAGGAGGTCTGTGCCCGGGTTTGTGCTGCTAAAAACATGGACAGTGGCTTGGAGCCTGGGACCTGCCCGAGCGAGACCCTTGGTGGTACGTGGCACTTGGCTCCCATGTGACGTTCAGAGCATCAGTCCTGGGACAGGTGTGATGAGCCTGGGATGTATGAATGGGAGACGCTGAAGCCACTGCGGCTTGTCCCCTATATCAGGCCTATTCCCCCTCGGGGTGCTGGACCTCGGGGCTGGGTCCCCACGCTGAGCACCCGCAGCCTCGCTGCCGTGAGCGTCCGTGCCAGGGAAGTGCTTGCGTAACCATGTTTAAGAGTTTTATTTCCAGAGATAAAATGGGGATTCCAGAGAGCAGGGCGATAACATGGAGCCCCGGCCCCCTTAGAAAGACCCCAACACCCCCTCTCTCTGCTCACTGTTGATCTTATCTGCTTTGAAGGCTTCACAAGGCAAACGGGGCCGTGATCGCGGAGGAAAACGGGAAGCTGCTCCAGCCAGGGGCCACGAGTTCCTGCCCGGCTTTCCTCGGTCCCTCCCAGAACTGTTGCTTTTGGCATCTGCCTCCTGGTTACGGATTTATCTTTATGTGATTTCCAGCTGCGGGTCACGTGGAAACCCATATAGCAGGGGGAACGGGAGAGGGCCCGGGGCCAGGCCTTTTCCCACAGGGAAAAGCACGTCCGTCCCCTGGCGTCACTGCCCCTTTTCCAGGGGGCACCTGACCCAACAGGACGGCAGGTTCGCCATTGGCGGGAAGGGGAGCGGTGAGCCCTGGGCCCTGTGAACGCTGAGCCGTGTGCGAGCACAGGACGCAGGAGACCACCTGGGTTCAGCCTGGAAGCCCCTCGCAGCCAGCGCAGGTGGGGTTGGTGTGGGACAGCCGGGAGCCCCTGATCTGGGACGGGACACCCACACTCCACTCCTTATCCGGCTTCTGCCCCCCACCTTCCGCCTGAGACAGCCACCTGATGACAGCAACAAATTGGGAATCGTAAAGCCTGCTTGGCTGGGAAAGAGGCATATGCGTGTCCCGCGTGAAATACTCCCACGGGGCTGCGTGGGAAAGTAGGCTGAGGCCAGCCACCGCGTGGCGTTCAAGGTCGGAGGGGGTTTGGAGACTTGACCACAGGAGAGGCGGCTTTCGCAGCTGAGGGACGGGTGTGCAGAGCCTTTAACCTCTAGAGGAGGCGGGTCCCAACGTGGGGGAGGCGCTGTGAAGGGAGGAAAAGCATAAGCAGGGGCGCAGGCCTGCAGGGAGGCCAGGCCGGGCGAGTGGACGGGCGGTGGGGTCAGGAACGAGCGCCCGGCAAGGCTGGAGAGCCTGTGGCGGCCAACTGGGGGCACAGGTAAGGGACTGTTCGCCCCACGTCACCAAGGAAGGAGCCCCTGGTGTGCTGTCTCCAGAAGCGAGGCGGCCGCCAGACTCCCGCCCTTCGGCTGCGGCCACGGCCACGGCCACGGTCCCCGCAGGCCCTTGAAGGCTGGGGCCTCTCTCTCATCGCTCTGTCCCCATGCACCTCGGGGACAGTCAAGGAGGTTGGAGCCTTCAGGCGGATGTCAGAGTGACTCCAGTTCTTTGTCACCTGCCCAGCGACGCACAGATCTCAGCCCGAGAGCCCGTGTCACGTTTCCCTTTGTAGCCACGGCCCTCAACCGCGGGCCACCTCCATGCGCCACCAGGAAAGCCGGGTCCCACCGCGGCTCTCGGTGACGGGCGGACGACACGGTGCACAGTAACCACGCGACTGCAGGCGGCCCGGGAAGCCTCCGTCCGAGGTGGAGGGAGCACGGTAACATTCTGTGATGGCAATTCTCCTACATAAATAGCACATCAACTTACTTAAACCTCATCATAAACGGTACAAATTGGGCCCCAGCGCACGCAGAAACCCGAGCTGCAGCCAGCGTGTAAAGCGACCATTGTCTCGCTGCGGACCGGCCGCGGGGCCCGGCGTGTCCGGTTACATCTGCGAAAGCCATTTGCGTGCCAGCCCCGTGTTTTAATTATAAATATATAAAAAATTTTAATAAGACGGCATTCTGGGCTTGCTAAGCTTTTAAAATGCTCCTTGGGGTGGAGCGGGCGGAGGCGCGTTGCATGTGCCCCGGACCCGGTGCCAGCGCGCAGCGATTGAATGTTTTCCTGTCGTAAATTGGAAAAAGCTGGTCTGTGAGAGCGGGTCCAAATCACTTGGCATCAGAGAGGTAATTTGTTACCTGGCTTCAGCGCGTTGGAACTTGGTGAGGAGCCTGGACCCCCGAGGAAAGGGGGAGCCTGGGTGCCCCCACCCTGCACATGTCCTCCACCCCCCGCCCCTCCATCTGCCCTGCTCCTCACTTCGGCTCCATGGAAAAAAGAGTTTCTGTCCCCAAACACGGCACAGGGGCTGCTCGGGACCCAGCCCAGCTCCTCCCCACCTTCTCCGGACCTCTCCCAACCTCGGGCCTGCTTAATGATGATTAATTGCCAGGTGGATAATCAGACACCGTTTCAAAAGGTTGCAAATGACATTCCAAGGACACAGGGCAGACGGCAGCGCTTTCTTTGTTCCCGGGAAGCAGAGGCAGGTCCCCCCACCGCAGCCCCCTAACCGTTTTCTTATTTTCACAATTGCAAACAGAATTAATACCATCGGTCTAGGGTTCCCGCCCCTGGGAATCCAGCCTCAGCTGCCAGGGCCCCGGACCTGTCAACAGCGCGGGGTTGGGGTGCCCTCCGCCCGCGCGCCGGCCGGGTCGAGTTTCTGCATTCCGCCTGCGCTTTCTGGGCGGCAGGGCGTGATGAGAAAGGACCCAAACAGTCGTAATGGCAGTTAAAAGGCTTCCACTCCGGACTTAACCGGATCAAATGTAATAGACTTGGGCCTTTTTCTCCTGGTTTCCTCCGTGCGCTCGGGAAAGCTCGGTGGAAAGCCCAGGCCGTGCCATCTCGCCGGCGCTGAAATCCCTTTGGCCGAGTCCAGGATCACAGGGTGCCGTTTCCAGCCTCCCAGAAGCGCCGGGCCGCAGCTCCGGTTACCGGAGGCCAATCCCTGGTTGCCCCGCGCCGGGGGGACCGGGGGGACCACTGCGCGCTTGGCTCGGGGCCCAGCATTGTTCAGCCCCTTCCATTCCAGGCCTCTCCGCCAGTTAATGTTTGCTCTGGGAGGTCCACACCGCCAGCCATCAGCCCTGAACTTTTTCTCTTTTTGTGGGGAAGTGCAGGTTTCGACGGAGGTCCCTGGCTTTCAACGAAAAATTTACAGGTGAGCACAAAAGCCCTAATTTTCATTTTACGCACAAACAGTAATATTTGCAGCCATTTCGCCATGTGCGCTCATAAAAGGCTTGTACAAGGTGTCTGGCTTTTTAAGACTTTATGGTGGCTGGACTGGGTTTCCCCCCTTTTATTTTCCTTCTCCAACTCAGAACAGCGTGGAAGGATTGGACCCTGGACGGCGAGTGGCCGGTACATGCTGCATCACGGACACGTGGGCTCACTCTGGGACGACCATCGGAAGCGGACAAACTAATCTGGGCCCGGTTCAAGCACCCGCAGTTCACTGAATCACGTCTGTAGAATGGACGTCATGGTTGGGGTTTCCGGAGCCCGTGAACGGTGCTCAGCATCACGGCTGAGGTCCTGGAGCGCATGCCAGGCTGGCCACGGCGAGGGCCGTGCTGAGGACCAGCGTCCCGTGGTGTCTCGCCCAGGATGTTGTGCCCCGGACGGAGCGCAGGGGGATTTAGGGTCTGCTCCCTCCAGCGCTGCGGAGGGTGGGGCCAGGCAGAGCTCCGTCCTCTGCCCATGGCCTCCCAGCCCTTCCTCTCCCCTGGGGTCCCGTTTCCTGGCCCCCCAACACCTGATGGACTGTCCTCTTCTCCCCCAGGCTGACTTCCTGCCCGTCTGACGAAGACCACAGCTTTAGGAGGCAGCCGCCCCTCACTCCCACTCTTCCCCCACCACGGTCTGTCCTCTCCTCTGGTGCGCTGCTCGGACAGACAAGAGGAGGCCAAGCCAGCGTCCCCCTGACAAGCCCGTTCTGTGATGGGTAACTTCACAGCTCCACTGACTGGACCACGGGGGCACCCAGGACGCTCAGATACTTGGCTACACTAGGCGGTTCTGGGTGAGATCATCGAATGAGTCAGCAGACAGACTGAAGTGGGTTGCCCTGCCGTGTGGGTGGGCCTCAGGGGTAGCCCCGTCAGGGCCGAAATCCCACAGGCAGACGGGAAGGGACATCTGCTCTCGCTCAGGGATGTTTCAGTTGGGACATGGGCCTCTTCTTGTCTGCAGCCTGGGGGTATAGCACCCGCTCCTCCATTTTCAGCCCTTGGACATGGACCGAACTGCCCCTCCCCTCCTCCTGCCCCTGCTGTAGACACACACACGCACACGCACACCCTGTTCCTGGGCCTGCAGCAGGTGGGTAGCAGATCACGGAACTTCTCGGCCTCCAAAATCCCATGAGCCAACTCAGCAGAATGTATATTCTGTTTTCCTAAAGAATCCTGACGAACCCAAGCTCCCTGGAGGGAAAACCAGGAATCCGCTTTGCATGCAAAGGCTCTTAGTTTTAAAATGCCAGTGCGAAGACTTTAGAGGGTTGTGGAATAAACAGAAAACACTCGTTGGTGAGGCTGACTACAGGGGCTGCCGGGTGAGTCTCTGCTTTGAACTGTGTGTCTTAGTAACCCACGTTTCAATCATCCTAATTCTTCCTACTTTCCAGGAAACATGCGTCATGGTTGCAGGAATTTCTTTTATTGAAAGGATTTCGGAATTCTCAAATATGATATTTTAGACAGTGGAAGCAGAAGCTCTTCAGCCCATGAAGTTATATAATAAAAATAAGCGCCCTTCACTGACATGCATAATAAAGCAAATAGTATTGCGAGTGTTATTTCACGTCATTCCTATAATCACCCTGCGAGTTAGGAACGAAGTCTCCTTCCCCTTACAGGGCAGGGAGCAGATAAGGAGAGACGCTCACAAGCTCACCAGCCCTTTCCTGGAGCTCCAGCTTGCAGTCACGGCCTTGTGATGCACCCCTAACTCAAGATCAAAGCACGTTTTCACCATCTGGAGGGAGGGGGCAGCTCTTTCCTTAGCCATGTTTCGAATGGCAAAAATGAACACAAACGGAAGCTCTTCCTTCCTTAGCGTCATCAGGGTCCTTTTTCTCTCCTAAACACTGTGCACGTCTCCCTTCATGGCTGATGACATTTCGGCGGGGCCGCGAAGTCAGAAGCAATTAGTGGCACGCAGTTGCAATATGACATAGCAGGAAAAGCCAGCATCAAAGGGAAATTCATCTTCATTTGCAGCCACGCTGACGTTTGCGAGCCGTGCGGACGGGGACGGCGGGCTCTGGCCAGCCTCCGTCTGCCCCCCTGTGAAATGGGGCTATTTTCACCCAGGTGCCGCAGCTGCTGTCCAGTTAGAAATAACGTCCCCCCTCGGCCCCCTGGGCCTGGCGCTCAGGACGGAGCTTCCACCTGTTTTATTATTTGATGCCCTTGGTGGCCGTGTGGGTGCCGGGCTCGGTGGGGCCCCGTCTGAGCTGCCGCTTTGACCAACTCCGCAGCCGCTGCGTCAGCCCAGCCCCGGCCGCCCTTCTGCTCCCTCCCCCCACGTGCCTTCAGCCTGGGTGTCCAGGGCACCCGCTGCGGAAGGGACGAGGCAGAAACCTGTCTCGCGCGGGGTCCCTAGCAAACGCAGCCGTCAGCGCGATTGTCGTGCTGTGGTGGAGAAGGCCACGGCCTAGGGACAGCAGCGAGGGCCAGCGCCCAAGTGAGGTGGCGGTAACACGCCCAGTAGGCGCACGCAGCCCCGGCTGGGGACCCTGTGGGAGCAGATCCCGGAGGCCTGCGCTCGTCCAGCACGGTGTCCTGGGACCTTCCTGCAGGAAAGCACGAGTGTGGAGAGGGCCACCTGCCCACGTGTCCATCCGCGGGTGGCATCAGCCCCGTGCGGGTGGCATCAGCCCCGTGCGGGCAGCTCGCCTTTAGTCCGCGAGCTGGAGTGGAAAACATGGAAGCAGAACCTTCGCACCGGCGCCCTTCGACGGGCCAGGGTCCCACCAGCTCGCCGTCTGAGCGGTCCCGCTCGCTTTCCGCCTCTTTCCTGTTTCCGGAGCTCAGGCCACACACGCACGCACGCACATGCACACACACAAGCACATGAACACACGTGCTCACACATGATTTCCTGCGAACCCCTAAAACAAGCAAGAAATAAAAGCCTGGCAGATGCAGATTTTTCCACGCACAGACGTGATAGTGTGTCTCTGTCTTTCTCTGGAGACGCCCGCCTGACCTCACTTGCACGGCACATTCTCTCCTTCGTGCCGGGGTGTCACGGCTTCCCAGGAAAACCTGCTGCTCCCGACAGCACCTGCCCTTGAGCTCACCCCTCTCTTCCCGGGTGGCCAGCTCTTCTCAGAAAGGGGAAGGCCGGCCATTGGCCAGGTCTTCCCGGCATCCACCGTGGGCTGGGCCGTCACGCGTCCTCCCCCGGAGGCTCCCGGGAGAGTGTTGGTGCATCTCAACTAGGGTGCACGAGCTGGGGGGGGGGACGCGCCTGGCTGTGCCCCCCAAACTGCGCAAAGACAAGGAACATGCAGCAATGGCCACAGCCCTGAGTAGCCACCCAGAACTGAAGAAGGAAAAGGGAAGGTAATGGCAGTTACGAAAGTTAACCATTGTTTCAAGAGCCAACTTAAAGGAAAGATGATTCTTCAAGTATCCTAAGTATCCACAGGGCTGCGATTTGTGATTTCATATTCACATCGAAGTTACTTCTCCGCCCCCCGCCCACCTCCATCGTCTTAAAAAGGGGTTTCAACAGTGTCTGCAAATACTAAGAGTTTTGGGGCATTTCTACAGCCAGACATAGGCAGGTTCCAAGTTCAAACGGGGCTAAAACTGGGCTTTCTTCCTAAACTAGCCCCAGCAGACATCTCAGGCGATGCCCCAGATTTAACCCGTGTGGGGGAGCTGCCCGTCCAAGGCATCCTGGGTCCCTGAAGTGCAGGGACACGTGTGGCTTCGGGAGGGACTCGCAAGCATGGTCCTTAGGAAGCTCATGAAGGTTCCAGGTTTCTCCGTCCCTGCAACTCTGCTTATTTTCACCTGGCTCTTCTAAGCCTGCGTCCTGGGTCTCTAGATGGGAAAACCGCTGTGAACGTGAAACATTTCCTCGGGAAAGTCTCCTCTCTGTGACACTGCGCTGGGACCAACGGCTGGTTTTAATCTCACGCCCACTGGGACTGCGTGGGATCCCTCTCACGGGGCCGTGCGCTCCGCTCCCCAACGTTTTAAAGTGGGGAACCAGACTCGGGATAACGGAAAGGCCCCCCCTTTCCCCCTTCCCCATTTCAAGGACGCCTATCGGGACGTCAGGGCTGAGTGGCATGGCAGCACTAAGGGGACCAGAGGAGTGGGTGGCAGCAGGACCGGGTGGCTCCCCTCTGCCGTTGACCCCGGCTGCAGGCGGGTGCCCCTGATGAGGCCCCGTCAGGCTGCGGGACATGTGGGTCTCACCGTGCGGCTCTGCCGGGATGCACAACACAGCCACACGTTTGCCTCCCCCACGTGAGCTCACGTGTTGGGCATCTACGGGTTTCGGGGGGAGCCAACTGGGACGTTCTAGCAGCAGCACGGTGCGTGTGAGTACACGGAAGAGGCCTAAAACCACAGCAGGATTCAGTGCCTGTCGGACTTTCTCTTTCGGAGAATATGTTGTTTCGGAAGCACAGCGGCAGCGGAGTGTTATTTCATGATCTCCTGAGGGACTGATGGTTAAGTTCCTTGACCCGGCCGGTCACTGGGGCCCTGCGACTCCTTCCGACCACTGACCTTTCCGGGCCCGACTGCCAGGAACGAATCCGAATGGTTCTAACTCCACGAGCATCTTGACGTAGTGGTACAGTGGGCGTCATGAAAAACAGCACTTCGGGCATCGCACGTGTACAGTGCTGCAGCGTTAAGTGCAGCCAGGTTGCTGGGTGTCTCATCGGTTTTATTTCACCCAAGTTCACGGAGCCCGGCCCTGGGCCAGGGCAGCGAGAGCGTCAAGGCCGGTCTTCTCGGAAGTTCCCGGCGCCGATGCCCAGGTGCACTGGCTTCTGAAATGCCCTCGATCCTCAGAAAAGCTGGGAGATGGGGGCAAGGGCATGACTTTAGAGAAGATGGCCGGGGAGGAGGTGCCCTGGGTCAGAGACAGGGCTGAGAAGGACCAGCCTGGCCAGAAGTGGAAGACAGAGTGGGGGGCAGGGGCAGGTCATGTGGCCACTGTGGGGAGGCCTGGGGGCAGAGGGGCCTTGCACGGTACACTACTGGGTCCCGAAGTCACTCTGTTTGGGTGACAGAAAGGTCCCTGTGGCCTCTTTGCAGAATGGGCAGCCAGGGGTCAAGAGTGTAGGGAGAGATTGTTCCGGGGCCCCTCTGGAGGCCTGGGGGAGAGTGGGGTGGCTGGGACAGGCTGATGGTGGTGGAGACACGGAGGTGTCTGGCGTCACATGGGCCTGGCCACTGCAGTAGCCTGGAAGTGGGAAAGCAGGAGAATGGCCAACACCTCTAGGGTTTCAGGGCTGATCAACAGAATAAAGATGGTGCCATTTACTAAGTGGGGGAGAGCGGAGGAGGAGAGACAGTGCTAGTGGGGGGCACAGCTCGAGATTTCCCCTGGGGACACGTTGGGCTGGCAGGGGGGTGCCGGAAACTGGCGCTCAGCGGAGGAGTGGGAGGGCGCTCTGTGGAACCGCCTGGGAACAGAGAAAGTTCACAACCAGAGGGCAGATGAGGCTTCGTAGGAAAGGCACCAGAGTCTATTTTTACAGAACCAGCACGTCCTGCCCTGCGACCCTGGGTAAGTCCCTCCTCTGCTTCTCATGGGGAGAGCGGGGGTTGTCCGCGCCGGTGCCAAGGCCCCATTCCAGCGGCATCGCCCGAGGCTCCTCTTTCTTCCATCTTCCCCCAGGGCCCCCTCACCCCCCGGGAACGGCTCCAAGCTGTCCACGGAGCCCCCGTCCGGAGGGACGGCGCCCCGACAGAGCGCGAGGCGGGCAGGGGCGGAAACCAGCTTTGGTGCAGGACCCGCCGTCTCTGCGGCTCCCCGAAGAACGTCCCAGGCTCAGGCTGACAGGGGCAGCGAGGCCAGGCTCGGGGGAGAAGGGGAAGTGGACCTGGGCCGGGTCACCAAGTGCAACTTCTCCAAACGCTCCCGGGGGCTTGCAGCCCGGCCGGCGTCTCCCTGGGCAACTTCCCCTTGTCCGCCGCCGCCGCTCCATCTCTCCGGTCCCCGGGGACCGCGAACAGGAAGCCAGCGAGGTGAGCTGGCAGCAAGTCGAGCTCAGATTTATTAAAAAACCAGCCATGGCCGAATATTTTTTAGCTCCCCGGGGAAAACACTTCCCACAACCGTATCCACCCCCTTGGCCTTTGGCTCGGAGCGAACATACCGAGGGGTCAGAAGGAACTTGGTTTGAGGCCGGCTTCTCGCGTGGCGGGTACGTTGCGTCCTTCGGAGGGGCGTCCAAGCTCCAGCAAGTTCAGAGAAGCGCAAGGCTGGCACTGCCCCAGGACCTGCGCGGTCCCTTACCAACCACGTTCTTTCCCATGCGAGGACCGTGTGCGGGGAGGGAAGTCAGAAGGGTCGCCCGGCCGCGGCTTCAGAAACCAGCTTGGGTGACCTTGGGCAAGTCGCTGGCCTCCAGGTAAAGTGGGGTCCTGTCGAAGGGCCCGTCGCTCTCAGAACGAGGACCCATGTCTCTGTTACGAGGACAAACAAGTCCTCAGGATTCCCGTCCCCAAAAGGGATCGTTTTGCTCACAACCCATGATCATGGGTTTTTTTCAAGTTTCCTTACAAGGACGATTGTTCCAACCGCAGAGACAGTCCCCACAGTGTGCCTGGAACCCGCGTGGGGCGCGGCTGTGGGGGGATCCCCACGGTCGCTGCTCAGGAGTGCGGGGATCTCTGGGGACTGCCCTGTGCAGGGTGGGTCTGAGTGCTGTGTGGGCCGGGGGAGTCGCCGTGGGGACAGCGTGACAGTTTGAGGAGCAGGACAGGTAGGATGGGGCTGTGGGGTGCGGGAATAGTGAGGAGAGGGCCCTTAGGTGCTTGCTTTCGCTCCACCGGTGGCAGCCATGGGGCGTTTTAACCGCACCAGGACGTGGCCCGAGGCACCTGAGGGGGCGTCCCTGCCGGGGCCTGCGGAGCAGCAGGAGGACCGCCACTGGAGTCCCGTCAGGAAGCCTCATGGAGACCTAGTGAGCAGAGGGAGGCAGAGGCCCTGCCAGGGTGGGGTGCAGGCCCCCAGCCACCCTGTCCCCCGGCCACCCTGTCCCCCGGGCGCGGCCTCTGCTCCTCTCCATAAAGGAATCACGGAGACTTCATTAGCACTTGGTGACAGGCACCCCGACGGAGCTCACCGGGCTGTTTAGACCCCCGCATGGCTGAGCACGGGTGATGGGGACACTGTGGGCAGGTCTTAACCCAGCATGGTGTTCGGCCAGGGTCAGGGCGTTCTCTGGGAGAGCCCCTGGGGGCCACCCTGCACCCTCGGGGACATTCCATGTGGCTCCGGCTGGATTCCCTGCTGAAGCAGTGAAAACTGATCTTGTTCTAGAACATTCTACCTCGAGTTTCAGGGCCATGCTATTCTAAACAGAAGTGGGTGACAGTCTTGCGAGCGGCAGTGACACACCTTTAAAATGCCAGCTGGTTTTTTGTTTTTTTAAAGGATTTCCAAACAGCCTGTCTAGAGGAAAATCACTGAGCTAAAAAATAGCAACTGATTGAAGATGCCCTTTTATATTAGTACTGAACATTGCGCTGTTACAATTTAATTAAAATCATGTAGCAGGAGTGTGTCTTAACCGCGCCACTGTTTCACAGACCTACATGGAGAAAAATTAACCTTCACAGTCTTTGTCAGTATTCTTAACAGGAAAAAAATCACAGTTGACTATAAATGGGAAAAAAAATTAAGCTTACGAAATTCTCTGCTTTTCACCGAGAAAATCTTCTCAAAAAGAGAAGAGTTTGCAGGAAAATGTAGAGAGTTTAGAAGGATTAATTTTTAAGTATCACAATCATGTAGAAAAGCGATGATGGTGGTGTGTGGGCCCTTCCTGCCCAGCCAGGCTTTGATATTTAATTTTCATGTGAAGTTAAGCTACACATGCAAATTTCTAGCAACTGCTAAAAGCATTTTACTTAAATGCTTAGCCGTAGCGTACACTAGTAACTTAGATTTATTTCTTACAGGGTATAGGAGATACAGTTACAATATTTCTACGTTAGATATGTAATTTTTAGAGTACGTGACAAGGCTTCTTTGTTTTCCAAATACAGCAGACATCAGAAAAGAACGTTCTGCCAGATTGCTGGCCTGTGACATCTCAGACAGGGTGAAAAATAAAGGGACAGATCAAGTAAAAATCGTTCCCCACATCAAAAACCAAGAACGATGTCGAGATTCCCGCGAAAAGAAAGAAAGGGTTTTAATTCATGGGCCAGGCACAATCTGCCGTTTCGGAAGATATATAAAACCTCCAGATAAATTATAACGAGCTGTGCAAGTTGCATATATTGATTAAAACATCAAGCAGTAACGTGCAAACCAATAATGAATTACTTCATGCTGGAAGATAAAACTTTGTGATATTTAGAATTACAGACTTGAAAGTCAGTGAAATTACCCCTAATTACGCAGAAGGGAGTACCACCTTCCCAGTAAACAAGATAAGCACCTCAAACAGCACTAATAATTTTAATTAACATTTTCCAGTTTCCTTTCACCTCTCTTCAAGGTCACCCCCTCCCTCCGTGCGGCCCAGCGTCCCTGCTGCCACGCTACAAACTTTCATCATGCGCCTTATCGTCAGAATTAAGCAGCAGGCGCATTTTATGGGGCTGGTTTTTAAAAAATAAGTCGCCAGGTGCCAAAGTAAATATTGAGTCCCGGAAGCCGGTTAGCAATGACTTAAAAATGAATTGCAAATCTAATTTTCCATCCTTGTCAAGACGGCAACTTTCTGTACTAAGTCCCTCGGTCTGAATCATGAAACGGGACCGAACTGTTGAATATTCAGATTATAATCCAAGTCCGGAAGCCTCGGGCTGCCCGTGCTGCCCGGAACTTCATGCATAACGCAGCCTATCCACGTCGGATGTGTATTCTCTGCTGAGTCCTGATTAACACGTTCATTTGCTCAAGATTTATGAGTTTGCTAAACTGTTTTCTCTCTTTCGTAAATTAAGAAACCGGTAAGAATAGGGCTTTGTTATATCAACGGGTTTGTTCCATGCCACAAATTTAATGCGCGGGGTCACTCGGAATATAATGTGTAGTGAAAGAATCTCATTAGGCTAAAATGAATGTAAAATATGTCAATTTGATCCAAACGAGAACTGTAGTAAAACCATGTTTGATGTTCATGTGCAATAAATCTTTAACATTTGTCTGTAAAGTATTAGGGAACCCAGAGGGAAATCTGTGTTTGTGAGTGCTGTCTCCTTCCCAAGGTTTTCCGCTCTTGCAGGAGGAAAAAGCAAAAACCTACCATGGAGGTTATTAACGGAGATTCCAGGGTAAATAGAAAATGTACCTCGCTCCCAGGACAGTACCTTAGGAAAACTAGGGATAATTTTTCAAAATCAGGGAAGGGAACCTACGAGGACATCTTCATTGTACATTTTCAAAGATGCTACAAAGAGTCTTTTAGTTCCAATCTAGGGAAATAGGGCCTGGTTTCATCTCCCTTTGCCTGGCCTGCCTTTCAGTTTCAGCTCTGATTTTGGTAAAATTGGAATGTTTTCTTTTTGTATGTTGCATATGTGATGACCATTATCTTTCCGGTTCATTTTTATTTTGATATATTCGTATTGTTAATTACTGTTGTATTTCAATTTTCTCCCTAGTATTTTTGTTCCCTCATAATGGGTTTACGGTTCACTGGGCCGAAATGACGAAAATGAAAGATTTCCAAGATTTCTTCTGGGAGTAATTTACAGAAGCCCACCATTTTTTAATTGCTCACGATGTTTAGCTCTGGGTATCTGCTTCGGAAAGAAATCAATCTCCGTCTTTTAGGTAGCATACTGAGTATCATCAGCTTTTTCAGAAATCTTGATAATTAAACCTTTTTTTAAAAAAAATTACTTAACCATTTTCCTCCTCAAGCTGATTTCTTTAACAGTTCAGAACACAACAGTGTGCATGCCGTTCCTGTTTATATTAATTGTGTTTTTTTTTTTTTTGCAGAAACTTATTTTGCTCTTTAATGTAGTGAGAAATAATAACAATCAGTGTGACGTCAAAATAATGGGGAGAAATAGCAAGGTTTACCCAACAGGAGAATCCTTTCTGGAGAAGGATGAAATGAAGAATAAATTTCCCAGTGTGACTCTAATTAAAATCATCTGCAGACTCTCCAGTGAAATAAGTTAACAACAGATACGGTTTCAATAAGAAACAACTCATTCAAAAAAAAAAAAATCGATATGTGAAAGATTTCATGGCATTGTTGATAAGCTCCTGGGAACGTTCTGTCCAGGAGCAGCGCCTCCGGCGGTGCCTGCTGGGGTCCTCACAGGCGACCTGCCCTGTTTTAAGTACTACACGCCCCTTCCCCGGAAATGGGCTGAGTTTAACGTCACCTCCACATGTGGTTGGAAAGGCGATTCCCCTTTCATTACTTTTAATGGGGTGGCCTTTGCCAACGAGGCACAGAAAATGGTCACAATGGACCATCTCTTGTAACTATTTCCTTTATGTGAGGTAGTCACTCAAATCGTAACGGTCTTTGATGACCAACGTTGACCAACATTCTCATTTGTCTCTTTTCCCCAAAACTGTTGCTATCATTCACATCGATTTTAAATTCTGTGTTTAGGAAAATCTCACGATGAACCTCACTACTTGCGTCCTATGTGCGCGCGGAGTGCTGTGTTACGGGCTCACAGCCAGGGCTGGCGGGAGGAAGCTCATCTCTTCAGGGGGGACTGTGCAGACGGAAACGGGCAACGTCAGGATGTGGGGCAGCTGACACGGAGGCAGCACGTAGCTGGACTTCGATTGAACCTGGATTTTAGTTAAAACTGGAACAGTCAATGTTCACATACCTAGTCTGGCTGGAATGTGGTTGCGGAGCCTGCCGGGAACAAGCTAATGGAGTTAACCCGTCCGGGGATCCCTGGCGGGTGGTAGTGAAGCAGATGGCCTTGTAGATGATCCCACTTGGCGCTTTCAGGTTAGCGGACTTCTGGTTGAGGCGCTCATCTTCCTTTGAGGCGCGCACACCTGTAGATCTGCAGGTAGCAGCCGGGATAAAACCCATCCCGGTGATGTCCAGTCCAAATAACTTCCCTGAAGGTGTCTTCTCTTGCCATTCCCCACTTTCCCTGTTCCCTTGTTTCTAGACTCCCCGGGCAAACTCATTGCCTGGTTCGACAGGGTTCTCTGAAGGTGGTTTCTCTGAGCAAGGCTGCCTGCCTCTCAGTCTGCAAAGAAGGACTCATCTCGGCTTCCCGTTGGTGTTTGGCACACATCGCAGGGTGTTTTTTGATCGCAGATTGGTTTTCCTTGTTATGCTTGGCTTTGACCAATATGAAAATGAAATGCCAGCCCCTGCATGTGCGCTGAGTTGGAAGGAGGCCCAGGAGCCCTGGGAGCGGACAGGAAGCCAACTTGGTATTGTTCCGTGAACGGTTCAGAGACAAGGTCAGGAGTCAGCCAGGGTGATTCCTGCTGGACAGTCAAGGTTCCAGAGGAAGCCTGGCCCGGTCTCCCTCTGGCCCTGGTGTAGAAGCTTCCGTAGGCCACACCCCAACCAGAGGGAGGGGCACTGCCAAGTGCAGCTGGAAGGCCCTGGAAGGCCCCACACCAGCGTCAGATCTGTCACTTGGGGGCCTCAAATATGTCATCCGCTCCCAACTCCCGCCAAAGAGTGGCTTCACCCAGCCTATCCGAAAGGGCACAAGTTTGTTTATTATTTTTTATTTTCAGTTGCTCACACAAGGTCTATCCAGAAAAAGTCCAGCCATTGTTCCTACAACGAGAAAGGTTTGTGTGACATCAGTGTAACCTGGCAGTCAAGGAACTGAAATGCACATGTGTGAACAATGACGACTTCACTGTACTAGTCAGCGGGGGAATAGACCCAGGAGGCAGCCTGTGTACTGTGTGGCTGTCACATTCAAAGTGAATGAGTAGAACAATGAATCTGCATCCATTTTTGTGTTAGGCTTGAACATTAATCTCAAAACCTACTCGGATGGCTCAGAAGGCTTTCAGGGGCAATGTCGTGAGTGCAGCACAGATACAACTGTGGCACAAAGATGGTGAAGCATCTTTGAAAAATCTTTCATTTTATTACTTTTTAAAGAGTTGGTTTACTATTTCCAGAGAGAGAGGAAGGAAGGGAGGCAGAGAGGGGGAGAAACATCCATGTAGGGTTGCCTTTCCCCTGCCTCCAGCTACACACCTGGCTGGAGACGTGGCTGCAATCTGGTTATGTGATCTGACTGGGGAATCGAACCAATGACCTTTGGGTTCACAGGCCTGTGCCTTATCCACGGTGCCACCAGCCAGGGAGATGGTTAAGAATCTGTTGAAAGCGATCCACATTCTGGAAGGCCTGCAGGAAGCAAAACACCTGAGAATGTTGCAGGGGCTGCAGTCCACAAAGACTGTGAGGTCCCAGGGTGCCTACTGCGAAGAGGACTGAGGCATCATTGTCCCATGTACATTTCTTGTGTCTTATACCTGATACTTTCTGGACAGATGCTTTCTGGCTGGGTACTTTCCGGACAGAGCTTCCTCTCTCTCTCTCTCTCTCAGCTTGAGTTCCAAACAACCCGTTTGAAGGCAGGAAAGCGTGGAGGGCAGCCCCCTACCTGGGGGTCCATGTCACTTGCCTAACTCAAGAGACCTCCCTTAACTGAAGTAGAGAAAAGAATGAGATCCCTGAGGTAATATCCTGCACGTGGGTCTCACCATGTCCCCACATCCATGTCACCCCCCTCCCACGGTCCCCAGCTGACTGCAGCCCCTAGCCTGGGACCACCTTCAGCATCCCCCCTCCATCCCTTCAACCCCCCTAGCCTCCCATCCCGGATTCCATCCCCAACGCCCCTTCCTAACCAGTCACCACCATTTTTCTGCCTGATCAATCTTCCTACCGTGCACTGTACTCATCGGATCGGGCCGAAGGCCAGTCACAGAGAAGTTTCTTTACCTGCTATTGAAGGTCTCAGCAGCCAGCCTCTTGCACTTCTCGGCTCACTGGCCTGCCTCCCTGTACAGACTCCACATTCTGGGCAACCTGTCGGGGGAGGAGAAAGGTCAGACCACGGACCCCACCTGTTCCTCCCTCGCCTGTGAACGGGGGTGAAGTAAGTTCCCAAGCTCCCTTTTTGGCCTCCGTAACATCACGCTGAAAACAGTTCCTACCTCAGAGGGTTGTTGCGAACGTCAGCGAGGTAAACAGGCAACGCTTGGCACGTAGTAGGTGCTCAGTAAAAGTCATGCTCCTTTCTCACTGCTGACAGTCTCCTAAATGTCCGTGCCTCACCTGTCCCCGTCACTCATCCTGTGTGACTCACAGGGCGCCCTTCCCCCACCCCACTCACCTGTCAAAATCCTCGCCGTGGGTCAGGACCTGTCCATTAAGTCTCCTCCGTGCCACTGTGTCATCACCCAGACAGGGCTCTGTCCCAGTCGCCCTTGAACCTCCAGGGCCAGCCAGGGCAGAGCGTGAGCTCAATAAATTAGTGTTCATTGAATACATGGAATGAAATGCGGCCTCGTCCACGGAGCCCCACCTGCCCCTCCCACCCAGAAGTGGTCGTCGCCCTCCTCTGAGCCGGGGCCGACCGTCTTTGTCCCTTTAAGGGGGTGCTGCCTGCCCCCGTCTAATTGGGGAGGTGCGCCATACACAGAAGCCGTGATAGACTGAGCTCCTTGGGGCAGAGGCTGTCTCGGAGGCTATGATGGAAATGTTCAAGACACTCATGGCAGACCCTCAAGGATTATTTTGATGGAAGGTGTTCCTGGCCCAGGTAATAGATCCAATTTAGCCAAGTGCGCCACCAAGCAAGCTTGCTCTTCTCTCATTGACTTAATTATAGGTCCGGAAAATTGGGCATGGATCCCGTCAATGACGCGCTCACCCCTCGGTCCCTAGGTACGTTGTGGACGTCGCTTTGGAAATAACCCCTAAACCTTGAGTTCTATTATTTTTTTCCTCCCCCCAGTACAAAGTTTAGAGCCAGGGCGATTTTTCTGCCTAGGCTCCCCGCCCCCACGTTTTCCCGACCTCGCTCGTGCAGGTCTCTTTGCAGACATCTTTGCCCAGTCATAATTACAGCGTGTTTCCAACCAAACTGATGGCTGGTGTCCTCATTAAGGACCATTACCCTGAAAAGGGTGTTTATTGAACCTGGCAGAGTGCTGATATTTGTTAGACCCTGTCATACGGTTGATGGCGTTTAGTCAGAACTCATTGGGAAGCCGGAGTGAGCCGTTCCAACTGGCGCCGGCAGCCGGGGCTCGGGGTGGGCTCAAGATGGCAGTCCCGCGTCTCCGCAGCACCCGAAGGCCAGGCCACGCTGTCCGCCGCGCGGCGGGCCGCCCCTCCCCCTGCCCCTGCGACAAGGAGTTCTGCGGTGTGAAAGGGACTCCTACCGAGTCAATAGAAATAGAGAAACGATGGTACGTTACGGCTTCACAACAGCCTTTGTCCTGCGCATGCTGTGCCAGGATTATTTTAAAAGGATTCTGACTAATTGGAGAATCAATACCATTGGGGGAAAAGTATGTTTTCAGAGAAACCGGTAATTTAATACCTTGTATAATGAACACAAAGGATGGAGCTCATGGAGAGATGGAGAAATTCATTATCTTCCAGGGAGATATTACAAAGATAGAGATTTCTGGGTAAACACCTAGAATGGCTGTATGCTAGTCATTACATTCCTTAAAAATATGTAAATCGTGGCAAGAGCATTGTTGGGGCGCCCGCCTACAGAGACCAGGACCAGATCCTTGGCCAACACCCCCGAGCCCAGGGGGTGCTGCGGCTTCCCCCAGCTTCGGCAAAACGCCGTGGTTCCGAGCTGCAGCCTCCCAGTTGTGAGCACGCGTTGACGCCAATGGTTATAAAACGTGTTTGGTGGGTGGAAAGGATGAGGTGGGACAAGGGAGCCAAGCGTGACTTCAGCCCTTGGTGGTGGTCTTGGCCCCGCGGAGAGGGGACAGAAGGCTCATTCTGCTCCATCCTGCGCCGATGGCGTGGCTACCTCACCTCATTCAACTGGTCGAAACGCCATCTGTGGATTCTCTAGATCATCAAGAATGAGCTGGCGATCCCCAGAAGGAGAAACAAAGGGCAAAGGGAACAGGGTACTTAGAAGAACCAAAGTGTTCGTGGATTTGTTCACCCACTTTTACAACTATTCTGGTCTCGGGCCCATCGTGCCAGGTCCTGGGATTATCGCACAGGGAAAACGGAGTCCTACCCTCAGGTGGCCAGGGAGTCACCCAAACAAATGCCAATGCCCGGGCTCTGGCTGGGGAAGACCCTGTGCTGGAAGCCGACCCCAGAGAGGTGACCGGGGAAGGCAGGAAAGGCTCCTGGGGGACCTTCATGGTGACAGGGCCTGCAGGGGCGCAGGGGACGGGAGAAGAGCCAGAGGTGGGAACAGGGCAGGTGTGGGGCTGTGAAGAGGCCCAGGAGGTGGGAGCCGGGACAGGGCAGGATGCCGACCTTGCTGCCCTGGTGGGAGCCCTGTCTTCATGGTCACACAGCAGAACTCATGGAGGCAAACCGCGCTGGCCCCCTGAGGTGACCGCTGTGACTGCGGTTGGGGAAGAGGTACAGTCCCAGTGCAGGGGCTGGGTGGCCGGCCAGGAGGCCACTGGCTGGTCTGATGGTGCGGCAGGAACACAGTGATAGGGTGACGGGTCTCATGGGTTCTGACCAGGTCCGCTCCTATCCGCACGGGAGGGCAGGCAAGGCACAGCCCTTCATAGAGGCTCAGCCAGGAAAGCGTGGGGACACATTCTTCTGACAAAGCGAGGAGATTGGCACCCACCATCCCAGGCTGGTGCCGTGGCCCTGGTACCCGTGAAACACGCTTCTCAAGGTGAAGGGACACAGCAAGTCCTGTCCTTTCTGCCGCTGCTGGCTCCCCGGGGTCGCCCCCTCCAAGCTGCCGGTCACGTCCCAGAAGGGACGACTGAAACCCCAGACACAGCAGGGAGGGGCCCGGACCTGGAGAACCCGCGGTCCTCGCACCCCAGCTCACCACCCAAGGCCCTTCCGACAGGACTGTGTCCCGTGACCACCCTCCAGGCAGGGGGGACTGGAAATGGAAGTTGGTTTTTATTTTGTTGCTGTGTTTCTAGTGACACACGTTGCTGACCTAAATATAACCAGGTTTTTACATGAGTATCGAAGAGAAGGAGGGCGGCTGCTGGGCGGGCAAGGAACGTTTTTACCGCAGGGCCCTTCCCCTCGCCACGCAGCTGTGTGCGCTCCTGTTGACGGTTTTCCTCCTCAGGTAAAGTCCAGGGCGGGAGGGGTTCCTGTCTGACCCCCGTTGGGTTCCCGAGGCCCCAAGGAGACCCCTGTACGTGACTGCGTCTAAGAAATAGCTGTGGGGTGAATAAACAGGAGGCAAGTTCTCCCAGTCAGTGATGGATTGGAGAAAGGGGCCCAGGATGACTCCTGCGTCCGCGGGTTCCCAGCAGCAGATGGTGCCACCACTTACCGAGAAAGGGAGCCGGCAGGGCCAGCGCAGGGCGACGCCCGAGCACGAGCAGGTACCCGCGGAGCTCCCGGCCGGCAGCTGGCCGGACAGATGTGGAGCGCGGAGAAGTCCGGCTGGAGACGCACGTTTGAGGCCCTCGAAGACGAGGTGGGAGCCAAAGCCAAGGCTGTGGGCGCGATGGCTGAGGGAGGGAGTGGGAGAGGGACCCGCCCTGTCACCCGCTGCTGGCGGTGTGGGTGCCACTCAGGGGAACGGGAGGTGAACCAGGAACGCTCGGTGCAGCTTGAAAATCCTGTGTCCATTCCTTCGTTCAGCGAGTGTTTGCTGATGTTTCCTACACACAGGGCAGCGAGTTGGGCACCGAGACACAGGATGGTGCAGACTCAGGCCCAAGGGACCCCGCCCACGCTCTTCTGAAGAGACGGGGCAGGAAAGGTTGGGGTCATTCAACGCAGCAGGTGAAATGATGTGTCAGTGGGACACCTGCAGCAGTGACGTAAAGCCAGGTGCAGGGAGAGCAGGTGGCAGGAACCGGGGCCGCCAGGGCAGGGACGCAGGTTCACAAAGCATGGACAGAACTGAGGTCGGGCCCTGAGGAAGAGCCGAGATCAAGGGTGGCAGGCGTCTGCCCGTGGGGACGGACACCTGGTGGCTCCATCACACAAGGGGCAGAGTTAGGGGGACCGTGAGAAAGCCAGCTCAGTGGATACATTGCCTGCCTGATGGATGTTGACCAAGTGGGTGTTGGCTAATCCGTAATATTTGGGTCGTAAGAAGAAAAATGGAAGCTAGGAGGTCTCCCAAGTTTCCGACTTGGTGACCAGGTGCAAGACGGTGTCAAAAACGGAGGAAGTGGGTGGGTGGGGGGACAGAGGGGAGCAAAAAGGAGATGGATGTAATACAACAACAATAAAATTAAAAAAACAAAAACAAAAACAAAAAAAAAAACAAAAAAAAAAAACGGAGGAAGCATCGTGGGGTGCGTGGCAGCTGGCCCAGTGAAGGGACAGTGTCCGGGCACCCCTGCGCCCCTCGCCTGCAGGCATGTGTCCGAGGACCAGGGGACTGAGCCCGGAGCTTGCAGGGCGGACATTTTTGCATCTGAATCAATTGATCCTTGTTGAAACCAGGGATCAGCCATTTCGCCGATGGGAGGACGGCCAGAGCACGGGGACCGTGAATTTGGGGGTCAAAAGACAACACAGGTGCCACAGAATTACGTCATGACACCGAAGGACCTTCAAAATATCATCCGTCCACACGCCAACTACATTTCACATTTCGCATCAGCTGAAACTGTCAGAGGCTGAGATGGTAAAGGCTGTGCACTTCGCAGGTGAACTACATGCGGGCACTTCCTTGCGGTTGATAGGTTCACATGTCCCTATGTTCATGTTCCACCACCCCAGGGGCACCTGATGTGTCAGAATGAAAAGTCAGGGACGCGCTGGGGCGGGGCGCCGGGCTCGGGGCAGGCGGGGGGCGCACTGAGAGGCGGGGGCAGAAATGGGTGTCACCCCTGGCAGCTTCCTTCCTACGACGAGGGTGAGTCCCCCCAGCTCCTGCTGGTTCCCTCTGACCCCAAACCCCACGGTGGCCGCCGCCGCCAGGATCACGCTGCGCTTCTCTCTCTGAAAGTGGCTCCAAGTTGGAACCCGGAAATCTTTCCTGTTCCTGAGATGGGGGAAGCCTCCCACGTCCAAGGAGGAAGGCGTCTGAGGGACTGAGGGTGCCTTTTTCTCCAGGTCCCCTTTTGAGGGGGTGGCTCCTGGGACGGGGCCTTGCAGGGGCGTTGAGGGTCCTTCGCGGATGAGAGGGGATCACCTTTGCCAGTCGCCTAAGTGCTGCTTGGGCGGTTGCTTCAGCTCCCGAAATGTGCGGCGAGGGCCACAGCTGCCCCCGGGTGTCACACGGGCTCCGACCCTATGGACACCAGCCCCAGGGCAGGACCTCAGCGACCGGAAGGCGCGTGTCTCCTGAGAGCCCCTGGAGAAGGGCCCCGCGAGAAGACCCCGTCAAGGAACAACCAAACCGAGTGGAAAGAGTGGACTCCCTTCTCC
Source organism: Noctilio leporinus (assembly GCA_004026585.1). Lineage (NCBI taxonomy): Eukaryota > Metazoa > Chordata > Mammalia > Chiroptera > Noctilionidae > Noctilio > Noctilio leporinus. Next base: position 697,341 of record PVIW01000050.1, on the reverse strand, counting down.
TCCTCCGCTAACTTGTATCCGCGCCCGGGGCTTCCATCGCGGACGCACAAAGGGACGCTGGGCCCTGCCCTCCCGCGGCTGCCCAGCCTGGGGGGCACGTGCTGCGGATGGCAGCTGGCCCGCAGCCCTGCGAGCCGTTCCTGCTGGCTGGACGCATGATTTACCTCCCAGCGACGTGCCAGGCTCTCGAAGGACAAGAGCTGCCATAACTCAGCCCCTGCTCTTGTCTGGCTAACGAGGAGCAGACTAAATGGTGTCAGTGTAATTATAATCCGTGTCGGAGAGCAGGAGGACTTAGAACATTTGAGAACATGAAGTGCTTTCGTTGGACCGTGACCTCCGTTTCTCCTGCACCTGGAAGCTGCCGGCGTGGAGCCACCCTGGGGCCCGTTTCTCTTCTCCGGCCGGCTGGTGGGTCGGTGTTGCCTGCAGCTGCAGGGCCGGGGGCCCGCTTAGCCTGGGGGTACCCGGCCGGCCGGGGTGTGGGGCCCCGCCGGGGGCGTGGGCTGTCTGCAGACCTTCAGAGTTGTTGCCTCGTTCCTTTTCCTGCTTCTTCATCTTCCCCTCCTACCCGCTCCCACCTGGCTCGCACTCTTCCAACACCCGGTCTTGCTAGTCACGGGCGACTTCTGGGTCCCCGCGTGCAGGCGCACTGTCAGCCTGGGGTCACCGACTTCTCGGTGGAATCGTTCAGGCGAGCGGCCCCCTGCCCGCCCCCCAATACCACCCGTCTCAGCTCCCCCAGAACTCCCTCTGGTCCCGCCCCACCCTCCCCTCTTCCCTTCCCAGCCATCCACGGACACTCAGGCCGCGACTTTAAAAGCCGTGACGCCCCAGCCTGGCTGCTCTTCTGAATTTCAGTGTCGTGAAATCCAATGCTGCTCACGCTTCCCTGTCCCCGCCGCATGCCAGTGTCCCAGCAAAATTCACAGCCTGTCTCCAAGCTGTTCCGCCCCCTGCCCGCTTCCTCTCTGTGGCCAGGCCCGAGGTCATGAAGCTGCCACCTCCCCTCCTAGCTGACCTCATTCAAGCCCACCACCCCCGAGGACCCTGCTGTCTAAGGGTCCCTGCTCCCCCGTCTCCCTCCCTCCGCCTCGCGGCTACCCTTCGACTGGCCACCATTGCTGTCCCCTGCAGGGCTGACCAGTGCCCTGGGTGGTCTCCACGCTCCGTGCCCACGTGGGAGCGGAAGCGCACAGGCAGCACGGGCTGCTGCCACTCTGAACGGTGTCCCTTCCTCGGCAAAGCCCTGCATGGTCCCCTGCGGGGCGGCTGGTCCCCATCAGTCTGTGCTTAGCTTGTGTCACCAGCCGTTTCTCTGTCTGGGACACATGTGTGAGCACACACGTACACACACAGGTACATACACACACCTTATTCTTCCCAACCCCTGCTCCCCACCAAGTAGCCTCCAGAGTGAGGCCCCCCACCGCTCAGGGCACCAGGTGAGCTTCCTTACGCACGACCCTTAGCTTCCCCCTGCCAGCTCTGTGCAATGTCACAGGTCAGGGGACACGGACCGTGGCTGTCTGGGGCTGAAGCTGACCGGACACCTGGGTTCCATCCTGCAGGCTCCGGGGGGAGCGCCCAGGCTGTGGAATGAAGGAGGACCCGGTGCCATGAGCCGAGAGCCAGGTCCTCCCGGCTGGGCATGAACAGGTTTCCTGGAACGGAAGTGGCTGACACGGCTGACAGGGGAGAGGGACTGATCACCACGCAGCCCTGAGAGGCAAGAACCACCCGCCACCGAACACCGCTTCTCACAGCACTTTCAGTGGCCTGGGAGGAAACTGAGGAAATAAAGCAAAGTAAATAGCTAAATATACAGCAGCCGGTGTTGGTCAACTAAACACAAATGCGCAGATAAACTTGCTTTGACGAATATGCTTCATTACACATTCATATGACATGCAAAAGAACTTGTAATAGATGCTAGGTACATAGATATGAAAGGAAAAGATTGAATAATTTTTTTCATTTTCCTTGGGCTTTTCTGTAGTGGTCAAATGTGTGTTTAATGATCATATGTTGTTTTCTCGATCAGAGGAAACGCTGAAGAAGTGAAAGAAACAAACAACAAAAGGAAACTGCAGGTTCAATTATTTTAAAGATTTGTATTTATTTAATTTTAGAGAGAGGGGAAGGGAGGGAGAAAGGTGGGGAGAGAAACATCTCATACTTGCCCTGACCAGGCACTGAACCGCGACCTTTCATTTTGTGGGAGGTCACACCGCCCAGCGAGCCGCCCTGAGGACCATCATCTTGCTTGGTCACCCCTGCTGTCCTCCAACACCCACCCCTCCGGGCACACCCTCGCCCGTGCCCCGCACACCCACATCCACACTCTTAAAAAAAGGAAAAAAATGCCTGGCTTACCAAAGTAGCTTTTAAAGTGTTTACACCTGTGCACTTGGTATATTTCCTACACTATAGATAACAATGTAAATAAGATCACACAATACGCTTATACTTGAACAGATTAAATCAGTGGGAGCAATACCTAAGTGTAAGGATTGAAATATAACATATTCTGCAGTCACCGGAGGTCCTCCGGGTTCACCCTCCGAGGCCCCTGCCCCACCCTGCTCCAAAACTAACAGAGACAGAGCAGCTGCAGGAGGGAACTAAAAAGACACAGGCACACACCACCCACCCCCTGGTGCAGGGGTGCAGGCCCCCCGGTGCCGGGAGGCGCAGAGTGGCAGGTGGGGCGAGCGGTCCAGGGTGCTGACCCGGGCCGGGCAGAGCCGGAGTGGCTGGGGGTCCCCACTAACCGTGACCCCAGGGCCACAGGTGCTTCTGCGGGGAGGAGGGTGGAGAGGTGCCCGGCCTGTATCAGGAGGCTGGTGAGGCGGCTGCTGCACACGACGGCCTGGTGTCCCCCTGGAGCCAGGGCCCAAGGAAGGTGGGCGTGCAGGCCCAGAACACAGAAGCCCAGCGGGCCCACCGACCCGACCCGGCCCGGGAGGCAAGTGGGACTCCGGTCAAGCTACTGGGCGGGGCAGAAAGTGGGGGCGGGACAGCGAAGGCCTTTCTCTCTCTCGGGACCCAGGGACCCCGAACTCCAGTGACATCAGCAGAAACCCGGGAGGCAGGAGCCCAAGGAGACAGACGGGCCCGGCTCTGCGGGCAGGAGTCTCCAGGTCCAGGAGCAGCGTGGGCCAGCCCCCAGGTCCTCGCAGCTGAACCGCCCTCAGGAGGGAAGGAAGGAGGCTTTCTGGTGCACAAAGGCTCCAGGCTGGAAGACCCCGTGAAAAACTGCGGGGAACCTAATTTCCTCACAAAGAAAGTCAGCCCAGGGGGGAGCGGTGAGTGCAAGGGGTGCTGATGAAATACATGGGTGGATTTAATTAATTATCGACTCTGAGAAATCATAATTAATCACGTTGCTTTGTAAGGTGAACTGAACCTGAGACAGCCCCGCGGTGGAAGGTGGGGGAGCGGCGTGTGAGTTTGGGGTGTTAGGAAGCTCCAGCCTTTGTCTTCGCAGATGCTGGGCAGAGCCGGGAGACGCCTCTAACACGTATGTTTACGTCACTCTGAACAAAATTGGAATGGTTACAGACGACCGCCATAACGGGAGTACAGTCTATACCTTCCCACCCAGCAGAGGAAAATATAAAGGAAATAGAAAAATCTTAAATCCCTGAAAGAAAACAGGAAAGAGAAAATACATAAAGGTAAACGTTGATGTGAAGACCACCTAAGAAGTAAAATGGCCATAATTATACATGAGTTCCTTATTGCAAAGCGGGTACTACTTTAAACTTACATATTAAAATCAGGAAGTCAGGGAGGTTTATTTATCATAAATACGTTTCATCAGGAATAAGTCAGTCTTCTTATAAGAAATACAACTGCACGGAATACATCAAAACGTTTCCAAACAAAGAAATAGAAAAACATATCCCATGGAAATGCTAACTAAATGAAAATTGCTTTAGTAACATTAATATAGAAAATATAAACATTGAAGCTAAAAAGAGAGTTTACAGTACGATGACAAAATGATTGAGACGATATTTCAATCAATTTGATTCAAAAACAATAAAAAAGCACGTTTCGAAAACTAAGAGAGTTACTAAACAAGCCGTCTTTTAAAGGGAACATCACAGTGTAGCCATAAAAACTATAAACTATTTGGAACAAGCAGCCATGATCTAGTACATACACATACTTGTGGGATGTATCTTAAGTGGTCCTTGGTGGTAAACTTAGAGCCTCCGATACATCTATTAAAATAAATGTTTATTGAAGGAAACAAAAGAAAATAGGAGAAAGGAATAGGGACATTAAGAGCCCAAGTAACTGACATAAAGTAAACAGAGGTCTGAAGAGGGTTCTTTAAAAAGACACATTAAATAGAAACAGCAACAAAAGCTCCAACAGGAATGAGCAAGAGAAAAAAAACACTGAAAAAATAAATAAATACAGGTATTCAGGATGGAAAGGGAAGCTTACCTCCAGACACAAAATATTCTGAACAACTTAATGACACTACGTGTGGAAAGTTAGGTGAAACGTATCACCTTCTAGAAGGTACTGTGCTGCGCACACTTACATGGCCATGGCTTTTCTGGAAAACAGCGGTGGGGTGCACACTCATTTCCTGTAATGGTGGGGTGCTGACCCCCGAGGGCCCAAGTGCGGCCGTCCTGCCAGCGGGAGGCACTTTGCAAAAGCTTGTTTCTGAGTAAAACAAACACAGGTAAGCCCTTCGTAGGATGCAGACACGTTTGCTGTTTGGGTTGAAAGTAATTTCCTGGGCGTGATGGCTCTCTTGCGACATTGCAGACGGCGGTTCATTCTCCCACGGTCCGTGGCTGGAGAGTGGACAGGTGAGTCCCAGCTCGGGGGTGCTCGGCCAGGTAGGCAGGGGCCAGGCGAGGCACCGGGCCTCGGTGTCCCGGGAGTCGGGGCTTCCTTTCATGACTCCTGCAGGCCGAGAGGGGTGAAGCCTGCAGCAGGTTGTGCCCGGCGGGGGCGATGGCATTTAATGACTTCCAGCAGGGAATGACACGCTCCCCTTCCTGTTTGGGGGGGGGGTGGTGAAACCGGGGGGCAGGGAGACCGCGCAGTAGGATGCGGTGGTGGAAAAGTAGAGGTGGTGGTGGGTGCGTGTCACAGGCGTTTGTCCACCCCACGGCGTGGACAACACCATGAGGGGCCCTAGTAGGACCACTGATCCGTGCATCAGAGAGCGTCATACCGGGTTATCAATCCTCCCAAATGTACCACGTTTACGTAAGATGTTGCTCACAGGGAATCGGGGTGTGGGGGGGTGCGTCCGTCTGAGGAGGGTAGGGAAACTGTATTTTCCAGTCATTTTTCTGTAAATCTGAAGCTTTCTGAAATAGAAGACCTATTAATACTCACGCTAAGAGGTCACCCTGGCGATAAGAGAGAGGTTGACGGGCACATGGTAGGGGAGGCAGTGAGATCCCTTCCTCTCTGAGGCCAGGGTCCCCTCTCCTAACCTTGACCTCCTCCAGGGAGCCCACCCAGCCTGCTGCCCTGGGTGCAGGAGGGATGGGGCTGGGGGACGTCTGTGGCACCTCCTGGTGTTTTGCCAGGGCACAGGGCTGGGGACGTGGGAAGGGACTCCTGCCACAGCTTGGATCTCAGTCACCGTCCTTGCTGTGTGGGCCACCTGCAGGGGTTGGTCCATGGCTCAGTCACACAAGCCGGAAGCAGGGCTTTGGGAGTGACCTTTCCCAGGAGAGAGGAGTCACGATGCTCCGATGAGGGCCGGGGGCGGCTGCGGCCCCAGCAAGGCGCCCACACAACTCATCTGAAGCTGGACCCTCAGTGCTGGAAGAAGCGACGGGGCACAGCCTCTCCCCTGGGTGATCTCCCCTGGCCAGACCGGAGCCCTATTTTGGTCACCTGAGGCCTGAGTCCCCAGGCTGGGGGATGATCACCCATGGGACCCACTGGCTCTGGGTTTCTGTCTCCTCGCTCCCAGGCCCTCCGAAGAATACCTTGGAAGACGGTCCCTTACACTCGCCGATACTTGAAGAGCAAGCGGAAGTGGGTGGGTATTTGCACAGGACACGTCAGTCATTATTCCCACCTAAGTTCAATCCGTCCGACATGAAAGCATCTTAATATTCTCAGTAACGGCACTGGTGACCTGAAATATTAAAACCCACCTTCGGAACCCCACCGCCTGTGTAAAAGCTGCCGGATTTGCACTACGGATGGAGAGGGGGACCCAGCCCAGGCTTCCTGAGCTCAGCTGTAGAAGACCCCAGTGCTCGGTCCCAAGCCCGTACCAATGCCCGGGAGGCCGGGCACACCACGGTTCAGTCTTCCTCATCCCCGGCTGACGGAGACCCTCCCCGCAGGCCATTCCTCCCGGCGCGTCCGCGGCGCTCAGAGAAGGCTTTCAGGCCGCACAGCATTACCGTCCTTTCTATGACGGGCGTTCTCACAAGACAGCAAAAGACGTCCCTACCCTTGGCTGTAATTGCCCAGGCCGCATTCTTAATTAAAAACTGTACAAATGGATTTTATGCCGTGCCGAAAGACACCCGAGTTCATTAGTTATAAAACCTGTTTAAAAATTGATGCAACCCTGTGAATCCCTTAAAAGTTTGAGCTCAAAGCCCTCATTTTATGTGGAGCTGCTTTTAATCTAGAGAATCATCAAGTCAACATAAATTAAGGGGTTTTCTTTGCCCCCCTTTTTTTTTTCTTGGTTGGTGTCTGTCTTTCTGACTTCACATTTTTTTTTTTTTTTCCTTGTAGCATGAGGTTCATTTTAAATTCCAATTCTTTGGAGATTGGTAGGCGGGAACCCGTATTGACCTTTTCTTCCTGGGTTGCAGACATGAAAGCTCATAAACCCTTGAATAATTTTGCTTATTAAGACACAATTACATCATCTTCAATGGCAATAGAAATCAAACTCGCCAACCCTTCTCTGCACGCAACCGGTTTACATATTGTGGTAAATTCATCATGTTCTCGCGGAAGTCATTTTGCTGCGAAAGGTTATCCAAACCACTCCACAGTGTTTTAAGCTCTGAACCGCTGAGCTCAGTCCCAGAAACGGCTTGACTGTTTTCTCCTGTTTTAATTGTGTTTTGCCAAGCAGGGCACCTTGTGCGTGCGGCACTCAGTAGAGGCGTACCAGGTCTGTCCCGAAAGTACTGAGCCAATGTCAATATAATTAAAGCGGTTTGTGCGGCCTGCCAATACTTCCGGGACAGACCTCATAGCTTTGTCGGACATGCGAGGATTGAGTGTCAGGGGACAGGTGGGAGCAGGTGTCCCATAGATGAAGGAAACTGGGGTGGTGGGGGCTCTGGAAGCTACTGACGACCCAGTCAAAACCCAGGGTTTCCCCAAACAGAAATGGTCCTATGTATTTGTTGCAGAGAAACGCAAGTGCATCTATAGCTGGCTTAGAGCTGTGTTGCCCGCAGGCAGGTCACCTGTCCCACGTGGCGATTTCAGTTTACATTTAAATTGGTTAAAAGCACAGACGATGGAAAATCGGGCTCCCTGCCAGCTACATCTCTGATGGTCACTAGCCCACACGACCAACGCGGGAGGTTCTGCTGGGCAGCATCGATGATGTCGGGTGTTTTCACACGTACCTGGGTGGCCCCGTTTATCTGTGGCTGGATCTCGGCTTGAGTCATTTCCGCCTCGCTCCTCAGGATACTTAAAAACTTAAAGATCACTCAGCTCCTAGAGGTGTGCCCGCCTTCCCAGTTCCCCCCAGCTCGGCATGGAAGCGGTTCCCTGATCCTGTCCCCACCAGGACTTAGGCTCCTCTGCCCTTCCCCTGCCCTTGGGCACCTAATGCAGAAGGGCTTCCCGAGGGGAAGTCGTGATCCTTATGCGCATTTCTTCAAGCCCCGGATACCCGAGAGTGGATGCTGTAGGCATGACTCAGTGTGACAAACAACAGTTGGTCCTGCTCGGGTGACCACCCATCTCATAGCCCCTCTCAGGTGACCGGAGAAGGCCGGGTGCTCCAGCCAGCCCACAGCTTTCCTCTCTGGAAGGTTCCGAAACGTGAGTGCAAAGTCTACGCCGCCTGAGGACAACTGTCTAACAGTCACCGGCACTCACCCAACCCAGAGAAGCTTTCATTACTAGTCCAGGAAGGGTTGGCAGGAAAAATGAAAGCCTTGGGAAGCTCTGCTCAGAGAAAGTCTTCGGCTTCAAGGGGTAAACCAAGTCACTGTTTCCTCGGACTCCTTTTCCATGCTCCTGCCACCGCAGGGAGTTCACACATGCATCAGTCAGGCGTGGCTGCGGAACAAAGAGCCCCGACACTCAGCATGGCGCAGCAGCAGTTTCCGAGGCCTCGGGGGTCTACCGTGCCACGGGTGGGCCGCCTGCCCAAGGCTGGGGGGGCTCATGGACCTGCAGGCGGCAGGCTGGGCATGTCAGCTCCATCACCGTTTCCTTCCTTCCTTCCAGGAGGCCGACCTGGGCTAATTTTCCCACTGAAGACAGCAAGGTCAGGAGCAGGCAGAAGCATGTGAAGTCTCCGGAGGGCAGGCTTAAAATTGACGGAGTATCATATTCGTCATGTTCGATGAGCCAACAGGGTCTTCGGGGGCACCGGCGTCCATGGCAGGGCAGGGCAGGGCAGGCGGCAAGGGCAGGGAGACCGACGCGTGTGTTTGATGGGAAGAGTCTCATTGCAGAGGGCAGGCACCCGGGGCCGAGTGAAGGGCTGTGGTTCTTTTTCTCCACAGAATGGCTTTATCGAGATGCAATTCACATACCGCACAATTCCCCCATTTAAAGGGTACAATTTAATGGTCTCTGATATACTCGCAGAGTTGTGCAATCGCCACCGCAATCAATTTCAGAATATTTTCTTAACCCCAGAGAGAAATTCCACACCCATTAGCAATCGCTCCCTGCTTCCCCCCCGCCCCACCCCTGCCCCTGCGCCCGGGCAGCCGGGCATCTGCCTCCATCCCTGCGGATGAGCGGGCCGTGGCTGGTTTTAGAGTCTCCCCGCACAGCCTCTCCTTTAAGGGGACAACAGAACGCGGGTCTAGCTGGATAAATGTTTAAAGTCCGTGTCTGTCACCCCTGAAGGGTAGGCAGGTGGGGCGGAGGCCAGAGCCTGGGCACTGTCGTCGGCTGTTCCCAACCTGCTCTGGAAGGGCCCTCCCTCCCCCCGGCCCTCGGGCAGGAGACCCAGTGTTGGGGAGCCCCCCTTCCCCCAGGCAGGAGACCCAGCGCTGGGGAGCCCCCCCCTTTGGGCATTGTGGGGGCTCGCAGCCCCACCCTGCAGTGTGTTGGCTTGAAACTCGTGTAAAAGCTGCAATAACTTCTAGGTTAAGAAAAGTTCAGCGTGTTTTTCTCACATGCCTTTCCTTTTCCCTGTGCTTTCCCATCTGCACGCGGGGCGGAGAGTGTTGAAATGTTGCGAGTTGGAAAAATAGAAAGACGCTCTCGTGGCGTTTCTGGTCCAAGCAGCGGCAGGAGAGCCAAGGGGTCTCCCGGGAGCGCCTCTCCTGCACGATTTTCAGTTGAATTTTTACAAGCCCACGAGGGGAGGGCCGTTGAACAAACTTTGGATAAATGCCGCTGGCCCTTTACTCAGTTACGAACTAACCCTTCAATTCTTTTGAGGTTCCACCCTCGGCGCTTTTACAGAGTCCGAAAACAAAATGTTTCCGTGTGATGGCAATCCGTGGAGCTCAGAAAATGCAATAAAACGGGAAATAGAGGCCCTGTGTTTCGCGCAATAGCATTTATTCAGAGGTGTCTTCACCCACGATGTTTACCCGGGAGCTCATCTGGGTCATGTCGCGCGAACCAGGGGACTAGCCGGGCTGGCCCCCGACTCCGCCGGGCAGGCTCCGCACTCCCCACCTTCTGGCCCTCGGCTCGGGCCACCGGGCGCGTCCAGCATTTCCTGGGGAGAACGGGGAGGGGAAAACAACACGTTTAGTCCTTGGAGCCAGGAGACGGTTGACGGTTTGCCGTTGTCCTGGATCCAGACGGGCTGCTGCAGGGCCACGTGGCCTGAAGAGTGTCAGGTTGTGGTCCCCAGCGTCGGCCTCACGTCCTCCTGCTGCAGGGCAGGGCGGCTGGAGCCAGACACCCAGGGAGATGTTGCATCAGAGAGAAAGACTGGGGGGGAGCAGGGGGGGCCAGGGGGGCTGACCCTGCGCCCAGAACACACACAGCACGCGTGTCTGTGACGCCGCCTCCCCCCGGTCCTACCCAGGAGGTGGCAGCCAGAGCCCGGGGAGAGGACAGCCAAGTGGGGGGACCCTTCCCCGCATCCTGACGGACGGGCTTTGTTTGTCTAGCAGGAGGAAGTGCCAGGAACGCAGCCCCGCGGGCAGACGGGAAAGCCAGCCCACCGTGCCAGCCCAGCCTATTCTCTGTAACGCTTTTGTGTCCTCAGAGGTACCATCGTGCTTGAAAGGAAAAGGAACCAGGAGCTGGGATGTCCTCCTTTTCAGACCTTTCTTCCGCGGGTGGCGTGGGCGTGGGACTCTGCCGCCCGCCCGCCTTGGTTGGCTGCTCGCCCGCTGGCGCCCCGGGGTGGGGTTCTCAGCCAGCACCCGGGGCTTGGCGTCAGCAGTCGGGGCGAGAGCGGACCCGGGGGGCACTTGTGCGGATTCCTCGACACCCTGAAAAGCGACACCCTGTCCCCAGCTTCCCCACGTCAGACGTGGCTGGAGACCGTGACGCGGAACTTGGCCTGCGCGGCCCTGGAGGCCCCACGGAGCACGATCGTGAAGCCAGGTGCCTGAACAAGAAGTGCAGGCGATGCAAAAGCCCTCCCGATTTGCTCTGGAATCATAAGCTTCCCCGCGGAATTTAGACCCCTTCTAAAAATATCTTGGCACTCTCCCCGGGACACGCGGAGTAATGGGAAAGCGGAGGCTGGTGAAGGACCCTGTTTTCCTTCTCACGCCCTCTCGCAAGGTGTCGTTTTCAGAAAGAAATGGGTGAACACCTCCTCTGCCCCTCTGTCTTGCCCTTCCCCTGCCCCCAGTTCCCCTCAGGCCGGCCTGTCCCCTCTGCCCGCTTCTCCCTGAACCACCCCGGGGTTTTGATCCTCCTCCTTCGCGCCCCAGCTCAGGTGTTCGAGTGCCCGCAATTTCCAGGCGGTGCGCAGGCACCTCGGTGTCCCCAGGGGAGGGTGGGGAGCAAAGCTGCCAGGGCCGCCATTGAGGGGCCTCGCGTGACCTGGGAGCTGTCAGTGGGGAGGTGGCTGGGTGGTGGGGGGACCCGGAGCAAGACCACCTGCTGGGAAGCCGCTGCAGCCGCCACCGCCAGGCAGGGGCGCATGGGCAGGCGGAAGAGGCCTCCTAGTTGAATGTGCATAACTTGGGGACCACTGGACGATGAAGGAGGCCTCACCGGTGGGACTCAGAGTGACCCGAAGGTCTGGAGGACACCAGGTGGTAGTGATGACGTCAACACCGAGGCAGCAGCTGTGAGCGAGTGTCAGGGGCAGGGAGCGAGAAAGGACGAGAACGTGACTTCAGCATGTGTCCTGGGTCACGGAGCCTCGGGGGCCAGCCAGCTCCCATTGTCCACGAAGCCGCTGGATACACGGAAAGGGGTCGGAGGGACGAAGGACACGCCCGGAGAGAAATGCGTGATTCATGAGCATATCAAGCATGGCTGAGAGTCGTGGAAGGACTGAAATGACCCAGAAACCTTCCATAAGGACGGGAGGGTGCCCGGGGGTGACAGGCGTGCTCCGCAGGAGCAGTGCCTTCTGCTCTGAGTGTCCATGGTGACCGACCACTCTGCCCCTGACCCTGGAGCGCCGGGAGCAACCGCCACTCCCGACCTCACGGGGACGGCCAACAGTGCACTTCCCTGTCCTCTGCTGCCACCTTGGAGAAGTGCACGGCTTTAGGCCACCTCCATTCACTGACAGACGCTGGGCGACTTACCCACGCCCACTGGGTTATGACAAGGTGCAGCCCCACAGTGCAACAAGGTAGGGGCTTTGTCCCCACCCCGCTTCCCGGCCCTGCACCGGGCCGAGGGCTGGCACACCCTCTGGGGACAACGGACATCAAACCAGCAAGTGCAGGGAGTCCTAGGGGCCATGGACCAGGGGGGTGTCCCACGTTCACACGCAGGGAACGTTGCGGTGGACAATGAAGGGAGAAAAGAAGAGCAGGGAGGCTTTCTTGAGGGAGTGATGCTTGAGCGGACCCCTGGAGGCCACAGGAATCCAGCTGACATCATCAGCTGTGCAGGTCTCAGGGGTCCCACTGGCAGGTGGCAGGGAGACCTTGGGAGGAGTCTCAGGCGTAGGGAAGCGGTCACGCTGCCTCCAGGTGACAAAGAGCCGTGGCTGGAGCTCTGGGTGGGGAGGAGCGAGACCGCCGTCAGAAGAGAAAGACGGATTGGTAGGAAATCCCCCTGCACAGCTACTGGGATGAGGCAGTGACAGCCAGACACCTCTCCGCCCTGGCCAGGCGGTGCTCGCGGGCGTCCCTGACCAGAGCAGAACCAGGCAGGAACAGCTGGGGAGGCTGCGGCCAGGCCTGGGGACGGGGCGGGGACTCGGGAAAATGATCACCAAGGCTCCAGGCTGGTTCCCCTATCCACGTTGTCCTTCTCGTTGACATGTCTAGGCGGAGCCCTGGGATTTGAGTTTTACCAGTAAATGTTGGAACACAGACGGTCCCGTTGAAATAACATGTATTCAGGTCTCTGTGTACAGGCTTTAACCCATCCCCGACTTCCCTCAGAAGTCCGGTCGCCTTCTGCGTGCGGGTGGCGAACCACCAGATGCAGCGAAAGCCGCTCACGACAAAAGCCTGCCGCCCGGGCGTGTGGCTGGACCACTTCACCAAACCGACCGGGAGCCCCGGAGTCCCGGTCAGCATTCCGCTCATGGAGTATTTGCTGTCTCGCTGGTGTGAAACAGTACCATGGGCAGGCAGCGCAAAGTTTGCACAACGCAGGTACCAGAGAGCCCGCATTCTTCCCGAGCATCATAACGTCTTCCAGAGACGGGAACCTGGCCGGCCTGCACACAGTTACCCAAGCGCGGCCGTGCGAAGGCGCGACGCGTGGGTCTCCTGGGGTGGCTTCGTCGTGGAAGCGGCAGCGTGTGCGCTCTGCCCGCCCGGCGCCTCTTTCGGTGCATCCTCGGGGCCCCTTTCATGACCATCCTCCCTCCTTCCCGAAAAGCCAAGTCAAGTTGTTCCCTTAAAATAGCTAACAAACCGGCACAGCCGAGAAAGACTTTTTTTTTTTTTTTTTATTTCAAGCGTGGGCTGCACGGAGCATCGTAAACCCTGGGCCCCGGGTGCGGAAGGAGCCCACCGCTCCCACCTGCTCCTTTCCATGGGCCGCTGGGTGGGCGAAGGGCTTTACCTCGGACGTTGGCTAGGGGGGCATCGGATGGCAATAAAGGGGTGACTTCATCAAGAAGTCATGTTCGTAACCAGTAAGTGTGCGCACATTCAATCACAGAGCGGTGTGGAATATACGAAAAGCTGGTACAGCTGGAAGGAGAAATAAAAACACAGTTACAGTTGGAGGTTTCAACTCTAACGTGTCATTTAAAATATTTGTTCATACCGCCCTCTCAAGCCTCTAGGGTTGTCTGAGGAACGGGGGTCCCCTTGAAGCTTGTGGGTCTTACTCTTTGCATGGGACACGCTCACGGGTGTCCCAGCATGAGCCACGTGGCTCTGGCCTCATGGGCCCGCGTTGGAGCCCTGCGGCCACACCATGGCCCTGCCAACGCTTTCCCCACGGTGACTGTGGGAGCCACTGGCTCCAACCAGCCACCCTGGACATCGTCCCAGACATTAACCCCCTGCGTTCACCCGATTCCCTCACTGCAGCCACTTCCTGCGTTGGCAGATTTTTCTCCCTACCCCACACCATCAGTAACGCTAAGTTGAATGGGATGCTGTGAATAAACCATGAAACGGTAACACACAGCACTAACTCAGACAAAGCTGGAACATCACGCAGCCCTAACAGGTTCAGCGTCTATGTGCCTTGACCTGAGACAAACAGTGATAATTACTCCGCAACCAGTGGGCGGGCCAGTGAGAAACTGGGAAGAAGCTTTTCACTGTGGTGTGACTGCCACGGTATAGCCACCGCAAAAGCAGAGACTTCTGGGATATTCCTCTAAACTCCACCCCCTATGCCAACCATGGCTGAGTGTGGTGGGGACGAGCAATGACTTGGAAGCCAAATCCGTGAGGTCTGTCCTGAAAACGTCCAGCCAGCATCAATATAATTAAAACAGTTTGTGCAGTGGATGCTTTCAGGACAGACCCCGTGTATTGACTATTCTCTTTGCTCAAGAAGCCGCTAAGCAACTGTGAAGACACGCGACGGAGCAGTGGCTTGGCGGACAGCCTCTCACGCTTGGAGCCAGCTCCCAGGACCACACGCAGGAGGCACAGGTCGCTGGAAGAGGCTGCTGATGGTCATTACAAAGGGCAGGCAGGGGACCATGGACTCTCCTGCCTTCCCCCCAAACAGCATGTGTTCTTAGGGCTAGAAAAAAAAATAGGCTTTCAATTGAGTTCCGCATCTGGTCTGAATAACTTTGCATAATGTAAATAAGCTTTTTAATGTGTCATCGCAGGTCTGTACCAACTTTATTTTATTTTTTAAAGATTTTATTATTTTTTACAGAGAGCGGTAGGGAGAGAGGCAGAGAGGGAGAGAGACATCAATGATGCATGGTTGCCTTTTACCTGCCTCCAGCTGGGGACCTGGTTTGCGACCTGGTTTGCGACCTGGGTACGTACCCTGGCGGGGCATCGAACCAGCGACCTTTGGATTCGCAGGTTGGCACCTTATCCACTGAGCCACCAGCCAGGGCTGCAGGTCTGTATCAATTTTAAAAGTAGATGCCAACACTGGATTCCGTCCTTGCCGGTCGGTGTTATGCAAATCATTTTGCGTGTAAGAGGCACTGAGGTGGACAAGGTTTCTGTGTGTCACTTACTTAGGGGATAAATGAGTCAAAATCTCGGAGCGCTGGGCCGGAGGCACGTTTAGAATGACTTTATGTAGAAAGGTGGTTTGGGGAGGCACCAGGACACACAGCCAGGTGCCACCAGGAAGGGACACAGTTGTGTGGTCCGTTCTGCGCACACCCTGACAAAGACTGGCTGGCACCCCAGCCCTCTCAGCAAGGCGTGTCATCGTGACTGCTGGGTACACTCGGAACCCCCGAGTGCAGGCTTCACACCCCATGTCTGCCCCTAGCCGCTCCCCCAGCCCTGCACGTGCTTCCCCCGCCAGGCGCGCGCCCCGGCGCAGGCAGACCGGCCTCTGCAGCAGGGGAGCCCCGGGCAGTCTGCACTGTCTCTGATATATGAAGTGAGCAGGAAGAAGACCGGACGGAGAGGCCCGGCTGCGAGGATTACGGAGCATTCCTTTCCCAATTTCCGGGCGCCCCTCCTCCGGCCATGCCGAGGGGCCTGGCTCCGGGGGTCCCGGCGGTGCGGGCGCCCCGAGCGTGAGAACCGGTGGGGGCACGTCTCCTACCCACGCGGCTTATTTAGAGCATCGACCTGCTTAAAAACCTTAAAACTCCACGAACTGCCTCCACAGTTTCTCTTCCCCAATTACCACGCACCTCATTTTTGATAAAACGCGTGCTCTCCTTGGTGCCGGGACGCCACTTAACCTCATTAACACTATCGAATTCCAGATACCCTAAAGAATTATCCGCGCGCTTACGCCCTCCGTAAGCTAGCGGCTTCAGCCGAGTGACACTTTATTTATTTGCCTTCATGCCGGCATTTTGACGGAGCCTGCAGCGCGGGGGGCAGGGCCTGGGTCTGGGAAGGAAGCCGGCCCTCTGCGTCTCCATTAAAACGCTCGCATCTTGACAAAGACGCGCCCTCCGCTGCGTGAGGAAAAGCAGATTCCAATTATGGCAGCGGAGCCAGTTCTGGCGAAGTGAGCAAGGAAAACCCTCTCTTCTCCTGCTTAGCGGGGCCCTTTTTTCACGGTTGAAATTGGCACAGGCTTGGGAAGTGCGCTCACAGGAGAATTTTAATTTATCGATGTTCCTTGCCCCTACCGTACACTCCCGGCGCTCGCGGAGGGTAATGGATGGAGCAGATGTGGGGCTCCCCGGCTTCTCTTCATAACTCCCCTCTTCAAACGCAGCTTTACAAGGACTCGCTGGCGGGGCTCCCTCCCCGCACAGGAAGCTGAGGTCATCGTGAAACATGAGGCTGGGGCCGGGGCCTGAACTCATGTGCTCCACAGCTGGACGCCTGTCCTCCGAGCACGTTAGCGATTTATGAAACAGCCATAACTTGCAGCGTATGGACAAAGAAATAAAAGTGTTGACACCATTATTGTAACATCTGTGAAGGGGGGAGAAAAACAGGCACGGCTCTCTGAGCGCACAAATGGTACCAGAACGAGACGGAGCCCGGCCTGCGGAGTTGGACGCATCAGCAGCCATCGTACAAGGCGAAGGCCTGGCCACCGAGGCCTTCCCACCCTGCGACTTGTCGGAGCGGCAAAGGCGTGCTCATCGGGAAAGAAGAACAGCTTCTGAGGGCCCCCCGCCTTGGTTTTGCTGCGTAGACCGGGTCTCTCTGTTGACCTCCCGAAGGGTACTTACTGCTGGGCAGTGTTGACAAAGATGTCCAGGCTTAACCTATGAGCCATGGTTTTGTCATCGGAGGAAGGGCCGCTAAAGGTGCTGGGTCTCCGCCCCAGTTTCAAGCATTCACAGAACCCAACTCCTATCATGCACCGGAGGGAAGGCCCCAGAAGGCCTGGGGTGTCATTAGCGGTGAGAGGCCGGCCTGGCTTGTTAAAGCCACGAAGCAGATCCTCCCCCACCAGCAGATGCCAGCCCCAGTGATGTGATTCAAGCCCCTCTGTTCACAGCGGGTCACCCCAGAACCTTCCGGCTTCATCCTACAGGTGACCCCTTTACCTGGTGGCTCTGTCTGCAAAGAGCACTACCAAGAGGACGACAGTGACAAATCGGGCTAACGGGGCCATCAAAATGCTGGGTAAATACCTAACGTCATGCATGTGTATGTGTGTGTGTGTGTGCGCGTACATGTGCATACATGTACATGCTAGAGGGGTTGGAAAAGCCACAGAGAGTGTGCCATTGTAGGGTTCCTAACAACCCCTAGGTTAGCTCAAGTAGTTTGCCAGGGAGGCCTCCATGGAGAAAACTCTCCTCCCGGGGTCTCCCCCGGCCACCCAGGGGCACGCAGCCTCCTCCCCTGCAGCACCTGATTCCGAAGCCGGGACTGGTTTTCTCAGCACCACCCATCGCTGCAGGGCATGGCCTCACTCCTCAATGCTGAAGTCAGTTGTCAAAATGCTGGAAATGCAGGACAAAAGACCTGATGCTGTCTTTTGTCCCTTCGTTCCTCTTCCACCTGAAACCAGCCACCCTCTGCATTAGGCGTCACAAGGCCCAGTTGGCCTTGACCTAAAGCTTCACAGGACCGTGGACCTTCCTCACCTGTGGACACGCCCCCCAGCACCTAGGGCTCCTTGCACAGTGGGACCTGTCGTAGCCTGTACCCCAGAAAGCAGGTGCGGAAGGCCAGACTTAAGTGCCAGTGTTTTATTCAAGGGTGACTTCCAGGGCAGGGAATGAAGGAAGAGGAAATCCAAGTAGGGTGGGGAGCAAAGACAGGAAGACATGTTACTGGTTAGGCCCTGATTTGTAAAGAACTCCACCCAGAGTGTGACCTGTGCACCCTCCCAAACAGGTAGAATGCCACCCGACAGAGGGGTGTCCATTGCAGAGAGCAGTGCAGGGTGACTGCCCCACTCGTCCCTGTCTCCCTGATTGCGGTGCTCCCAGAGTGTCATCACACCCCACTGTCACTTGGCCTTACCACTGGGGGAAGCCACGAGTCTCCTGCTATCAAGTCCACCTGCCTAATGAGCCCTGCCACTCAGACATTTAAGACCAAGCGCTTAGGATGTCCATGATCTGTGTTTAAATACTAACTGAGGATCGTGGCTATCCTGCCACTTTGCTGACCTAACTGGAATAGAGACGTTACAGTGACCACGATCATGCTTTCTGCCAGGTTGACCAGAAGGCTGTACCGGAAAACAACGCTACACCCTCCGATGTGTGAGATGGAGCCTTTCACAGTGCAAGACAAATGACCCTCTGTGTGATACCGGGTGCCACCGCTAACGGAGAATTTTAATAATGTGACAATGACTCACTTCCAGAAAGTAATTTGGGCATGTGCCAACGAGGACTGTCTGCCAGCCTGCATCGAACTTGTCTTTCTTCTGCCCACCACAGCAAATTCGGGTCAGGTAATTAGCACTCGTCTTTATGCGGTGCGCCTTCTGAATTTCTGTAGGACTGCGTGGGCGGGAAAAGTTCTGAAACCTTCCATGAGGTTGCGGTTGCCATGGAGACCACTCCCTTGGAATGCTCCTACTTGTTCCCAGTCGCTGAACGGAAGATGTTCCCAACCAAGTACTGGGTGTCCTAAAGCCAGGCAGGAGGCAGGGAGGTACGAGGTCCCAGCGTCCCCAGGAGGTGACAGTGACAGTGAGGATGGAGGAATCAGAGAGAACAAACAATAACATTGCTCCCATTTGTCCTGGCTGGCGAAGGGACATGGCGTCTGCCCTCAGGGCGCTCTGCGCCCTCCTGTCCGTGCCAGGCTCCCGAAGCTGGGCACACCTCTTGCTAACTGGCCCCTCTGCACCCCAGCTGCATGACCCGGGAGGAGCCTGGCCCACTTTCTGGGCCAAGCGTCTGCCTGACTTTGTCAATTAAGGCTTCAGGCTGGCTGTTCCCCAAGTTCCCTTTCTGACTTAGGCCTTTACCGTGCGGCCGTAAAAGAAAGGGCGGACTTCCTGGTTACCGCCTGTTGGTGCGGGGTCTTCTCTGCAGGGACCCGAACAAGCTCCCCAGCCAGGTGAGGCCGGCGGCGTCCGGCCTGTAGGAAGACCCTTGCCTGCGTGGCGGGGCCCAGCCATTCTTCAGACCTTGGGGAGCTGGTGGTCCGGCTGCCTTGAGTCCATCAGAAACCATTACCAGTACATTTTCTATTTGCCTTCAAATCAGTTCCAATAATACTGTGAAGAACATGGCCACCGGCAGAGAGGAGACCATTTCAGGTCTTGTCACCAGCACGAGACTGGGTCTGGTGGCTGTGATGACGCCAGGCTTTTCGAAGAAGAGACAGGCGTTCAGAGACGCCAGATGGCAGCAAGCCGCGGAGGTGGGCATGTGCAGGGCGCCCACCCCGAGCAGCGGGCACAGCCCCGTGCCCGCCGCTGGGGCAGCTCCCTCCCTATTTGGGAGGGAGACGCTCCTGCCCGTTCTCAGGCCCCCCGCCGTCCTATGGCAGGAGGTGCCTCCCATTTGCACTTGAACCCTGGCCCTTCCTGGCTGGTAGGGAGAACTTCGCTAACCATGAATTACTGCCTCTGAGGGGTGGAAACGCGTGTTAAATTTTTAAGATATGCTCTTAAAAAGACTACCGGTGGGGAGGAAGAGCCGGGGTGGAAAAGCATGAGGAAAGGGACCATTCAGACCCAGGTGGGCACGGTTGTCATTGACGACGCACCCCGGGGAGGGACAGTTGGGGCCTCCCTCCTGCTTTCCGAAGCAGCTACGTGGGTGGCCATGGCGTATCCTTTCTTTCAATTCGGGGCCCCGTAATCCCACAGGAGCCCGGAGGAAGGTGGTTTGTACATGAAAAGCTATTTCTCCTTGAACAGTCTTTAGAAATCCAATTTGAACATTTCAGAACGTGGGGGGGGGTGGGGGGCGGCGAGTTGAAGAGGAAGCAGGAAGGGCTGGGAGCTCCTGTCCACGGCTCCATGGGCCCATGTTCCCTGCACGTGTGGCGGCCTTGGACCCGGGGCCCGCGGAGCGGACGGCAGACATCCGAGGCTGTTTGGTTTCTGTTTCTGATTGTTGGAGCTTTAACGAGCTCCTTCCCATTTGCTAAGGGAGTGCCCACATTTTCAGTCTGATTCCTAATGATACACAACACACCAGTTCGGAATCCAGGCCCCTCCGGTTGGTGCGGAATCAAAACACCGACCTCTGCCAGGAGCAGGGGGTTGACGTGAGCCTGAAGTTTTGTGTTTCTGTTGTGTTGGTTTTCTTTGAAATACAGTATGAAAGGATTTGAAGTACAATTTGCAGGAGTATCGTTTGGGGCAAAGACAATTGGATGCTTAGTGAACGCTCTTCCAGCTATTTTGACCTGGTTTCCGTCCCCGGGCAGGTGGCCAGCGGTGGCGGGTGGGGCGGCCCTGGGCACAGGCCTGCACAGGCCACGCCTGCAGCTTTAGCAGCAAGGCAGGCGCCCGTAGGTTTGCAGCTTGGTGGCATCGCTTCCCCGCCATCCAGAGGCCCTCCGGGCTGGCACGTGGACACGCACGTGCTCTGAGAAAGAACTTCCAATTCCTTGCGGGTGGCTCGTGGCCCTCACAGTAGAACAGAAGCCGAGTCTGCAACCTGGACGCGTGTTTACAAAAAACAGTCAGGGTCACAGTCAATCAGAAAGGTCCAGGGAAAAGGGCGGGGACACACCTTCCGTAACCGGGGCCTGTGGGGTCCGCCGCCTGTCTTCCTTCTCCCCGGGAAGGGCTGGGAATGGGCCCTTCCAGGAGCTCAGCTTTCACAAAGCAGGGGTGGCACCTGGTCCCTCGGTCACACGGCGGCTGCACTCACATCACTGGCCCCTGTCACCGAGGGATGGCGTGGGAGAGCTTTGTCTCCTCTGGTAGGTGTGGCTGTGGTTGGTGGCGTCCTATCTGGCCCATAGAGCTGCCGTGGGGTCGGCAGGGTGACCCCTCTAGCCGCAGAGGGAACGTTCTTGTCACCAAAGGCCAACTGCCTGAGTCCCCCGTGGCTGCTCCCCAGAACGTTCCCGGAGCCTCAACTCACACCGGCCACCTCGCGGCCCGGCCACCAGGCTTTCCCCAGGGGCACCACAGCCACCAGGGCTTCCTCCCCTGTTACGCACGCTGTTGGAGCAGCGGGACCCCCGGGCTGGAGCCCTGGACCATTCATCCCACACCTGCCATGGCTCCTCGGTGCCCGGAGGTCGGTGCCCAGCTCCCCCCAACATGCAGAGACCTAGGAAGTGCTCCCAGCACTAGACGGTTCCCGCGCCGATGGCGGGGTGGGATGGGGAATCAAGTCTGGTTGTTTCTGACTGTGGAAACCAGGGGGGGTTGGGGCAGAGGAAGAAACTGCTGGTCTTCTCAGCAGAGGAAGAAACTGCTGGCCATTTGTTTAGAGGCCCCTGTGGACCTAGAATGTCCGCAGACCCACCCACTCTGGGAACCATGGCCAGGGCAACAGCTAGAGAGGAACCGTCCCATATGGGAAGTGGGAGAGGGGCCTGGGAAAGGGGTGAGTGCTGAGCAGGCAGCATTGTTCCCTCTCAGACCCTCCCCCCAACACAGCACCACACATGGTGAAACGGGTCACCCAGAACTGACAAATACCCTTACAATGTAACAGGTGCGACAGTTCTACCTAAGACACAGAGGCAAATGCAGAAGCCTGTCAAGTTGAGGAGACACAGACGTATGGCCCAAAAGAGGGAACAGATCAAGTTTCCTGGGGGAACTAAGTAAGGAGGAGATAGCCAACCTAACAGACGCAGAGTTCAAAACACTGGTGATAAAGATGCTCACAGACTTGACAGGCATACTTGAGTATGGCAGATGCAGAAGGGAAGAAGTGAAGGCTGTGTTAAGCGAAACAAAGGAAAATCCAAACAAAACCAATAAGGAAGGGAAGGAAACTTGGATTTAAATCAATTATTTGAAACATAAGGAAGAAATAAACAGTGGACCAGTACAGAATGAGGAAACAAGACTTGAAAAATATGGGGAGAAAGCCCTGACTGGTTCGATTCCCAGTCACGGCACATAACCAGGTTGCAAGCCAGGTCTCCAGCCAGGTCAGTGGCTGGAGGCAGGTGAAAAGCAACCATACATGGATATCTCCCTCCCTCTCTGCCTCTCTCCCTTCCCCTCTCTCTGAAAATAATAAATAAAATCTTGAAATAAATAAATAAAAATGGAACCACTCTAATTGACTAAATCTTTAAAGAGAGAAAAATATGAGGAGAGGCTTAGGAACCTCTGGGACAACTTTAAACTTGTCAACATCTGAATCATAGGGGTGCCAGCAGGAGAAGAGGAAGAACAAGAAATTAAAAACTTATGTGAAAACTAAATGAAGAACTGGTTCGATTCCCAGCCAGGGCAACATAACCAGGTTGCAAGCCAGGTCTCCAGCCAGATCCGTAGCTGGAGGCAGGTGAAAGGCAACCACACATTGATGTCTCTCTCTCCCTCTGCCTCTCTCCCTTCCCCTCTCTGAAAAATAAATAATGAAGGAAAACTTCCCAAATTTGGCAAAGGAAATAGACATACAAGTCCAGGAAGCACAGAGACTCCCCAATAAGCTAGACCCAAAGAGGACCACACCAGGACACATCATCATTAAAATGTCAAAGGTTAAAGATAAATAAAATCTTAAAAGCAGCAAGAGAAGAGAGTTACTTACAAAGGGGTGCCTATAAGGCTATCAGCTGATTTCTCAAAAGAAACTCTGCAGGCAAGAAGTATTCAAAGTGATGGAAAGCAAGGACCTACAACCAAGGTGACTCTGTCCAGCAAAGCTGTCATTCAGAATGGAAGGGCAGATGAAGTACTTCCCAGACAAGGTAAAGCTAAAGGAGTTCATCATCACCAAGCCATTATTATATGAAATGTTAAAGGGACTCCTTTAAGAAAAAGAAGATCAAAACTATGAACATGAAAATGACAACAAATTCACAACTATCAACAACAGAATCTAAAAAATAAGAACAAAAACAAACTAAGCCAAAAACCAGAATAGGACCAGAATCATAAGTATGGGGATCACTTGGAGGGTTATCAACTGGGAGCGGGAAGGGGGAGAAATGGTACAAGTATCAGGAAGTGTAATTCACAAGGAACACAATTCCAGTGTTCGGGGTGGGGGGTAGGGGAGACGGAGACAAAGGAGGGGAACAGTTTAGTCGAGGAACTAGCATCGAAGACCCATGGACATGAACAACCTGTGGGATTGACTGGGGCAGGGGAAGGATAAGGAGGGTGGGGAAGGGAAGAGCAGACGAAAAAAATGAGATGAATGCAATATAACAAAAATAAAAATCAAATTAAAAAAAGAAGCATAATTGGTGGGTACAAAATAGACAGGGGGACAAAAATAACACAGGAAAGGGTAAAGCCAAATAACTTAGGCATGACCCATGGACATGAACTAAGAGGGGTGGGAGTGATGGAGGGAGGAGGGTACTGGGCAGAGGGGAGCAAAGGGAAAACGAATTGGGAAAAGTGTAACAGCACCATCAATAATATATATTTTTAAAAATGGAAAGGAAAAGGCAAGTGCCTTTGAAAGAATGTCATTATTTATTTGCCATAAATGTGGCAAGTCCATGTTCTTTCCAGTCGTGTGTAATTCTGTGTTGATCTGTTTATTTCGTGTACAGAGCTAGGAGGCTCCAGGTCTCAGAGGAGGGGAGGGCCATCCCTGCCCCAGTGAGCCCTGAGCCTCCTGGGTCCCTCGGGCATGGACATTGGGTGATAGCAGGTCAGGAACGCACCTCGAGGCCCATGGGGACAGATGCTCAAGGCCAGCTAGCAATCGTCCTCAGCGGTTGATACCTGACTCCCAGCCAGTGAGAAATTAGAGAACTGTGGACCTCAGGTATCCACCGGACCTGGCAGGGTGGTGACCCCACGTAGCTCTGGGAAAACCACATGGTGACTGTGGGTGGGGCTTCAACACTCCGCTGGACCAGCCTTTGCTCTTGGGCGCATGCGGAGGGAGCGACCAACAGCAGAGGAGTGGGAAGCTCTGTCCAAAGTCCCTGGGATATGGTAGCATCCGTGCCAGTCCCACAGAAGCCCCTGACCCTCTGGCTGCAGCAGGTGGAGAGGAGGAGGGACCAGGGCAGGCGGAGGAGGAGGCTGGCATCCTCGGGCGGCCAGTGGCCGGGGCCCACCCTAGGGAGCCGGTTCCTCGCCTGCCAGGTAGAAATGGTGACAGTCGGGGACCCTCCTCCCCGTTGACCGCAGGGCGCATCTCTGTCCATGGGGGTGGCCCACCCCGGACACTGCCCCTTTGTCCCAGCCAGGGTCAGGCCCTCTGTGCTTTCCAATCCGGGGATTTAGGACTCAGCATCATCGATAAACTGGAGGATTAGACGGCCCCCTGCTGCTGTGACAGGAGGGGCTGGCCTGGGCATGTGGCTTCGTTTAGCCTCCCGCTGACCAGGAGAGCCTGGGCCCTGGGTCCTTACGCTGCGTTTAATACGCTAATAATCCTGTTTCCCCTGATCCCCACTCCCTGATACCTGGCATGTTCACAAGTGAGGGCCGCCGGGGGAATAGAAACCAGACTTACACCATCAGAAATCCTACCGAGGGAAAGTTTTCCCTCTGTGATCGCAGGCGGCTTTTTTATTTTAATCAAAACCAGAGGCGGGGAGGAGGGCCGGCCTCCCTGGCACCGCAGAAGGGAGGCTGCGGCCCAGGCTCCCTCTGGAACGGCAACGCGGAGAGTCTGGGGAGGATTTGTTTCTATTCCAGAAGGAAGGGAAACGGTGTTTGGGGGGTGGGGGGGCCCCCGCAGCAGAACAACAGGAAAGAGCCCATCTAAGAGGCAGACTTGAAACAGAAAAGCACAGCATGTTCACCTTGTACAAAGCAGAGACTTTTTAAAAATTGAACTAGGACAGCGGGCGGGTGTGCTCCCTGCGCTGAGAGACGTCCCGTGTCAGTTTCCACCAGGGTGTTTTTCTGCCACAGCCCCTGTACGACGGTGACAAAGGCGCCCGGGCCTGGAGACAGGGGCGGCACCACGGCTGTGCCCTGCGCCCTGCGCCCTGCGCCCGGTGGGGCGCACGCCCTCCCTCGCGGACAAAGGCCGGCGTTTGACCAACCAGAGGCAGGGGGGCCAGCCTCCCCCAGAGCTGGAGGGTTAAACCCCTGTTTATTTGGATATGGCACCAAATGAAGAATTTTTTTTAATGTTCCAGGAGTTTCTGGAACAGCAGCTGTTCCAAGTTTGGTTTACAGCGTGAGTTAAACTCAGCAGTAAATGGGCGAGAGACGGAACTGCGAGGGAGGAAACCGCTCTCAAGTTTCCCTCCGCAACCCAGGCCTTCCTGCTGGGTCGCTTTTATATTCGAGGTGGTGCTCAGGGGGCTGCTCCCTGGCAGGCCCCAGAGCGGGGTCCCCGCTGCATTGTGGTAGCTCTCACGGCTCTGAGGACCCGGCTCTGGAGCGGGTGTGGGGCGGTTCCCAGTTCCGCAGCCAGGTCACTGCCACTGGCGGGACCCCCGCCCCCCGGTGCTGCAGACCCCACGTGTGCCCAGCGAATGAGCTGAGAATGCAGTGAGGGGGAGGCCAGCCTCCTCTGGACACAGCAGGGCCCAGAAAGGCCGGACCCTCCCTGCCGAGACCCCAGGTCCCGGTCCTCAGCTCCTGGAGAGCCTGGGGCCCAGGGCTCCGACCTGCTGCTGCTGGGAATCGTCACAGGATTGGACGAGGTCACCCCACACAGCGACGATTCCTGGGCCCTCCGGCACCCCAGGGCACAGACGCAGTCGCAGCGTTGCTGAAAACAGCATCGAATCGGAGGTAAACCTGCCCTCAAAGAAAGGCATTCCGAGGGACGGCGGTGTCTTCCCCCATAAACAGAGGACACACCATGAGGATTTAGAATGTGCTGTGAAAAACTAACTTTGGAGTTCTTAACCAGTGCGGAAAACAGAACCCCTCCCCTCCCCGGGTAGGTCGCCCTGACCGCACAGGGAGGCCGTCCCCCTCCCGTCTGCCTGGGCCCCTGACAGGTCTTCCCAAATCAGCGGTGACCCTGGAGCTCCAGGGTTCCCCAGGCACCACTTGGCCTTTCCTGGTGCGCCCCACCTCCACCTGACTGTGGGTCTCCTGGGGTCAAGGATCCCGCGGGTCCCACGACCACCCGGATAGGCCTGATGGCCGTGGAAGACTCCTGGTGCCGGTAGACTTGTTGACACGACCTGGAAATACGTTGCTAAGTTCGCGTCGGGTGCCTCCGGGGAGAAATGCTTCTTCGCAAGGCGTCAGACTATGTCACGCTGAAAACCGTTTTCCAAGACCCAGCGAGGGGTGCGCCCTAAAAGCTGAACGCAAACCAGAACCATATTGCCGCCTGACATTTCCAAAATAGTGACCAATAAAAGTTGCTATTTATGCGTGCCCGACGGGTGACACTATTAAATCCCGCGGCTGCACTGTTCAGGGAAGGGTAGCGGCCAAAGTGTGAGTTGGAACCGTGTCTAATGGGGGTTTTACCTGGCACCACTGGGGTTAAACTCAGATCGCTACCCTCCGGGTTGGACTGGTACTGGAATTATTCAACAGCGGCTGCTGTGTGGCATTTTAAAAAAAGTGTATGTGGAAAAGCAAGAAAGAAAGAAAGGAAAGAAAGGAAAAAAAGAAAAACTTGGGCATGCTGCCCACACATGTATTTTGTGTGGAATTTTGGGAAAGGTCCACTCTCCCGACTTGGGGAATGAAAAGGAGACATAATTTATTAGCATTTCAAAAATTGTTGCGGCCCCAGAATGGGTAAATAGGGCCAGGGCGATCAATCTGGGTGGAAAAGTCCCATTTCGTTTATTCGATCCCTAAACAAACCAGGCTCCTTTTTGGGGGTCATTGTTCAAACCCCCCCCCCACCCCCACCCAAAGTGACTGAGACAAATCTATTCCTTGGCTGAAGTAATCTCCAATAAATTAATATCATTTTTCATATAAATTTGTTTGGGGAAACTCGAAACTGTGGTATAACCTATTGATTTCATTATTTGAATTAAGTTTAAGAAACCCTACAGCTGTTGGCTGTCCAAGTTTAAACCGACTCTCCGTTTTCAGCTGGGCCGGTGAAGATCCATTTCGCTCCTGGCTCCGCGTTTTCGGATAAAAGCACGGGCTCTGGGAACGTGGGCGCCGGGCTCCCCCAACGCTTAATGGGGACAGAAGGGGTAACAATTAACAGTTTTGTTTTCCTGGGCTTGAAAGTTTTTCCTGGGCTGTTTCCAAAACTCGGGTTCCTCATTTTTGACCTTTGCGGAGTTTGAGATCAACGAAGCCCCGTTGCCTTTCCCGGGATTGTCAAGCGTGGAATAAAAAATTATACCACATCATTTTTCATCATGGCCAGATGGGGTCTGAGTGGAGGAACAAGGAACAGGAAAGAGAAAACATCTGAAAAATTGGCTCTGCAAGCTGGAATGTGATTTTGCTCCAAGGGGCCACTTTTTTTTCCCCTCTTTCTTTCCAGAACAGGCAGGTTGTAGACAGATCTGGGTCTTAGACTGCCACCCCAAGGGCCCCATGTCAAGAAATAGTGATAGAACACCGTTCATTTATGCAATATCTGTAACACACGTAGCAAATTATTAATAGCTCAATATGCCAATCTGCCACTGTGCGTTTTTGACACAGTAGGGCCAGGAGCACGGAAGGGTTGCAGCTCGGGAGTGAAAACGGTGCTCGCATGAAAATTAAACACAGGTGCTGGGAGAGGAAGGGTTTGAAGGTGCACATCGCTGGCTGTTTCGCGGGGTGGGGGTGCTTCCCGCCCGGCTGCAAGGGGAGCAGAGCTGGTCCCTGGCGCACGCGGGCAGCGGACTACCCCCCATCTCGCCTTGCGGGCTCCCGTCTCAGGCAGGCGGTGCCCACGGCGGGGCCCGGAGCAGCCCAGCGGCCGAGGCCGCGGCGGGGGGCCAGGTGGTGGGAGCAAAGAAAACAGCCCGGAAGCCACGGCTCAGGCCACCGCCGCATGCTTCCCCCAGCAACTAGCCGCCACGCCGAGTTTCTGACACGGAACCACCTCCTCCCCGTGGAAACCTTCCCCTTGCGTTTGCTTTTCTTTTGTTCTCCAGTCGAGAACATCTTGTGTTCATGGCTTACAGAGGGGCACACAGCCAGCACCTCTTTGTTTCTCCCTCCTAGAATCGCACCCTTTGGGTTGCTTCACCCTGCGGCCTACGCGCAGCCAGGGCTCCCCTCTGGCGCTCGTCACCCGCGCCCACCGCCCAGCGTCTGCAGACCCGGGGACCGTGTGTGCACGTGCTGCCCAGCGCCCAGCTGCTGGGTCCTGACACCCAGCTGCACCCCAACCCCCAGCAGCTGCACCCCAACTGTGAATCAGCCTCAGAGCAGCTGTCCTGGGGACGGGCAGGGAGGGCAGTGGTGGTCCAACATGAACCCCTGAGGGCTCCCGTCTCCCAGGTACCCCTCTGCCTGCCCGGTTCTAGTATGGTTGTCTGGGGTCCCCACATGCCTGGTGGGTCACCTGGGGAAGCAGCTGGGTGCCTTCCGGCTCCAGGCGTGCACCCAGGAGAAGAAGCACCACCAGGCACCAGCTCAGAGAGGACAGTGGGACAACGGGTGGAGCAATGGCACTTCCCAGACCTCTCAGCACCTGCTTCCAGCCCACCTGACTGCCCACCCACCTCAATGTGCTGGGAGGGTATAAGGAAGATTGATGTAACTTGTAACTCCGCCTCGGGGTTAGTGGTGGAGGGCAAGGGGCCATGTGCTGGCCAGGTCTCCATTCTAATTGCGGAGAAAATCACGGAGACCGTTCTCCTTGCTCTGGGTCCAGGCTGGGGGCACTGCAGGGTCCCAGCGTGTCCCTTACTGGCCACTCCCGGAGTCCCCCGTCTGGATGTGCCCTCTCCTGCCAGCCGGACTGGCTGGGAGACCTTCCCTTCCTTGGAAATCATCACCAGACACGTATTTCCCTCAAACGATGGAAACTCTGACTCCCCGTCCTTCTCCCCCGAAGGTATTTCATTCCTCCACGTCCTCCCTGACCCTCAATTGCTCTCCTCACCCTCCGGTCCTGGGAAGCCTCACTCCCCCTTCCTCAGCACCACACCACTCCTGGGCCCGCCGGGTAATTTATTACTTTATTTCGAGATTATTATTAGAATTTCCTTTGCACTATGTCTTCTCTGTTTCAAGGGGCCCGTGCGTCTGCCGACAGCCCCCATCCCTCACCGCGGCGGCCGCTCCTCCGTGCCCCCCCGGCCGGGACCCCCGTTTGGATGCAGGCACTTGGTCAGAGCGTCTTGAAAATGAACAGTGAGAACCGCTGTTCCGGCCAAGCGAGGGGAGCGTCATTGTTGCTCACAGTCGTCAGAGACGCCCGACCTGGCAGGACGGCCAGCTGGGCCCAGGTTGGTCCGTGGCTGACACTTTTCTGAAGAACCGGGTTAGGAAACCCTGACTTTAGAGCATATGTTGTTGGGGTCCCCAGGGCCTGGCTGGGGTCTCAACAAGAGTCTGGAGGTGGCCCAGGGATTATGAAGGGTTCCGGCTGGAGGCCGGGGCAGTGCGACCAGGGGTGTGGGGGCGTCCAGTTTATTCAGCAGCTCGAGGCTGGAACGAATCACGGTTCAACGGGGGAGAAAACAGGGGGTGCATTCTCGATCCGTTGTTTACCTGCCCTGGGCCCCGGGAAAATCTTGACGCTGGTTTCAATGTTTGGATGGAGTTCTGGAAGGTTCCCAATACCGCATAATTAATGTCTTTTACAACGTGTAACGCAACCAAGCATTAGAAAAGATCAACTCTAGGTGAACAATGTGTTTGGGGCACAACTTGATCTTAAACCTGAACTTGCTCGTTAAAAATCTGTTTCTCCCCGAGAATGCCAGGTCCTCCGCTGAGACCTGCCTCTGGAGCAGCGGCCTGGCCCTGCGTGGGGAGTGGGGTTCAGTCCCATCCCACAGCCCCGGGGTGATGTTTCCCGTCAGTAGAGCCCTTGATCCCCCCTTTTATTTTTTTTTAAAAGATCTTATTTCATTATTTTTAGAAGGAGGAGGAGGGAGAGAGGCAGAGAGGGAGAGAGACATCAGTGTATGGTTGCCTTTCACCTGTCTCCAGCCACGGACCTGGCTGGAGACCTGGCTTGCAACCTGGTTATGTGCCCTGGCTGGGGAATCGAACCCTCGAACTTTGGGTTCACAGGCCGGCACCTTATCCACTGAGCCACCAGCCAGGGCTTGATCCCCTTTTAAACAGTGTCGGGCCACAGCGCGGCAGCCAGCCCAGGCGCACGCGGCCAAGGTAAAGGACGCACGTGACGGGAGAGGTGGACTCACGCAGCACCTGCTCTGAAGACAGCCTCGCGTGGAACTGTGCAGGCTTTTCAGAAGGGAGGGCGGTGGCAATAAAAATCTCAGTTATTCTAACAGTTCGTATTGGGGAAATGGACACGAAATGGAAGGATGGCTCTTCTCCTTTGGAAACTAGGGTTTTGAAATTGCCAGGAAGCCCCTGGGGGCGGCTGAGGACCACAGGGCAGGGGAGCAGACAGGCTGTGCTGCCCACACCACCCCTCGAGCTGCCTGTGTCCCGCCTGCCCCTCCGATGGGGCCACCGCAGGAGGCCAGGACGTCACACCCCCGCACCTGGTGTCCTAAGTCCCCCCGCTGCTCAAGGCCAGTGGGTCGGCTCCGTCTCTGCCCATCAGGGAGCCAACTAAGGTGACCCCCCAGCGATCAAATAGGACCCCCTCTGAACGTGTCCCCTTGGACCCGTTCCTCCTGAAAGAAGGCCGTTTCTCAGGCAGCGCTTGTGACGGCCACGCAGGCTCTCGCTAAGGGCACCTGGAGCTTTCCCTGGGCTGAATCACCCTTCCCTACTGGAGTACAGAGCGCAAACTACTGAAAGTTCGGCACGTATTTCAGTATGACTGTCCCGTGGATGGAAAAATTTAAAAAAAGCCATATATTTATACTAAGAACTGCGTTTGCCTAAATCCTTCGGAAGTGTCCTCCGTGGTGTACGGAATCTCAGGTTTCTCCTTTTGGATGGCAGATAACATTGGAAACCTGGTTTTTATATTAAACATTTCCAGAATGAAAGACAAACAAAAGAAACTCGAGTTCTTGGACCCATCTGAAAGCCCTAGGATTTGCCAGGTTATTAGAATAATCTAGAGAAGGCCGCGGTGCCTCCCCAGCGCCCTTCCCCTCTGGCTTCCCCTGTTGTCCAAGCCCAACCCAGCGGCGGCCACGGCCACCCATGGACGGGCCTCTGGGGCTGCCGCCCCCCGGGCTCTGGGCAGGAAGGGCTGGGGCCACAGCAGGAGCTGGAAACCCCCATTGATGAGGTCATGGGACAATAGTGACATCAGCTGGGGAAGAGGAAGAGGAGGGAGAGGAGCTGAAGGCGATGTGGGAGTGAGGGGAGGCCACAGGAGGCTCCCCAGCCTGGCCAGTGTCCCTGCAGCACCCCCACACCCTGGACTCCGGCCGGACATCCAAGCGAGAACAGGGGGCGGGAGGGGCGCGGAGTCCAGGCCTCCTGGGTCCCGCCTGAGCTTTTCTTGACACGTTAGTTGGCTCGTCAAAAAAAAGCACACACACAAAAAATGTTTTATTCCATGAGAAAGAAAAACTTGGGCTGAGTTGTTTTTGAATTATTAAGGCTCAGCCCCGCAGTTTCCAAGGGCGTTTGAACTTAGATTCTTTTACTGTTTTACAATCGCGTGGTTGGACACCCCTCCACGTTCTCCCCTCGCAGGAGGATAAGGGGTCGCCGTTCCAAGATGTTTTTACGACAAGGTGATCTCTTCCCGGAGTCGGAGGTGAATTATGAGGCTGGAAATCGTGTTGCCTCCTGAAAGCTCCAATATTTCATATTCATGTGGCGCTTCGCAATTTCCAAACTCCACGTCGGACTTCTTCTAACGCTCCCGCCCCACCCCCAACACACAGGGGGAGGCAGGAAACAGATCTTTCTTGGCTCCAAAGATAAGAAACGGAGAATCAGGGCCCAGGGCCCGGCCGGGGGCCCCCAGGTAGAGGCTCTGCCCCCAGCTCCCCACTTCCCAGGACGTGTCCTCACAACTCTTCGCAGGGACTCAAGTTGACAGACCTTCACCCACCTCCCCTCTGCCGCAGAGGAGGACACTGGGGGCCAGAGGCCCTGGAATCCGCTCCCCGGCTTGGTGTCGGGCGCTGGGCCACGTGTTGCCCGGAACGGCAGCTCCAGCGGAGCTGTGTTTCCCCGGGACAGGGGCGCGTCTGGGGGCGCCATTTGTTTTAGAGGGTCGGCAATCCATACCGAGCCGGAACCGTCTTTGTTCTTCCCCCGTCTCAGCTAAAATACTTTTGCACGTTTCACTGCAACTTGTAAACAAAATGCCTGAGCCAGAACCTGGTGAGGGCGGCCGGCAGCACTCGGCAGCGGTGGCTTCCGGCCCCAGTGAGCTGGGGCTGATCCTGGGGGCTGCCTGGAAGGTGGGTGCCTGCGTTTCCCCTCAGCCCGTTAGACCCTCCTGGTGGCACATCTGCCTACAGGCAGCCAGCTGTTGGCCGGGGCAAGGTTTTCCAACAGCGCAGAAAGACAAGGTAGCAGGACCGTGAAGAACTCTGGTTCGGACGGTGAGAGAGATGAAAACAGGTCGGAGGCTGCACGAGAGCGGAAGATGGACTATTCTATTACTGGCTTTATGGCTACAGATAAAATCCAAGTGCGCCGCTCCCGGAGACTCGCCCGCCTTTGTTCAAGCCGCTCATAAAGGCGAGTTCCTTTGGTTTAAAGATTGCGAGTCTCACCTTTAAGCTCCCGGAGCTGTTCGGATGGAGAAAATGAAAGCTACCTAGTCGTTGTTCAAAGGGAAAAAGATGAAAGGACGCTGAATCTTTTGGCAACGATGATGAAAATTTATGGAGTGGGCAGGCACACGGATGTTTGCTCTCCGACTGAGGGTGGGGTGCGGGTTTGGAGAGGACCCCCCGTGGCCGCAGGGGGCTGCGCCCGGGGCGGGCGGGGCGCAGAGAGGAGCCCACCAGCCTGGGAGGCAGGGGTCCGGCGGGGAGACCGGGCCCACCTGCGTTTTTGCAGATAAGGCCCTTCGGTGACACCCAAACAAATGAGACCGCCAAGAAATTTTTCTTATTCCTAACTTTCCCATAAAAAGATTCAGGTAAATGTAGCATGACGAGCCAATTTAAGCCAATTTCAAAGTTATTTGAGTAATTGGTTATTAAGATAACAGTCTCAAATTTCAATTCAGCAATTATTGTCTTAAAGACACAGAGCCAGGCATCAGGAGAAAAGCAGTGATTTCACAGGGAAAGAGCCTGGTTTCCTAGGGGGGCCGCATTCCCATGAGTAGGGGGGCTGGTGCGGGTGGCATTTCCCTCTGCTCCAGAAGGGGCCTCCGCTGCCCACAGGGAGCAACGTTCCAACAAACCTGTGGTTTTGAACGCAGAGACCAAAAGGGCACTGTGGTCCTGGGCACTGAAGATCCGGACGTCGGCCACCTCTCGTGTCTGTGGTCTCTCTGTCTCTCGCACCCGTGCACACACATGCACATGTGTGGGCAAATGCTCACCCCAAGTTGAGACCCACAGAGGGGCTCCCCCTGTGCCCGCAGGAGAGGGCAGGGGCCCTGAAGGAAGACGTAGGTTTGGCAGAGAGTGTCGGTGGAGAGCCAGATAATTCGCCTTTCCAGTGACGGGTGGCCCTTCCTCCCAAAAGCTGTACGGTGAAGAAACACGAATGCTCAGCCGATTCCCAGCTCATCACGCCTGAGGACGAGGCCCGGCACCCGTTGCTATGAGCTACTGGCTGACCACTGAGCCCAGGCTGCCAGGCGCAGCTTCTAGGCATTGGTTGCACTGATGTTTTGTGTATGGTAGCTTTTTAAAAAGATATAAATCCTTGATCCTGGAGAGGGCCAGGGCAGACCTGCATCAAGGAAGCAGAGGGACCTTGTGAAGGACACCAAGGACTAGTCCGAAATGCTCTGTCTGCGCAGCGGTGTTGAGCATCTGCTGGGGGCGCGGCCTCCTGTCCTGTAAGAATCAACCCGTTAGCTTCTCCCAGAGCCCCGCAGGGAAAGGAGTTAGAGTTGGGGAAACTGAGGTCTTCGGGGGCTCACGGGGCCTGCTCCGGGTCCCAGAGGGAGCAGGGCGCTTGGGGCTGGAAGACAGACCCTGTTCCAAACACAAGCTCAGCGTCAGTGGGCTAGATTGTCGCTAGAGTACAGGAGGGAGGACCCAAGACTCCATTGTCCCCGAAGCCGGTCTGAAGACACCGACGCTGGGGTCAGGTTGGCAGAGGCTGGCACACGTCCGTCCATCCACCGGGTGCGCCAATGCTCCGTGGGCCTGCGCGGGGCGGGCAAGGCAGCGGTGGACGTGCAGTGAAGGCGCCCAAAGCGGACATAGTTCAAGTAAACAATGGCATGTTGCCACTTCTATGGTGACAGGCAGGGCCAACCTCTGAGGACAAGTGGGTGCCGGTCCCCATCCCGGCAGGTCTCACCTCCCTGGTGGATGACTGTGACCGCACTGCACACTTCTGAGCTCCCCCAGGGACCGGTGGGCGCCTCCGACGACAGAAAGGGGAGGATGTGCCTCCCCTGGGTCGCCCTGCGCAGAGCCATGTTCTGCACACGCGGGAATGAGAGCAGGGAAGGAGCCCGTGTGATGTCCCCACCCCGTGCCCTTTCTGTCGCCTGCCCCAGGAGGTGTCATCAGAGAAAATCCTTCTTAGGTGGGCAGTGGAAAGAAAGCTTCCCAGCGCACGCTGACCTGTGCCACAGACGACGCACGACTCACACTCCCTGCTTTTCCTCCTGGATCCGCGTCTTCTGGGGTTTCTTGTCTGACGTAGGCAGCCCCAGGTGGGGACCCCTGGCACGAATGACAGGGCAGACGCTCCCAGACGAAGGGCAGTGGGTAGGTAGGAGGGTGGTGAAGTTCTGCTCAGCGGTCAGAAGGATGCGAGACTGAGGGAGTTTGGGGAGGTGATTTGGTCCACATCGCAATGCACGAGGCATCGGAACAAGCTCCGCAAACATCCTCGCTGACGACATGGATCTCCCAACGGGGGTCGACCACGAAATCCCCTGTTCGCAGCCCTATGGGGAGGGAGGTTTGTCAACTCACACCCCACCCAACGCAGCCGGGAACAGCCGTGTGCCTGGCGCGTTTCCCTCCCGCAAGGGTCCCTCACGCTGCTGCCCCGACCCCCACGGCCCACCACCAACCTGCTCTCCATTCTGCACTTTGTCATTTCCAGAACATTCATCTCAAACCACAAATCGTTAGCATCACCAAGAGCAGCCCGGCCCAAAGGGAATTGAATAAGAATCAGTTTCTGTAAACGGGGCTGTTCAGTACTTCACCTTGAGGTTGGCTTTGCTCTCGGCCTCTTTCCCCGGAGACGCAGCCAGGCCGCTGCTGTGGGTCGACGGCAGGTTCCTTTTTTCTTTCTCAGCAATGTTCCCGGGCGTGGATGTACCGCCGCGGGGTTAACCGTCTTCTCCTTGAAGAACATCAACACGCATGTGGCTCACACAGGAAGTGCCATTTGGCTGGAGGGAGGGCGGTGGCAGATGTCCGCCCCCTCTCCACACCCGGACCGCCAGCCTCTGGTCCCGGGACGCGTGTCACCAACACCGGGGACAGTGGCGTGGTCAGCAGCCTCCACAGAATTGGAGCGTTTGTCCTAACAGGCCATCGGGGCGTCAGTTTCCTGTGTTCATAAGCTGCTCCCCGTCTCTGCTTGGGCTGCGGAAAGGAGAACCCCGAATGGAGCCCGTGAAGTCACAGGCTCAGAAAGGTTAACTGGGGTTACGTCTAAGCACACAGAGAAAGTGGACTATCAACTTCTTAGTAAAAACGTGGACTGTCTCCATGGAGACAATAAAAGAACACACTGGGGCAAAGGAAGGACCCAGGGAACCAGGTGGGGAAAACGTGGCTGGCGTCCTGTGGATGCGGCTAGCTGCTGGCGTGTTTGGGTGAGGAGATCAGAAGATCGCCCGGTCCGCCGCTCTTGCAACGGAGCCACCTGGGCCTTTACACGATCAAGTGCGAAAAATCCTTCTCCCCTCCCGGTCCCTCATGCGCTGTTGCACTAATTCCCACGTCACTGCGTCTGGCTCCAAGTTGGGTGCTCGGCCGACGCTCCAAGGTGCCCAGGTGCCCAGGTGCCCAGTCGCAGCGCACCGGGAGAACGCTGCCCCTTGTTTCCGGCTACTCAGCCTCCTCCTGATGACACTCAGTGAGGGGTGGCTGGCAGTCTCCTGGGAAGACAACAGGCTGCAGGGGCGCTGGAGGGCTGCTCCAGTCCCTCAGGGTCTCCCAGGCCCCAGGTTTCCCACCGCACAGGGTCCGGAATAAGATGGGTCTCTTGTCCAGTGTCTCAGGCCTGCGACGGAAACCAGGACTTCAGCCCCTGAGACCCACAGCACCCCTGCCAAGGCGGAGACCGCATTCCATACGGAATATCCAGAAGTCCACTTCTGTCCTCGTTGCCTGGCCCCACTTTCGCCCGAGGAGACCCCGGCAGACAGGATGACAGTGCCCACTGTGTCCCATGACGAGCAGGAACACGCACCGGCCCACAGAGCGCACGTTCAGAATTGAAGTCAACGCGCCGTTGACCCGCACAAGGTAGGGTGAGGTGCGCGGACGCTACGCTCCTGACAGCAAGACCCCGGTGGTGCGCTGGGCCGTCCCCAGGTCTGTCTGTGCCACCCGCCCTGATCGCTGGTCATCCGCCTGCGGAGAGCCTGGTCCCTTCCATTCCTTAGCTGAGGGCAGAGCCCCCGACCGGGGCTGGGAGGGTCCCAGGCTCCACCAGCCTCCAGGCTTTCAAGACTCGGGGCCAGGGGGCCAGGAGAACGAGGCGCAGCCCCTGACCCGCATGCCTGGAACAGGGAGGGACCCCTGGACAGACATGGAGCCCTCAGGGGGGATGCTGGGAGGCTCTCTCCTGGGGCAGCCTGAGGGTGGGCCCGGGGGCTTTCACTCGGCCACTGCACCCTCGGCAGGCAGGGCGCCCCCGCCAGCTCCAAGGCAGCTCCGCCAGCTCCCCCAACCCAAGCCGCAGTCATGGCAGGTTCTGGAGTGGTCAGCGAGCGTGGCCCCTCGCTGGCTCTTCTCGGGCCATCCGATGCTGTGGTGACGCAGAGCTCTGCCCGTGCGTAGATGTCCCCAGCCCACTCCACCTGGCGTCTACCTGGGTGAAACTGTCCAAGGCCCACTTCCTCGCTGGTGCTCAGCACGCAGCATCCAGCCTGCGGTGGTCTTTGAAGGGGTGGGAAGCCCTGGAGGACTGACAGGGGCTTCCAGAGGCCGTGGGGGGACCCCAAAGAGGGCTCTTGATTGCCAGCCTGAGCCCAGGTGAGGCCCTGGGGACCTGAGGCCGGGCACCTGCAACAGAGGCCCTGGATGCTGGAGGCTTCTGAGAACTCAGGGGGCCCAGCAGAGCCTCACCTGGTCCAGGCATCTGGGGCCCCCGGGTTGAGTGGGGTCTAATGGGAAGCTGACTGATGGGAGCCCGAGTGTGACCACGGGGCAGGGCTGTGCCTTCACTGGGTCCTGAGTCCAGGGGGAGTAAGATCAGCAGTGCCCCACCCGGCCAGTTGCCCCCAACCCCACGGACTTGCAGCTGGACCAGAGCCTGGCCCTTCGGCTCCTCCCCACAATGCAGGGCCATTCCCGAGACGGAGTCCCCCGGATCCTGGCCACGGGTCCTTACAGCCTGAGTGCTCCAGCCTCCCCAGCGGACCCTTTCCTTAATACTGAAGTGGCTGTTAAAAAGTTAACATTTGAAGTGGAGAGATGTCTGGTGCCTCCCTGCAGCCCCTGTACTTCCGTTTCGTTCTGTCCCAACAAGGACTCCGGTGACTTGGACTGCTACCTTCCGCAGAGGAAGCCGGCCTGGGCCCCAGCCCCGACCCTGCTGGTTCACTGCAGCACAGCTGCCGGGCTGAGCCGCCCTGGCCATGCCCCTGGGGACTGCCCTCGTCCCTGGAGAAGGAGGACCCGGGCGGAGGGGGCCAGCAGGTCCCAGGTTCACCCACACGGTGCCCCGCAGGGCTGCTGCCGGGTAATTAGTCCCCAGGTGGTCCCAGGTCTCAGCGGCCTGCCTGGCGCAGCGGCCCGGTGGGGGTGGGGAAGCCTGAGGGACTCCAGCAGCCGCCAGCGACCCCAGGTGTGCGGGGCCCAGGTGACAGCCCCGGGGAAAAGAGAAAATTACAGAATTGTTGCTGCTAAATCAACCCCATTAAAAATGGCAATTACCCACGCTTCCAGGGTGGGCAGCACCCCCCAGGCTGGTTAATGAGAAAACCGCCTCTGTTCTTGGCCACATCTTGCCCGAGGACCTCCTGGCCGTTCCGAGCCTCCAGGAGTCACCGGTGGACCCAGGTGGAGGAGGACTTTGTGGGCCAGGCTGCAGCTCGGGAAAGACGCGGTTGATGGACACCCTGTGGGCACCCGTTGTGTCCCTGTGGGAGCTGCTGCTGCCCCAGGATTAACGGGCAGGTCCTGGGGCCTGAGCACATGGGAAGCCTGACCAGGCAGCAGCTCTGGGTCCGCCGAGGGCAGGACCAGACTTAGTCTTCCCGCCTGTGAAATGGGCTCGTTGTAGAACCCACCCACGGGGAGGAGAGGCACCTCCCCCTCATAGTGAGAACAAAGCAAGTGTTGTTTGTTTCTGCATGGATACCCTACGGGGCCCAGCCCCCTGGTTGCACATGGTATCCGTGACGCCCAAGGCCAACTGCGTGGCGCCAAATCCGCACCCCTTCACTTATTCTTGTGTCAATGATTTGGTACACAGCCTATGGTGGCCAAAAGGACATCCTTCCTACTCGTGAACCTTCTAGGCCAGGGAGAGGTCACCCAATCAGAAATAAGGTGAAGGCTGCACTGTGTGGTTTTGATTTGTTTTGCCAAAGTAGGAGAAATAAGTGGCAGCCTCATGCTGGGGAGCACGGACACATGCTCACACCGTCGCAAACAGGGCAAACTCGCCCGTGTCTGCATCATTCCATGCTAACACCGGAAGCTGTAAAGCTGTGACAGCCTTTGAGGCAGAAGGAGTTCCAGCCTCCTGTGTTTGTCCCGAAGAAATAACTGTTTTAGAAATGCTGGTTATGCCTTGCAGCGTTATCAACGGCCGTGGAGAAATGAGAAAGCACTCGAATTCAGCCAAGGATAGAACCCCCAAGCAATGGGCTATTGTTGGGCCATGAAAATCATGACGATAAAGACCAGGAATTCATCATACCTCATGTGCTCAAACTCATAAACACATTTAGGTTTTTCAGATTGGAAAAAAAAAAAAAGGTTAGAATATATATGGACACGTGAAATGGAGTATTTGAGTTTGGTAGAATGTGTGCTTTTGTTTTTTTTTTGTTTTTTTTTTTTTTTCCTTTTAAAGTCCCTGTGATGCTGATATCATGGATATTTATTGCTATGATAACATGAGCAGTGGGTGGAGTCCATATGAGAATTGGAGAAGGGCCCTCACAGAGATGCCATGTGAAGCCCCAGACGTAAGGAGGAGGCAGCCAGGTGTTGATGGAGGCAGAGGCAGGAGTGATGTGCCCACAAGCCAAGGACTGTGGACAAACCACAAGCTAGAGCAGCAGGATGACCCCCCGTCAGGCCTCAGAGGGACCAGGGCTCCACAGACACCCTGGTTTCAGACTCCCACCTCCAGAACAGAGACAGAAAAATGTCTGTTGGTTTGAGCCACCAGCTTGCTGGCTTGGTGACAGCCATGTAAGGAGCCTGACATAGACTCTGAATGTCAGATTCTTTGTGTCTAAAAAACGAAAACACCATTTTTCTTTATAATGCAAGCGAGTCTTGCTTTTCATCCCTGAACTAAGTTGCTCGGCCTGGAGAGAGAACACTGCCTCCCGGTTCCAACAGACCCAGGAGGCGGGAAGGTCATTCACACGTGTGCGGAACCCCAGACCATGGCTTCTCAACCCTCCCTCACTTGTCACATTAGAACAACTTACACATGTGGGGAAGGACCCCTGACTGGGACACCCGCCCCCTGGGGCTGTGAAGCAGCTATTAGAACTTCTATTTGTACTCTCTAAAACATCACTCACTATTGAAAAAATGCACTTTAACTGCAGAATAGCTGTGAAGTCAGATAAATTGAGTAGATACTGCAGTTTCCAATGACCGGACCCTGCTTCCCCTGGCGGGGAGGCACCTTCCATGTGTCCCGTGAACGTGCGCTAGGCAGTGAGCTTCCTCATGATCCACTGGAGTCCATGCTATGTTCCCATGTCCTTGGACGTTACCTAAAGTCCTTTCCCTGTCCCAGAATTCTATCCAGGACCCCCAAGGCGTTCGGTCATCACACTTTAGGAGGCTCCACACCTCCGCCATCCGACCGTGTCCCGGACACACCTGCTGTGGGTGTGCCACGCCCAGGAAGGTGTGTTTTAGCTGGTCCCTCGCTTGGGACTGGCTTGCTGTTCTTTTTCCTGACAACACGGGCTTCCGCAGCTGAACCCAGAAGTCCAGTTTTCCTCACGTCCTACCAGAGGCACGTACTGTCCCGGCGGAGGTCCTGTCTGTCCGATGCCTCCGTGGTCCGGCTGCTCTCCCTGCTTCCACGCTGCCCACTTTGAAAGTCACCACACGCAGGCCCCACATAGGGGGTTAGGCCCCACCTCTGTGACGCAGGAGCAGCGGCACGGATTATTTGAAGTTGTGTCTGTTCTCTGTTTCTGTATCCCATCAGTTATTTATATCAGTATGGGCTCATGGATATTTATTCTATGCTTTATTTGTAATTCAATACTACACATCTATCTCATTGCTTTGGCTCTTGGGGGCTCTTTCAGCGGCTGTGACGCCCCTTTGACGTAAGGCGGACGTCTGTCAACAGCTATATTGAGGTTTAATTGATATTTAGTAAACGGAATGTATTTAATGTCTACAGTTTCATGAATTTGTACCCATCAACGCAATCTTGAACCATAGCTTCAATCAAGGAAATAGACATTCCACCCCCTCCAAGGTTCCTTGCGTTTGTTTGTTCTGCTTTGTTTTCTATGTTGAGATGTAATTGACGTCTAACATGATAGCAGTTTTGGGTGGACAGCGCGGTGAGTTGACATTTGTGTGTATTGCAAAATAATCAGTGCGCCTTTTTGTTTTTGTGTTCCGTTGGCGAGAACACCATTATCTTCCCCTGTAACCAATTGTTAGGTGCATAATAGGTAACTGTATGGGGTATGGGGTCTTTTTAGCCACTTACTTCACTGTGTGTTTTCACACGTTTCATAACGAATTGCGTGTAATAACTGGCACATGGGCATGTGTACATTCTGGGTGCATGAACACTTAACAGGGCGTGTGGGGTGGGCACTGCAGAACAGCAGGGGCGCCCACATTGGCCTTTGCAACGGCCTCACTACTTCGCTGCTTGGACATGCAGCTCTGGGCTGTACGAATTCTGTGACTCTCCGGCCCGGGAGGGGACCCTGTTCCCACGTCGCCTTCACGCCGAATGTGCGGGACTCGGGACCCACCGCGTCACCTGCCCCAGTGACCACGCTGGAAGTGTCCCGTTACTGCGTAGCAAGTGGGATATGCTTCCTTTCCTCAGGGATTCCAGGGAGGCCAGAGGCCGAGGCTCTTCCGAGGCTCTTTCTGAAGCAGTGACGCCCCTCACAGACCATCCCGTGTTGCTGGAAGCCGTCACCAGCCGGGAAACCGAGGCAGGGAACCACAGGGAGATGGCAGCGGAAGGCCCAGGACCCCGCTGGTGGAGAGCCAGCCCAGAGTGGGCCTTTCGGACCCCTCCCGCCCTCCCCGGCAATGTCCGCTGATGTGGCCGCTGACTCTGCCCCTCGGGCCCACAGTCAGAGCTCGGGAGGACAGCGGCCCCAGGCCCGCAGCAGAGAGGGGCGCGGCGCGTTCATAGGACAATGCAGAAGCACGGTGGGGAATATTCATCCAGCGCCTTTTCTGCAGCCGGCGCTGACCAACCCCGCACAGCCCGGGCGGCCGCCTGGACGCTTGTCAGGGGAAGCAAATTGAACTCTTGACGGGCCAGCGCGGTGGGCCAGCAGGCAGCCTTCCCCGCCTTCCCCACGTCCCCGCGAGCTGGGGGACGAGGGCAGCCGCCAGTCAGGCTCCGCCGCGATCATTACAGGCCTGCAGTGAAGCAGAAAAGCGCCGTAATAAACAGGTCCCGCTGCCTCCCGTCACTCCATCCATCCTCCCCCGCGCGCGCCGGCCCTTCTGGCCTTGCTGAGCGTTAAATCCCCGTCCAGCTGTTTGACCCCATTACGGGAACATGATAGGCACCCCCGTCACTTGAAATGCCTGCAACAGTCGGATGCACCGAATCTATCTTCCCGACAGGTAAACCTATGGATAATTTATTTTTATGCGCTTTCAAAGGATGTTGACAGCAGCCGGAATGTCCACCGAGCCCGCCCTGTGGTCAGGGGAGCGGGTCCCGGGCTCCAGCGGCCGCTGT
The DNA here is from genome assembly GCA_004026585.1 of Noctilio leporinus. Lineage (NCBI taxonomy): Eukaryota > Metazoa > Chordata > Mammalia > Chiroptera > Noctilionidae > Noctilio > Noctilio leporinus. The sequence continues at coordinate 654,993 of PVIW01000050.1, read as the reverse complement.
GCGCGAGCGCCTGCCCTTCGGACCCGGCCGGCGGTGCCGAGGGCCAGGGCAAGGGGCACGCGGCTGTGACCCCTCTGTTGAGGGGACCCCCTTGTCAAGGGGACCCGACAGGCCCCCTCGGCCCCAGCCAGCCCACAACAGGGAGGATGGGGGACCGGGCGCGGCGGGGCAGAGCCTGTTCTCCAGGCTGCCCTTGACCGGGGCAGGTGGAGCTCCGTGAAAATACCTGCCTGGCATGACCCCCACCCCTCGGTCCCTCCTGGGCCGTCAGACAAATACCGCAAAGAATTTGCCAGAAATCTGGGGGCAGGGTGAAGCGCCGGCAGGAGGGTTTCAACGCTGGTCAGCCGGATCACAGCAGGCAACCGCTCACAGGGACGCCATCCTTGGCTGGTGGCAGGTCCCGTGCCACCTCCGCACCCCGGCGCGGGCGCGGGAGCGAGGATGACTTCTAAGTCGCCCTCCGGACCGCCGGGCGGCCGCGCACCTCCACAATGGGTGCCATTTAAACCTCCGGAATCCAATCAAGGCGTCAGTTAAATTGCTGCTCATCTGTCGAGATTAAGCTGCCGACTATTACCTCAGATTTAGTAGAAGTCGGAGACCCTGGCACATTTCACGGAGCCCATTAGTAACACCTGGAATCATTCGCATTAGTTTAAGATCTGGCACCATAAATTCCCAGCCATTAATGATTATTCTGACTCCTCAGGATAAATGGCTTAACGTTTTTGATAATGAAAATATACATTCCGCCGTAGTCCCTTCTTGAGCCCACATTACCTTTGTGATGTACTTCATGGCTGATTGTAACGGACGGCCCCAGAACGCTCGCAAGGATCTTTTGTGGCGGCGAGGGGTGAAGCTCTGTTGTACCACCCGCTTAAAAAAAAAAATTAACGACATAGTTGTTTCGCTGTTTGCGTGGGGGAACGCGGTTACGTATCGTGGGGGACCTGCTGGCTGGGGAGCTGCGGGGAGGGGGAGGGACCCGCAGCATCCGCGTCCCGGCCCTGGCCACGCACAGGACGTCCGGGACACAAAGGCCGGGCAGGTGACAAACTTCTCCCCGAGATGATCCAACGTAACAGGCCCATTTCAGTGTGAGAGCCTCGTGTGCCCGCTCAGTGATATCGGGGAGAGATTATTTAAATATCCCAAATAAATCTTTTCATTCCCAGCCCATTCATCTCTTTTAAGGGCTCATTAAGGTGGGGTGTGACAGTCTTGGAAAATGAAACACTAATTCTTTTTCTCCGAAGCCGGAGTGTGCCGGCCCCAAGGACAGCTGTCATTTAGGGGGGACTGGGGAGCCCGGGCAGAATGGGGTGCCTCCCCTGCATCTCGTTCCGAAAAGTGGGGGGTTGTTTGATGCCACCACTCCTGTGGCTCCCGCCCAGGGGCGCAGTCGGTCCGAAGAGGACGCGTGACCGTTCGCCCTGTTTGATAGATGCCTCCTGAATGGGCCCCGCAGCCCCGCCGCGCCGCGGCTCAGCGTAATTTGCAGTCAGCTTGTCTTTGGCTGATTTAGACCAAGTTTCCCACAGACCGAAGCTGAAGGACGGGGCTGTAGCTTTCTGCTCTCCTCTTCAAACGACATCACTTTTCCTTTTTTTTTTTTGCTTAGTGAGAAGGAAACCATGTCTAAAAATGTATTCTTGCGTTAGCCTGCCCCTAAACGAATGAACACATGCATGGGGGGTGCTCTCCTGCAGGTGCTGGTCCTGCAGCGTGTGGGGAGAGGCACCCTGGATTCTCCTGATCAATAAAGGTGCATAAGGCAAAGCCCGCCGGCTCCTTAATGAACTTGGAAATGGTTATTGATGCACATTCGGCCTGATTTGCTTAAATTCAACTTGAAATTTTGCATGCAAGCTCAGAACGCCGTGCCGGGCACCAAAGGGACAGGTCACCGAGTTCCCAGCCCCGTGGATGGCACTGCCCAGCGGGCTGCCCGGAACTCTCCTTTTCATGGCAGCCCCCCAACGCCCTCCCCAATCCAGACTCCTCGCGGCCCCAAACACCCGCTAAAATGCGGACAGACGGATGGACGGCAGCTCCCGGGCGCTGGGCCACGTCAGAGCACGCGCCTCCCAGCGAGGGTGAAACGCAGCGCCTCCGAGGAGGAAACGGGGCCCACTCTCAGCAAGGGGTTCACCGGGTGTGGGAGTGAAACTCGGACTCGTACCTGCAAGCAGAGAAAATGCAAAGGAAAACCGCAGGGAGAAAGGAGTCGCAAAAGACCGGAACCCGGGAACGTTATAGGAGAAGCTGAAAAGATCATCCTCGCACTGGCAGGAGGCGTGTAAAGGCAGGAGGAAACGAGGGCCCAGACAGGTTTCATCCAAGCATCTGAACTCCATGCCAGCCTTGCTCGGAAGGCCGTTTGGCTGAGGACGGAGGGTGGGGGCCCTGGTGGGAGCTGTACAAATAAGGTCTTATTGAAACGTTAAACCCGGAGCCTGCTAGGGTCGCCAGTGGGCACGCAATAAATAATCATGGATAATGATAGTGGCACTCGAATTTAATTCCACGTTCTGTGGGAAGTCCCCCAGGGCCTGACTGGGAACGGACGTCCACGCGGGAACCCCTGCTCCTTTCTGAGAACCTGCGGGCGTGTGCCTGCTCCCCAGCACCAGCAACCGCAGCTGCCCTGCTGGGGCCTGAGGAAGGTGACCGCCGGGGGAGGCTTTGCAGAGTGGCCTGTGATCTCTGCACTGTCCTGGGGACAGGACGGACAGCCCGGAGACCGAGCCTCCCACGGAGAGGAGGGGACCGAAGCCATAGTCAGGGAACAGGGCGGGCTGCCCAGTGCAAGGACATTCCGGAGCTGGGAGCAGCCCGGCCTGCTTCAGGGGGCGGGGAGAGGGAGGCAACCCCGGCCCAGGCCCAGGTTTCCTACAAGGGGAGCACCCCACCCCCCAACACTCTCCTGAGCGTTAACGGGACAGCGGCCAAGCCGGGCCCTTCCAAGGAGAAGAGGCAGCCCTGCAGGTGACTGTCAGCTGCGCCTGCCCAGCTGAGCCCTGTCCACAAAGGAAGAGCCGGACTCAGGACACGCAGGGGAGCCAGGAGAGCTGAGTCAGGGGGACACTGAATAGAGGGGCAGGGGAAAGGCCTCTCACCGTGCTGTCCGAATCCTGAGCAAGAGAGCGGAACTGCATTCGCCGGCTGACACGCAGGTATTTTTAAACAGCGTGGAACAGGCTGATGATAAAAGCAAGAGGTTTACTACGGAGGAGCTAAGAGTATTCCCAACCCTGCGTTTTCTGGGCTCCACAGCTGAGCTTGGTTTAATATATAATTTCCATTAGAAGGCAAATTTAAACACGTAAGAAGCAGCAGGTCTCCCCTCCGCTCACCAGTTCCGTGTTTAGAATACCTGTGTGCGCACACACGTGTGCACGTATACAAATAAGCACATCTGTGCAGACATGGGCATACACAGAATTTCCCATGTTCCGTGTGTGTGCCGTACACACCCGTATATATTTTATATTGGTGAATGTCACACAAATACCTTGTTTTATGTCCTGTATGCACCACACCCGCCCCCCGCCATGCGTGTACCTCTGTGGGTGCACATTTTAGCAGCATATGGAGCGATTCTCCCTCTACGCCTTTCTCCCATGATCTCTGAAAAATACTAAGGGAGCAAACCATTAGAATTTGAAGCTATATTAACCCCAATGAATTATGCATTCAGCGGCAGGTGATCTTTGTAGACAGCGCGCCCTAGAATTTTTGGAAGGTGCAGAGAATTTGTAGAAATAATGATTATGAGGGAGGAGATGAGGTGGGGAGGGGTGGTTCAATTCCTACTAATAAGTGCTTCATAATAGCTCAAAAAATCTCTGTCAGGCCTGCACCTCTTTCGAAATGCAAATGGGCCCACGGGGCCGCGGTGCCTGCTGCATGCGATACACAGACGGGGATCAGCCACTCCGTGTCACTCCAAATGATGTGGAAACACGGGACGCGTCCTGGCTGGGGATAATTACGGGAGAGTGACAGGTCGGTAATAAGTTCTCATTTGGGAGTCTCTCAGACACGAGCGCCGGGGCGGTCTGTGCGCACGGCTCTGCTGCGGGGGCCCCGCGCGGGCGGCTGGCACAGGGACCCGGGCCGGGCGTGGGCGCAGGGACCCTGCCCGCGAGCTTCCACGCGGAACCCCCGGTTCCGCTCACCTGGGAAACAAACCGGGGCCGGCCTGGGGGACGAGGGAAGCAGCCGCCCGCAGCCGGGCAGCCGCGGTTCCAGCCGCGTCCGCGTCCCCCGCCGTCAGCCGACGCGGTGCCCGCCGGGGCCGGCTCAGCCCCTGCCTGCCTCCCCGGCGCGTGCAGGCTACCATGGAGGGGCTGTGGGCGTCTGTCAGCTTGTAGGAGATTCCGGTTTGGAGCCCAGCATTATTGATGCAAATGATTAATTATCACAAACGAGGAGGAGGAATATTTAAAGACGGCAGTGTCAGCCGCATGGCCCCTGGCGGGCTGAGCAGGGAAACGGGGGTCATCTTCCTGCCGTGACCTTGGCGGGGCACCCTCTGTTAGCCACAGCAGCACAGGGCCCCTCTGAGACCCCCGCACCACAGGGTGACCCTCAACCGGACTCCCAACACTGTGCAGACGGCACCCTCCGGCTCTGCCACCTCCCGCCTGAACACCAGGTGTGCCCAGCAAGTGGGTGAGGCTCTGTCACAGGGCCTGACTCCTGGGTCAGGCAGTCACACCTGCCTTCGCCTCCTTGCAGGGCAGGAATGAGGTCAGGGTGTGTGTTAACCTCAAGCAACCTGGCCCGTCGGAAGGCTGTGTCAGTCCGTCTGCCTGGTTTAACGGATTAACGGGGAAAGGGCTGTAGGCTCCCCTGCCCCACCTCCTACACATCTGTTATCCACAGAGTCAGACCCAGACCTTCACCTCGGAGCTGCGGGGAGACAGAGCTGGGCGCTGGGTGGTCACCGCCATTCGCACAGACAGGGCAGGACATGAAGGGCCTCACCCGTTTCCAATCTGTGTCCGTCTGTTTGTTGTTATGAGAAGCAGGGATCATCAACATCCAGGGAACCATGGCCCTGGCTGGTGGCTCAGTTGGCTGGAGGGTCGTCCTGTGACCACAAGGTTGCAGGTTCTATTTCCGGTTGGGATTCGATCTTTGATCCCCGATCCCTGGCCCCGGCATTTACGGGATGCTTCTCTCTCGCATCGGTTCCTCTGTCTCGCCCTTCTCCCCTCTCTCTAAAAGCAACAAAAAACACACGTTCTCAGGTGAGGATAAACAAACGGACGAAAAAAATGAAGCAGTAGGCTAATAGGAATCCACCTTTATTCTGTGTTGGGCTCTCAGGTGAAACCATCAGCGGAGTCCCTGTCCCCCCACAAGGGGTGGGTGGCGTCATCAGCTCCTGGCACAGAGAGGGAAGCAGAGTCCCCGGCAGTGGGTGGCCTCTGTGCCCCGGGCCTCAGCCAGAGCCAGTCCCGGGCTGGGATTGGAGGCCCGACTCCCACCAGCACCTGGCTGCCGGCTTCGGGGACCCAGAGGAGGAGGGAGGGGGGCAGGAGTTGGCGGTGGGGCTGAGGGATGATTAGAAATGGTGGTGGAGGCTTGCGGCTCCGTGCACACAGGGGAGCCCCCGAGGTCCCTCCCAGCGAGGTGACACCGCACCGTGCAAGGCTTGGGGCTGGGGTGACGGCTCCCAACAGAGTCCCACCCATTGCTGGTCCTCCTATCACAGGCGTGGGCTCTGGGTTTGGCGTGTTCTGCTTCACTCCAGTGACAAATAACTAAGAAAGGACAACACGAGGGCCAAGGCCCTGTGTGCCCACCCCTGAGTAACCTCCAGGAAGCCCAACTCAGGAGCCAAACAAAAAAAATGGCAGAAAAGTTCCATCCACACTTGAACGGGCCCAGAAAACATTAAGTACGATGATTATTTATCTTCAGTGGTGGCTCCTGACACCCAATAATGATTTTAGTTTATATGACGTGTTGGGTTCCCCGAAACGTTCATTTGGTTTTCTTCCGTATGACGGTTTTTTCTTTTTTTCTGTCTTTAACTTCACGCGAAACAGTTTTGTTAGCGTGTATTGTGACAGCTGTTGTATCCGCAGGCATTTTAAAAAATGAACAGGATCGGTGCCCTTTGGTGTTGCCATTTTAACGTTGAACAGGGAGGACGCAACGTTTTTGGCGCGTTAGGCTTCAGTGTTTCACGAAGGTGGACACACAGGTGACGTGCCGAGGACGATTTGAGTAGCACACGCAGCAGGTGCTGTGACTGGTTGAACTGGGCGAAGCGGGTTGTGAAGGTTCACGCTGGAGATGGCTCGCTGGACGATGGCCCAGGGCCGGGGAGGCCAGGTGAAGCGGATAACGACCAAATCGAGACAAGTCACCCACGCAGGAGCTGCCCGGCCTGCTCCAGATACCAAGATCAATCCAGTTAGCGGTGAAAACCACAAGTGTCTTTTATTTTACGGAACAAACGAGACAAACTTCTTGGCCAACCCAATAAATATTCTAGGTGCAAAGTGGCCGTGTTTGGTTAGTATATACATACACGTATTTAAACTTCTGTAAAATACAAAGCTAAGCAAATCACTGAGAGGAAGCCCTTGTGTACTTGATCTGGCAATTATTCTAACTACTCTCCTGCTGCTCAGGCCCTGAGCCCAAGGCTCTCCGGGTGCAGGACAGTAACAGTGGGACTGGCTGCGGGAGGGGCGAGCCGGCCAGCAGGCCCTGGGTCACGTCCTCTGCCCTCAAGGGCTTTGGGTGCAGCCATGACCTGCAAGTCTACCACTCAGGCAACAGAGAACTGACTCTGGGCTCATTTCCCTGCTCCGCCCCCAGCTGTGGCCCTTGCCTTCCTTCCTGGAAACCCCAGCAGGGTAGGGGTGTGTCTCGGGGACATCTCCATGTTGGGGAAACATCTCTGGGGCACCCCAGGGCCGCAGCCAGCCGGAGCTGGAGTTCTCAGAGGCTGCTGCTGGTGGCGGGAGGGTGGGCACAGAGGACACAGAGACCCAGGGGACCACACTTTAGCCATGATCTGCAGCCCCTTGCAAGGTCACCCCAAGAAAAACCTTGCACTAGCAAGTCTCGTGCCTGCACCAGAACAGGAAGCCAGGTTCTTGGGTCTAAGGGACCCATCAGACATGGAGCCAGGGCCTTGTCCATGGAAATGAAGTAGGACCTTCCTCCCCTGCTGCTTCCTCTTTTCACGCCCCAGCACCTCAGGGTCTCGTAGGTGCTCAGAGCTACTTCCAGGTCCATCTCAGAGACCCCTCAGTCCCTGTCCCCATGGGTGACTTTCTGGGAAATTCTGGCCGAAGGCAAGGGCCTCCCTGGAGGGTGTCCCCGTGCAGACGGACCAGGGAGCTGGACCCGTAGAGGGAACAGTGTCGCCCTCACCCCAACAGCCCCACGTCACCCAGGCTCCTGCCCTGACATTCACATTTATTCATCTGGCGCAATGGTTGGCCTTGCTCAGAATGTCTTCTTTAATCAAAAGTCTCAAAACGGCCCAGCTGATCCAGTGGAGTGGCCTCTCCGCACGCTATCGACGACCTGTCTCCAGTGTTACCTCCTCAGGTTCCCTTTACATCCCAAACGCGCCGTCTTGTGCTTGAGCCGCCGTCCGTGAACGTACACGGATTTGAGGCCACCCACCCCTTCGTAGCTCGCTCCCCACCCTCGCTGCGTTTTGCAAAAGCAACACGACACCTACCTCCCAGGAAGAAGAAGTATTTAGACGACGCACCTCTTCCCCGCTCGGGGCTCGCGGGGAGGGGGACAAGATGTGCCGTCTCGGGGGCCCCGCCCTTGGAGGTGAGGATCGGGGCAGCGGGTCCTCCAGCGGAAGGAACGGGAAGGTGTCTTGTTAGGGGACGGGCAGCGGCGTGAACTGTCACGGACGCAGGTACCGTCTGTGAAAAGAGAGGCAGGAAAGCTCACCCGGGGACAGGCTGAGAAGTGACCCCAAAATAGACACAACCCTCCGGCCCCCGGGCCTTGGCTTGTCGTTCTGTTTTATTTGGGGCCTCCGGACGGACCTTGGAGCTGGTCTGAGCCCGCGGCGCACGGTCCGCAGGCGTGTGTGAGTGAAGGGACGGGCTGGCAGTTTTCTCCTCTGACGTGAGGCTGCTCCTGCCGGGTGCCTGGCAGCCTGCAGGGTGGGGACCCCAGGAGGAGGCAGGGCAGGGCCCCCGTGCGGGGGCAGCCAGCCTGGGCCAAAGGAGGAGCAGTCCTGGCTCCGAGGGGGACTGACCGGGCCCACGCCTGCAGCCTTGGGGGGCCGGGGTGAGCCTGGGGAACGGAGCCTGAGAGCGTCAGAAGCCCGGGAAGAGATGGACGTGTGTCCTTAGCGGGCTGGGGGTCGTGCCTGAGCCACACGTGAGCCGATGGGCAGGTGGGACGGGGTTGGGACACGGGCAACGCCGCAGGGTCTGCGGGTTCCATCCCGTCAGCTGCGCTCGTGCGTGTCCACACGCGCGTGTGAACGCGTTTGCCAGGCTGTGCGTGTCGGCGCTTTGTGCTCCGCCTCGTGCCGTGCGGAGCGGGAGCAGCTCTGCCCCTTGGGGCTGCGGTCGGGCGCACGACACCCGCTATCGCAGGAGGGCCCCGCGCTGCCTGGCGGCCCTGCCGGGGAAGCGGCTCGCGTTCCACCCGCGCTCCCGGGCGGGAGGTACATGAGTTTAACTCGTGATAAAGCGGAGCAGCGTTTTCATCATCAATGTAACCACTCCGTTGGGTGACGGCGCGGCGCTGCTGATAAGTGGACCTCAGCCCGGGCTGCGTACTAAGTTTCCTCCGCACAAAGGAGCTGAGACGTGTGTCCAGAGCTGAGCGCGCACTCTAGATAATACTTATCACTCAGTACGAGCAGCCCTTCCGAGTGTTTCCCTGATTGGAGCCGCCGCTGCGCGTGTCCCCGCAGCCCCAGCGCCCAGCGCCCTGCCCGCCGTGAGGCCACCGGCATCCAGGGCGGGCCAGCGCGGGAGTCTCGGGCCAGGAGTGACCATGGGGCTTCCTCACTCGCTTGCTGGCTCTGGAGCCCCGTCCACTGGCCCCCTCTTCCCAGACTGGCCTCCAGCTGAGAACAGAAGCCTCACCCGGCCTCATCGGCCTGGGACCCAGAGCGCCTTCCGCTGTGGCTGTCACGGTGCCCGCAGCGGCGGCTTCCACCCAGGTTCACCCCTCCTGCTACCCCAAAGCAGTGTGTGCAGACAGAAAATACACCGACACTAGCATGTAGCCCCTCAAGGCCAGGGCAGAGTCAGCCTCCATGTCCATCCATGTGCAAATCCCTTTTACCTGCTGCGTGTCTGGGAGTCTCTGTCACCCCCACCCCAGCGCTGCAAGGGGTGGGGTCTGCTCCCCACTTGCTCCGGCCACCTCCTACCTGTGTCGGCACTGAACTGGGCGCTGGGCGCTGAGCAAGCATTTCTTCTGCACAGGGGCCACCTGTGGTTTGCCTGCCAGCCACAAAGTTACAATGGCAGGTGATTCTCCCGACCAAGGTCCTTCCTTGTATGGAAATTTATGCTAGAATTGCATCTTTAACGATTCACTTCTGTGAGTAGGGAACCTCTGGAAACAACACTGTCTTCTCCATCCCAGGTCTGTAAAACCTAGCGCGGCTTCTGAGATCAGGGGGACGGGATGCACCGGGGCCAAGGTGTGACCTCTAAAGAAGCAGGTCATTGCTGGGGGCACAGTGAGGACGGCCCTCGGGCCAGGACCCCCACTCGCAGGGCGAGGGACCCGCGGCTGCCTCCTGCCGCCGGGTCTGGTCTCCTGCCACCCGTCCTAAGCTCACATTTCCGCAAGGCCTGGTTGCCACGGGCACCTGCAGAGACACCCAGGGGCAGACACTGCTCATGCCCTGCCTCGCCCTGCTCTGCGGGGACATTTCTCCAACGGGAAGATGCCTTGACACGGCCTCACGGCCAGGACCCGGGCTGTGCTGCTGGCTCCCCGAAGGTCCGGAGGCCCTGAGCACCCAAGAGGGAGGGGGCACCCTCCCCCCCAGGCGGATGGAGCCACCAGGCCCGATGTCAGCTTGCAGGAGGCCCCAGGTTGAGGGAAGGCTGACGTTCTCCAACAACTCCAGATCTGACACTGCCGGCGACCTGCCTGGTTACTGGTGCCCTTGGCCTTCGGGTTCCCTGCCCGTAGGGATGGCCGCCATCGCCATACCCTGCTGCGAGGCTGACCAGGGGCTCAGGGGTGCCCTTCTCTCCCCTGGTCCCTTCCCATGGCCCTTGGACACCGGGGTGGGGTGGGGAGCAAGGACAGAATGCAGCTGGGATTGTAAATAATTGGGAAGTGTTTCCAGGCCTCGGGGGGAGGGGACCCTTCAAGTGAGAAATAGCTGCAAGGACATCGGAAAGCGTGTTTGCGGAAAGAAAACAGCTCCGAGCTGCGCCGTGTTCCTTAGTTTCACTGTTTCCTTTGCCTGGAAGGGGGGGAGCCTTCGAATAGGGGGCGGACCTGCATACTGATGAGCCCAGGGCTCCACATTAGCATCTGATGACACATTCCATGGGCCTGGACCGCGTTTCCAGATTCGGAAACCGCACCCCGGCCCACACACCGAGGACCGTCTCTGCAAACTTTGGCTGGCGCGTCCGGTGGCCACGGGCAGAGACGGCTTTGAAAATCAGCCTTTCCCCTTTTATCTTCGGACTCCTGGGGGTGTCAGCGGCTCCCCATGACTTCAGAAGGGATCCGAGTCCAGAGAGATGCAAGGATGCGATCGGACTGAAATTCAAGGACAGGGACACGGGCTGCTTTCTCATGTGAAACCTTAGCATCTGCACCAGATTATCAAAGGTCAGGATTACCTGTCGGAGGGAATGATTCAGAAACGTCTGCTTTTTGGAACTGAAGCATTCATTGCGAGCATGTCCCTTCCCTGCCGACCCCTCTCAGACGTCCCTGAGAGGGCACCTGAGACAGCTGACACTGCTCCCTTCTAGGGAAGGACTCGGGGGACTGGAGCAGCCAGTGCTGTCTGTCTGTCTGTCTCCTTGCCAGCCACTCCTGGCATCGGGGCTGACAGAGCCCAGCCTCACCCTGGACAGTCAGCTGTTGAAATTGCTGGCGACAAACCCAAGTTGTTCTGGTTGAAAAGACACCTGGGGAAGCTGACAAAGGTCTGTGCTGTCACCTGGGCAAACACTCTATGGAGAGACCACCTTCATGGAGAAGAAGGCGTCTGAATGGGGACCTGCTGCATGACAGGGGGACGGAGGTCACACAGGCAGCTGGGTGGCTCACAGAGGGCCACACCCACTTGGCCCCAGTAAGGACCTGGGGTTTGGAACCCACCACCCTTTGTGAGAAAAGAGCCCCACGACTCCCTGATGGGCTGCTGAGGGAGTTCCCTTCCCGTCCGGGCTGGGACACCTCTTAAAGGACAGCTAAGTCACAGAAAGGCTCTCCCCAGCCCAGGCCACCAGAAATCTTTGCAAAGCCAAGGAAGGCAAGGAGGCCAAAAGGCATGGCGTGCCTTCCCCCAGCATGGGGTGACAGGACGGCGACCCTGGTTCGCTCTCTGGACACAGACTGTGTGGCTCCGAACCTCTTTACACAAAAATGTCATCGGGTCTCAGAAGAGGCAGAATGGCTTGACCGCACGGACGCGCTTGTGACTGGAGGCCGCTGAGGGCAGGCGGGAGAGACTCCGGAAACCTCCACCCAGGACCCAGATGCCCGCAACTCTGACCCCTGAGGCCGAGGGGCTCCTCACCTGTGACACTGGACCCGCATCGGCCCTGGTCGGCTTTAACCCCTGCTTTCCACCGACCCAATGCGGCTGCCGGCCGGGCACACTTGGGGGATCAGTATCTGTTACCTTGTTCCCACTCCAAAAGGGAGGAAAAGCTGGAGGATGTGAAAGAATTTTTCCAGAAGGTGACAATTCTTACGCTTAGGGTTGTGAGCAGTGCAGAGAAATGGACGTTTCCTCTGTCGGCCAACCCAGGCCCCCGGGGAGTGCTGACAGGGTCCCACCCGGCGCCTGGAGGTCTGCGGGGCTGCCCGGGGCCTGGGGCAGGGCCCCCCGCCCCCCAGACGGATGCGGTGAAGCACGTTTCAACCAACGGGAAGAGTCCCCAACAGTTCTCATCTGCGTACGGAGGCCCTCCAGGGTGCCAGGCTTTTACTGTCTTGCTGGTGCGCCATTGACGCATTTCCGCTGGTGAAAGTTCGCTTTGCAGTTGACCCCACGGCACAAGGATCTTCATGATCTACACGTGTGCGCAGCGCCTCTGCGGGCGGTGATCAGAGATGAAGTGGGCGCAGGTAGGGTGCGGGGGCCAACATTTCCACCCCTTGCTCGCGGTAGACTTGAGCGCTGGAAATGGAATTTCATCTCCGACCAATTTTTCCCACTTATGTTCAGAAAATATTGATTTTTTTAAAACTGGAGTTTTAATGGACCTTGAAATTAGCATGACTCTTATTTCCTTGCTTGTGACCCCATCTTTGTTGATGGGGTGACTGGTTCCCAGAAAAATCATTGGCCAGTGACCGGTGCTGGGCGTCCAGGCACCAGGGAGAAATCGGCCTCGTCATATTTCCTCACACCCTGATCCTTCCGACCGGAAATAAAGGCTCCCACTTCCAGGAAGTGGTTGACTTTTGGCAAGGCGAACTTTGTCCGCACCAGTTAGCATGACCTTCTCAAAACCCATGAGCCCGGGGCTTCCCATCGGGAGACGGAGCCAAGGCCTGAGTGGGACCTGGTCTGAGGTCACGTGTGCGTCAGTAGCAGAAGCAGTCAGATCGAAAACACCTTGAGTCCTGGGCCTTTCCCACCAATGGCAACGGTGACATTCCTGCATTCACAACCTGGACCTTGAAGAGACCCTGACCAGTACTCAGACCTACCCCGTGAGGCCTGAGACCCCCCAAGGCTGGGCCCACCTGGGAGGCCCAGGGAGGCAGCGCAGGTGCAGGTGCACAGCTGCTTTGGGGGTGTCTGGAGCAGTGGGGGCGACCTGTGGCAGGTGGCAGGTCCAGGCCTGGGGACTCCATCTGACCAGGCTCGCCCCTGGGGACACGCAACACAGCCAGCACCCCTGGGACCCCAAAACCACCTGACCAGGCCTCGGGGCCTGCCGTGGACGGGGAAGGGAAGAGCGAACTCGGAGCTAAAGGGCCTCATCTGGTGTGTCAGGCTTGCAGATGGTCTGCACGCACGTGGGGCATCTGCGGAGGGCCAGCATCTTTTATTAATCACGGAGACGTGAAGCTGTGGGGTCCCTCTCCAAGGACAGCCCAAATCGCGGGAAATGCCTCCCAGAACGTAACAATGTCAAGGACAATTACATCCAGCAGGAAAGCCACCACCCAGGTTGCTGCCAGGCTCTTGCCTTATGGGGGGCGGCGGAGCCAGCACCCCTGGGAAGGGCCTGCGGGCTTCTGTGGGGCAGGTCAGCCCCCCCCACCCCCACCCTGCACACACCAGGAGAGTCCCTCCCCTGTGGCCCCTTCGGGTGTCCCTGAGCCCACCCTGCCGGGACTGGGCAGGGGAGCAGTGCACACAGAGCTGCTTGGTGGGGGCCAAACGTCAGCTTTCTCTGTCAGAGGGAGAGTCGCTGTGAACAAGGCAGTGCCCCGTGGTGGGTAGCAGAGTGACTGGGACCCACGAATGGTCACTGTGGCACCTCTGTCTTCGGTGCGGTGCCCCCACCACATACACCCCATGGCCACCTCCTGGTTTCCCCCACTTATGCCTCCACCTTCTCCATGTTCTTGGGAACCACATTCCCTTGGGCCTCAGTTTGACTAACGGCTACCTGGACAAATACCTATAAAAACTGAGGCCCAGCCAGTGCCTCACTCCCCTGACCTTGTGCCAGGCTGCGGGGCCTGGGCCGGAGGTGACCCATGCATGACAGCGTGCCCCTACCGGCCCCAGCGCACTTCCCAGGCCTGCGCCCGGGTCCTCCTCAAGGACATGCGTGTGTCCCAGCCGCCACACCCCCAGGAGAGCCTGGCAACCCTGGCATTGCCCTGGCCTGGAAGGGCCACCTCACTTTTCTGCAGTCTCGGTCCAGGGGTCCAGGGGTCAGACCCTACACTCAGCCTCAGGTGGCATTGGGTGTGTGTGCCTGCTCATGCACACGTGTGTGTGAACACGTGTGTTGGAGGGCTTGTGACAACAGCAAAAGCTCCCGGGCACCCCGGGGCTTTGTCCCTGGCCAACACAGAAAAGGGACGGGGTGCCCGGGCCCCTCTCCTCGTCCCGCAGCCGTGCGAGGGCCTGTCCTCTTCACCTCCCGGTGGAGCAGGAGGCCTTCTGAGAGCTGGTCTCTGCGTATGTATATCAAGGTGTCTCCCAATGAAGAGCCGCCTAGGAAATCCACGTGGGCAGGCCGACTCCGTGGGGGGCGTCTGGGAGACACCACGCTGAGGACAGGGGAGCTGAGGACCGTCCTCCCTCTGTTACCTCTGCCCAACTCGGACTCTGCCTCCCACAGCCTGAGCGTGGCTGCTGGCGCCTGCACAGCGGGGCCCTCGGGACAGTGAGGGCGCCTCACCTGGCCAGGTGCCCTGGTGGGCGGGGCTTCTGTCAGCCACAGGGACCGCACGCCCTGCTGACTGCGCCCGGCAGGGTCACCCCAGCCAGGCAGAGGGGGCATCCCAGAGATGAGCAGGAGGTGGGATGTTCGCCTGAGCCAGGTACAGGGAAGAACCTCCCGTTTCCTGTGGCAGGTGATCGGGGAGGTGGCCACGCGGGCCACTGGGTGGAGGCAGCCAGCGGTGCTGAGACGCTCCTGCCGGGACAGGGTTCAGTGGTCACCACAGTTCTCCCGAGAGGCCGCTGAGCTCCGGCCAGTTGGTTAGATCTGCACGCGCCCTCAGGGAGCCGTCTGGACGAGCGGTCGATAAAGGTAATGTCCGGGTTACGAGGGGAGTAATGGCCAATATTCCGTCCGCCGCGTACCCGCTGACCTCGGGCTCCAGCAGCCCCGTCACAGCATCAAGACCACAGAGGACTGCGTGGGCTGGTGACCTTGCCCGGGCGGCCGCTCCTGATGGCGGGGAGTCAGGGTCCGGCCCGAGTCCCCTCCAGGGCCCCCATGCCCCTGGGTAACTCCACACAGGGAGTGCAGGGCTGGTGGGCGGAGGACTGACCCCGGGACTGTGTGAGGCTCGGCCGTTCTGGGCCCTGACACAGTGTCCCCGAGGGACCACAGCGACAGCAGCCATCGTCCCGAGCGGCCTTGCCTGGGCACAGACACTGTCCTTCCCCTCCGAGGTCACCAAGACCGGAGCATTTTCACCCAGAATTGAGGAAACACTGAAGCTGACTTTGCTGTTGGAATCAATGCAGCTGAAGGCTGGGGGGCTGTTCACATGCCCCGTGAATCCCCAGGCCCCCGGGGCCCCATGGGCCAGCTGTCGCCGCCTCTGGGGGTCCCGCTTCTCACGCACGTGCCGGCCATGCTGCCGGCCCCGCAGGGACAGCACCGCCCCTGTGCAGCCCGGCGCACCCCCCACCATGCCGACCAAAGGCCACGTCCTGTCCTGGACGCTTTTCCAACTACGCAGGAAATTTAGTGAGTGGCCGAACGTCCTTGACGGCGAAGCTCTCCTGTAATGTATGCACATTGGCAGCGATGTTTTCCCTAACAGCGCCCTGGGAAATTACATTAAATTCCAACATGACCCCCTGCTTCCGCGCCGCCCGCGGAGACGGGCACCCGCAGCCCCATGAGGTAGCAGGAAGCGGACCGGCTACCGCGGCCTGCCCGGCAGCCGGGAATCAAATATTTTTTCACAGTTTTATGTGGATAGTTTCATGAAAATTGATCAGGTCTAAAAAGTCACAGTCCAAATGAAGCTAAGGTTAAAGATAATTTATACATGATATTCCTAATTTTATTCCGAGCCCTTTTATGACTGCGTAGGCCTTTATGACTTTAAAGAAAATGTCAGTAGCAGCGCATGACATTGTACTGAATAATCTAGTTATGGGGCAGAAGACATTTACAACGGCTCCGCGGCCGCGGCGCCAGCTTCTGCTGAGCGCACACTTTCCTGCCCCTCGTCCCAGTCTCCCCGCCGCACTCTCGGCCCTTCCGGGGACGGTCCCCTCCGGGGGGCGGTCACGGGCCCCTTCCACGTCCCTTGGATTCTTCTGCAGAAAGCGGTTCCCAGGCCTTGTTCATCAGCAGGAAACAGGAACTTGAAGCTGCTGGTAACCCTGGTGCCCGACACGGTGTGAGCCCTGCAGGGGACAGACAGACGGACCGGCTCATGAGGGCACCCAGTGTCAGAGTGGTCACCCCACACCGGCGCTGCCAGCCTCCAGGGGACCCGCTGGGTGTCCACCTGTGTCTGAGTTCACTGATGGGTCCCGTTGGCCTCTCCTCCAAAGTCTGCAGCCCCACAGCCGCTGGACAGGGGCAGCGGGCCTCGGCTGGACGTTGCCCGGAGTTCGGGAGAGTCCAGCACTGGCCACTGCGGAGAGCCCCGTGGCTCCCGCCTCAGTCCCAGCCCCTTCGTGCAGGCCGTGTGGTGAGCCTGGCAACCCTTGGGGGCTATGGACCGTGGAGCAGGAACAACACTGGCGCTGGGCCTGGGGCTGCGTCCTGGGCGGTCCTTGTACCACCCCGGTTAGCCCTGGGAGGTTAAGGGCAAGCACCCTGGGCCACCCTGGGCCATCTTCTCTCGCCCCTCCCTGCTCTTGTGCTACATACATGTGGCCACCAGGGGACATGGCCACCATGGGCCGGCCAGGTCATGGAGACCCATGCGCTGGCTTTTCTCCTTCCATACGAAAGACCAAAGCTCCCATGTCCTACATCATGTCAGGTCTGCTGACTCAAACACGTGTACATTTTAACAACTCATTTTGTGTTCGTACATGGTGAGGGCCCCGGGTAGAACAGCTTGGTTGATGGAGGCTGTGGATCCAAAGCTTGCGTGGAGCCTGCAGCTTTGGTCTCCTTGCCAGCCGGAGGTCTCCCCCTGGGGTGCCCCAGAGCAGGGTGTGGCACAGCCCCCTGTCCAAGGCTGACCGCTCTCTGGGGAAAAGGGAGATGGGGGATGGGAGGGTCTTCCGGGCACCCCAGGTAGCGAGTGCCCTCAGGCGCCTGGTGGGTATTTGGAAGTTAGTTTCTAATAAACGTTAACAGTATGGTCCCGGCTGACCGGGGGCTGTGCGCCCCTGACCAGAGCACCAGGGCTCTGGGGTGAAGCCAAGGGTTTCTGAGGAAAGCCACGCACTGGCTGTTAATTTCCTTTTCCTCGAAGATGCGGAGGATCGATTGATTGGACGCAGCATGTGATCCTATCGGGGCTGCTTCCTGGACTTACTCCGTGAGCTGCCTCTCGCCCGTCCCCACCGGCGCGGTCGGAAGCGGCTGTGAAGTGCCCACTAGGTCACCGGCCGCCTCCGCACGCCCACAGGTGCTGCACGCCCACAGGTGCTGTGCACCAGCAGCGCCCAGAGCTTGGAGCCACATAGAAGGAGGAGGAAGCTAATGGACACTTCAGACCTGGCAGGAAATTCTAATCGAAATCCTCTCTGAAGGGGCCCCATGGAGCAATTTCTGTGAACCACCCGGCCCAGCTGGGCTCCCCCGGTGTCTCACCCCTGCCTGGCTCATTCCGGGTCACCTGGACCCATGGCGCCGCCTGATTGACCCTTGGTCCCTCCCTCCTGCCCGTGCCCACAGGTGTGGCCCCCACTGGACCCAGGGCCCCCCCAACCCTCTGTAAAGCTGCCAAGCAATGGGAGGGGCTCCCCCTTGTCCTCCAAGGCCCTTTCCACTGCCCCTCCCCACTGACAAGCAGGCGGGGTGCCAGCCAGGGGCTGAGACTGGCAACATTCCACCTACAAAAAGGACATGAGAACATGTCCAGCCCATGCAAACACCAGGGCTTCTCCGTGTCACTAAGGGGCCAGCGTGGGGAGGACGCAGGAGACACGGGCTGGGTACGCTGTCTCTAGACCGAGGAGCCTCAGGCCAGGGGGTGCCCCGCCAGCGACGGGCTTCAGGGTCCTCAGGGGCGCTGGGAAAGCACCCCTTCCTGTGCCCCCTGCACCCACGAGCCTTCGAGCTACAGGGAGACACACACACACACATGCAGTGAGCAGCCGGCCGTCTCTCCATCTCGCTTGTGCGGAAAGCCGTTCAGTGAAACATGAAGGTGAGGTACCCAGGCTGGTTGGGAGCCCAGCCTGAGAGTCCCACGGGGTCAGCCTTCCTATCGCATGTCTGGGAGGGTGTCAGGCGGACGAGGGGCCTGTGGCTGGTGACCCCTGGGCCTGCTGCCTCCAGGGCCACCACAGTCTTGCACCCGCACAAGAATGATGGGGCATCGGCTCCCCGGTCAAGACGCAGGGCCTAGAGCCCAGAATGGAGGCCAGTGATTGACGGGACGGGACCGGAGCTGCTTCATCAGCGGGACGTGGGACGTGACACGGACGGAGGTCCTGCAGGACACGCTCTCCCGCGCACTTTAACGCACTGAGTGTGTATCAGGAGGGCCTCCAAATGTCTTCGGTGCGCAGATACTGCGTGTGACAAGGCAGCAGGGAAGCCTGCCGGCCCCAAGGAATGAAACGCACCCGGAAGGCCTGCGGGAGGAGCAGACCTGGCTTCCTGGACTTCGCGTCCTGCGCACCTGGCCACCCCAAGACGGCCCGGCCACTGGCGACATTCTGAGCCGCGCCTCCCAGCTGGACTCTCCCTGACCCACCCCCACGGCCCTTTGCAGCCACTGCAGGGGGACGGGCGGTCCCGAAAGAAGGCCATTCCTGTGAGGGGCCCACTGAGACCCCTCCAGGGACAGTGCCCCATCCATGGCGACCCTGGGCTGAAACGGGGACCACCCCTGAGGCACCCCCCTAATTCTGGCAGGCCGGCTTCAGCTTCGCTGGGCTCCAGGTACCCGCTCACTCAGCAGGCTCCCGGCCCGGCGGTCCTGGCTGAGTCGGTTGTGTGCGGCCTCACAGATGACCCACTGCCCACAGGGGACGCCGCCCCCAGGAACACCTGCCCCCACCTTTCTGCCCTATGCTGGGCCCTATGCCAGGGATGCTGGGGCGCAGATGTGGGCCCCTCTGCTCCGGGCACCCACGTGAACAAGCTCTCAGAAGACACGCAACCACCAGAGACATAAAACAGACCCCCGCCTCGTCCCGAAGGGGCAAATGAAGACACGTCTTCCGTAACTTGAGCACCACCCATTAGCTGGCCATAGTTTCTAATTAAATCAGTAAGAGGTCTGTTTCCTTAAAATTATAAAAATTAATGAAGGCCAAATGCACGGTGTTATTTTTTCATTAGATCTAAGGTGGGG
Organism: Noctilio leporinus; assembly: GCA_004026585.1. Lineage (NCBI taxonomy): Eukaryota > Metazoa > Chordata > Mammalia > Chiroptera > Noctilionidae > Noctilio > Noctilio leporinus. The sequence continues at coordinate 635,667 of PVIW01000050.1, read as the reverse complement.
TTGGGGTACCTCTCAATCGTATTATTGGGGCACCTGGGGGAGCCTGGAAGCAAGCTGAATACTGGACGTAGTAGCCCAGGTGAAGCTTGTGGCCGGGGTGGGGGCGCGGGGCGCCGGGGGGGCCACACTCGTCCAGGAGCATCGCCGACCCGGCCGAAGACAACTTCCCTGGGACCATCGCTTCTTGTTTCCAAGATTCTTGTTTCTAAAAGCTTCCTCACGGTTGGCCCAGTGGGCAGCTGAATAAAAATTAAAGACGCGAACGAATGTACGCAGACAAAGAGACGCCGGAAGTCTGGGACGGAGCCACGGGGCTCTGTGCTTCGATCTCGGGGAGCCCCTGTGTTGGAAGCCCACGTGAGAGGCCCTCGGTGGCCCCCAAGCCTCCCAGCTGCGCCCCAGCCTTGCTTCCCGGGGGGCCCCTGAGCACAGTGATGGGGCAGCGGGTCTGGGGTGGTGGTCTGGGGCTAGAGGAGGACTGGACCCCAACCCCCCCACCCCCCGGCCGCTGTGTCTCTCAGGTGCTGTCATGGTCCAGGGGACCTGGGGCCGTGTTTCCCAGCTCCGGACCTGGCAGTCCCGTCACACGGAAGATAACCTGCTCCTGGAATCAAGGTGACCCCGGGGGAGTGTCCCCCAACTCCCACCACCAGTCAGCCTTCTTCCCGCCACTTTCTCCCACCTGCCCTCCCCGCCGGCTTATACTCAGACAACGAGAGTTTATGTCCAGGGGACCTCAGGGCTTTCCCGGCGGAGACGCTGGGGGACAGGGGCTCCCCTGGTCCTCCCGTGGTTGACGCTTCGGTAGAGCGGACAGAGGAGGCCGGGTGGGGGCACGGGGTCTGGCTGTACAAGGGCAGCATCCTGGCCGGGCCGAGCCAAGAGCGGGGGGTGGTCAGCGAGCGCAGGGTCCAGTTCTGCCCACTCACGCCGCGCCCGCCGCGGACGCGCCCACATTAGGGGGCACTCGGCCTTCCTCCCCGCACCCCGGTCCTCAAGTCGCTTCTTTCCCAAGGCGAGGGCTTCTCCTCCAGGCTCCCCCAGAAACCCCGACCCACGAGGGAAGCGGCTCCGGGTGAGACGTCTCTATTAAACTCTCCTGGCTTTTCGAAGATGAAAAAAGAGCAAGAAGAAGAAACTTTTTCTTCCTCTAAATGCAAATCTGCCCCGGAACACTGTGCCTAATCTAGTACAACTAATTAATCTGCCGCCGCTGATGAAATGTTACCTCCGCCGCTCTTGTTCCTTGTACACAATTATTGTAACAGCGGTGAATAAATCAATATTCCCAATCCAACTGTAAAAAACAATCAAGAGAAGCAGCGCGTCTCGGGGACAAAAAAAAAGAAAAAAGAAACCACCCAATAATATTTATTAACTCGGCCTGCACCCAGCGCCGAAGGAAAGCGCAGGAAGGCATTTTCTGCAAGTGTAATAGGCAGGCCCGGGTACATGATGGAGGTGGGACGTGTCGATAATCTCCCCGCGTTACACCACAGAGTAATTGAAGGATTTAATGAGAAACAAACCAATAAAAGTAAATAGACCATGTGAGAGGAGGAGAACCTGATCTGAGAGGGAAGTGGCTCCGTTGTGAGTTTTGTGGTGTGTGTGTGCGTTTTCTCTCTCTTTTTTTGGCGAGGTTTGACCAAGGGGGCAAATGGCGTCAGACCACTTTTCAAGGGGAGAAAGAATAGTGTTTCTATTCTCCAGATGCCTGTGGTGACATGGGTGACTGTTCACTGTTATTGGCAGCCGTTTGCTGTCATGTGCCCCCTGAGATGTCCGGCGGGGACAGTCCCACTGTGGGCGAGGGGGCAGCAGGCCACCTGTGGGGCTGCCCACCTGGGCCCTGGTCAGGAAGCACCGTCCAGCCAGGGGGCCCTGGCGCCACCCAGGACAGCAAAGCCCTTGCGGAAGGGAAAGTGGGTGCTCCAGAGATGCCACCCAAGCACCCCCTGCCAGGCAAGCAGGGTGAGCCTGTGCCCGCCCATCTGCAGGCATGGTCTCCACCCAAATTGCTCATGGTCAAGGCTGAGGGTAGAAATAGACCCTCACGGTCACTGAGTTGGCCCCTTTAACCTGTGGGGTGGAAGGGCCTGCAGGTGCTGCGGGGGGAAGGGACCCCCGGGCGGAGTAGAGCAGGACCAGCTGATCCGATCAGGCGCCGGCGGGAAGGACTCGAGGGGAGGTGGCGGCTGGCGCTGCTGGCCAAGGGCCCCTCTCTGCAAGGGCACAAGTGGGAGTGGACCGTCTCCCAGAACAGGGGTGTGTGTGGGCCCCTCGCCCAGCTCCCTGGACCCGCTGGCTGAAGGCCGCTCACTCCGCACTGTGCCCCAGGCCGGAGCTGTCCCCTGGTCCCCCCGCAGCGGCGGCCGGTGCGGTCACCCTGCCACCTCTCCAGGGACATGCCTCGGTCATCCAGGAGCACCTTCTCTTTTACAGAAAATGCAAACCCTGACCCTTTTTTAAAAATTCAAATGGAGAGAACCAGTTTCACGGTGGTTTCTTTAAGAGAAGCTGCTTCGAGTCCTCGGTGTCGAGGCGCTGCCCGTGGGCGCAGCTGAACGCAGTTGTAACCATTACTGCCGCCCAGAGCTCCGGGGGAACCGGGGGCCTCAGAGCCCTGAGCCCGCGGCTCCTCCGACGGCGGGCGGGCGCCCGGCAGCAGGCAGGACCCCTACCCTCTGCTTGCAGCTTTCCTGAGAAATATCGATGGGCTGCAGCGTGTTATTTCTCCCTGAGGTCAAATAAGCCCGTGTCAGGCCTGGATGCCATGACCAGGTCACATGACCGAAAGGGGCCGCAGGGTCGGGGCTCCCCCGTTCCAGAAAGTTCTGAAAGCAGGCAACCCGGTGGGGCACCCTTGGGTGCCCATGTCAGGCATGTCCCCATCCTTCTGTCTTCATGGAAGGTGCCCAGACCTGCCAAGGAGAAGCTTCCAGAAGGTTCAGGATCTTCTCTTGCCTCTCCCTCCGCTTCCACCCTGGACACATTGGCCTCTCTGGGCCTTCAGCCGGGGTCCCGGCCGGCCCTGAAAGGGCTGGCCCAGCGTGGAAGGGGGGCTGAGGCCGTGCCACCAGTTCTGGGATCCGCTCTGAGGAGCAGCGGGGAGAGGGACAGGTGGAGGAGGAGGAGGAGGACAGTTCTGGCTCTCAGTCCCCCTAGGCAGGGAGCCTGGGGGCCGGAGACACTGGCCGGGCCTTGTCACCGCGGGGCCTGCCTAGGGGTGCCCGCGCTGCGGGGAACAGCTGCAGTCACTGGGGCGTGGGGTGCACGATCTGCTGAGCCCCAAAGCCCCGAGGAGCCCGGCTCCCACGGTTTGGGGGCAGACACCCCACCTTGGCAAGCCCAGACTGATTTTGAAAAAAAGGCCCCTTGGAGAAACACGGGCGGCCCTTCTGACTTGAAAGCAGTGAAAACCACCAGGAAGCAGCAGTTTCGAGCTGTTCATTTGTCTGGTAAAACGAGAGGCAAAAACTCTGCTGCTGAGACCAGAGGAGCGTCTCAGCCGAGTGCGCCGAGTGCGGGGTGGACCCGGTCTTTTCTTCCGGGCTCTCCTTCTGGGGCAGCCCCACCCCAGTCCTGCAGAGGACGGCACCGGGCCGGGGGTGGGGGGCAGGGTGGGGCGCACTGACCCTCACAGCGTCCGCAGGCACAGGACCAAAACCTGCCCTTCCCCCCAACTGCCTTCCTGGGGAACTTGGATGTTGTCCCTGCCCTGCTGTGGGCCTCAGTTTCCCCCCGGGAAAGCTGTCACAGTTGGAAGAGCTCCGTGACTCTAGGAGGCTGCAAAGGACCCCAAGGTCAAGCGGCCACTTCCTGAGGGTCCCTCCTAGTGGCCTCCCTGCCTTCCAGGGGGCAGCGCTGGATCTGGTCAGCTTCCCCGGCGACCCCAGGTGACTGTCATCCCTGGGGAGCACGTGGACAGCGGACACCCCCAGATCACTTGGCCTTGGACCCTGGCCACTCTGAGCCTGGGACCAGCCCTTGCCCCTCAGTCCAGCACCCAGGCGCGGCGGCACACCCCAGCCTGTACCCCACAGCGGGCGCCTGGAGGAACAGAGCTCAGGGCCAGTTTACGTGGCTGCTGAGGGGGAGAGCTGCCCCTCCGCCTTCCAAGTGCCGGCGCCCTGCAGGGTCCCCCTTGCTCTCACGCGGGTCACGTGCAACTCTGGAGAAGGGGTGCAGCGCGTCACACCGGGGGTGGCACAGATGCCCAGAGTGTGGCAGCGACAGGCCCGACTGTCCAGGTGGTGCAATCCCGGGGGCTTCAGGAAGGCGGTGCTCTCAGGGAAGCCCGCGCTGCCCAGGGCTCCCGGCGGGCGGCAGAGGAAGCTGGTGTCACAGGCTGCTGTCCAGTGGGCCCGCCCCTCAGACTCCGCAGCTCCCGGTGGCGGCTCCGCGCCCAGCGCCCGTCCCCACTGCACACGGCCACACTTGACAGACAGGGCACGGTAGACGCGTATCGACCGTGGCCTCAGTGGTGAGTGACCGAGAGGCCCCAGGGAGCCGTCCCGGGGGGCAGCTTGCAGAGCTGAAGGCAGCCCCTCGTCTCGGTCCGCGCTGGAGTCTGACAGCAGCTCGGGGCCTGCGGGGGTCATGCAGCCCAGGTGACAGTGGCCCCGCTACGGCCGCCTAGAAGTCAGCGGTCCGGGGGCCAGAGCCAGGGAGGGTCTCCCCAGGCTTGGGGAACGTGGGGGTGCAGACCCTGGGCCCGGAACCCCCCATTCTCCATGCCCCCCTGTAGCCAGTAAAATGCCCATCGACAAGGCGTGTGCCGTAGTCACTCTCCGCTTCTCAAAGTGCAGCCAGGGGGCCGTCCAGCCACGACGCTCAGAGTGCCGGGGTGGGGGGCAGTGGGGCAGCTGAGCCTGGAGCAGGGGGTCACCTGCCCCAGAGGCGCCTCCCGCCCTGCAGAGGGTTGGTCAGGCACGGAGGAAGGGCAGGCACGGCAGGAGCTGGTGGCCGCTGGGCTCCGAGTGCAGGGGCGGGGGGCTGGCCGCGGCACCAGATGCAGGCCAAGGGACGCCACCCAGAGAAAGTCAGGGAGCCCCAAGGAAAGCCTGCGGGCCCGTCGGCCACCGACCCTGGACCTTGGCGGGTGCTCGGGGAGCCCACGGAGGCGAGCACTTGGATGCCCTCGAGCAGACTCGGTCGAAGTCCCTGCGGGAAAACGCCGGTCATTCCGTCAGACGTGGCTGTCGATATTGCTCCACGGGATCCATCAGGGCAACTTTTATGGGGAGGAAAGTTGCTGTTATTATAGTCAAAACCTCCTCCTCTGCGCCAGGACGGACTTCCCCATTTAATGACACGCTCACCAGCGTTCCCGCCCCCACACCTGAGATCAGCCTGGAAACCTGTCACGGGGGCCATGTGGCTCCCGGGGAGGGCGGCCAGCCCCACCCCCGGCGCAGCCCGGCTGGAGACGAGGTGCTGACAGCTCTCTCGCGAGCTGGCCCTTTCCAGGGGCCATCGTAGCTGGCACACCAGTTACTGTACTGCTGGCCCTTTCCAGGGGCCATCGTAGCTGGCACACCAGTTACTGTACGGAGGGAGGGACCAGGGCCTGCGGGAGGTCCCACACAAGCCACACTGAGGCCCGCCGGCCTCCGGGAGGTGCATCTGCTCCCCCTAGTCCTGCTCCCCCTAGTCCTGCTCCCCCTAGTCCTGCTGCCCCCTAGTCCTGCTGCCCCCTAGTCCTGCTCCCCCTAGTCCTGCTGCCCCCTAGTCCTGCTGCCCCCCAGAAATGCGGTCTTGGGCGCCGCACACTGCGCGTGAGCAAGGCCTTCCTGCCATGACGACCGTCAGAGGGCTGTGCCTGCACAAGCGGCCGGAGAAGGGGCCGGGCCGGCCAGCACAGGGTTTGTCCACAAAGGAATCGGCTCAGAGAAATGGGCCCCAGGGACGCAGGCACGAGGGCAGACGCTCAGGAGCAGGTCCCTCGCGACCCACGCCATCCTGTGCCTGTGCACACGGCGCACTGGGACTGCCTGATGTCAGTGGCCCAGGGCGGGTGGAAACCGGGTGCCACAGGCCAGGTGGGCACAGGCGGGGAGGAAGGCGGGCACAGAGGTTGCTGGCGGGAAGAAAACACAATGCGGTGGGGGCCGGGCAGCGGGAGGGCAAGGCTGGGGCCGGAGGAGATTTGAGGAGGCGGTTGGAGTGAGGGTCCCATCCGCGACCCTGAGCCTCGGGAAGGGAGGGGGAGCAGGCAGGCACAAGAACACCCAACTATCCAGCGGGACACGGGGACACGGTGGCTCTCTGGAGAGGTGGACGGAGGAGCCGAGCGTCTGGCCAGTTCACGTGCCTGGGCGACCCTGTGGACACGGGAAGGTGGACAAGGTCGGGGGCCGGGGTGAGAGGAGGCAGGTGGCCTGGCCACCGGAGGCGCTGGGCTCCCTTCCCGCCGCTGCGCCCACTGGAAAGAGACCCGCCTACGAAGGGGTCCTGGGACGTTACGGGTTGGGCCAGGAGCCTGTTCACTCTCAGTCACATGAACTCGGCTGCTGGTTCACACAGATGGGGGTTGAGCAGACACACCCCAGGGGTGTGGGCATGCGCACGGGGCGCGAACGAGACAGAGAAGTCGGTCCGCAGGAGCTTCCACAGCTGAAGATGCAAACGGCAAACCCACCGCGGACGTCCGGGGCCTCCAGCGACACCCACCGCAGCCGTCCTGGGAGGAGACCGCGGCTCTGTCTTCAAACAGAACGCTGCGGTGAGCAAGGGAGGTGGGGGGTGCTGCCAGGGGCCAGGAGCGTGGCCCCCAAAGATGGGGTCTGATATTAGAACTAAAAGAAAGAGGGGCACTGGGCAGACAAAATAAAAACACGGAATTACGCGAGATTTAAGTTTCATAACCTTATTGCAACGAGACTGCGTAAGAGGTGAGAAACCAAGAAGGCTGTGTTCTTCCCAACCGTCACAGTTTGAAGGGTTCTTCTGCACCGAAGGCGTCTGCGAGGACAGCGGCCCTGCGGTCCGCCCCGTCTCGGCCTCCTGCAGCTCCCCGAGGCACCGCCCTGCTTGGGACCAAGGGGGGCCCTCAGGGGGCCAGCTGAGCCCTGGTGTCAGGGGCCGTGGACGCAGGAACCGCAGACAAACAGGCCTGTAGGTCAGGATGCCTGAAAGGCGGCCCATCCATGCCCTTGGGGACACCTAGGAAAAACGCCTTTCTGGGCACCCAGACATCAGAGGCGGGGCCCCCAACCCTGTTGGGTGCAGATGCCTTTCTGTTTACCGTCCATCTGATATAAAAAGGAGGAAACACAAAAGATCAGTCCTAAGTGAACACATGACAAATCACTGGAGCAAGAGACAGGCCCATCCTCTGTCTGGACTGATCAGCAGGGTCATGGCTGGTGGCCGTGGAAGACGACAGACACCAAACCTAGGACACGCAGGGCGGAGAAATAGTCAAGAGCAGCGGGTACAGCTGTAGGAGAACCGAGTGAGACCTAACACCTCGTCTGGTCAGAACATTTTAGTGAGGGATAAGGGCCTCCCTCTCCCCACACCCACGGGACAGGTGTCAGGCGGGGAAGGCGGAGGCTCAAAGCCCTGGACCCGAGCCTCCCAGAACCTGTGTCCATCTTCATCAGCTGAACAGCAAGCGAAAGCTACCTTCTGAGCCTGATTACTTCCCACAAGGACCCTGGCCCTCAGGCAGCAGTGACCCCAAATGTGTCTTTACAGTTTTGACATGGGTTCTTCCAGCCAATAACTGGCCCCGCACCCTGGGTTGCAGGTTGGGTTCCTGGCAGCTAATCGGTGTTTCTCTTTTGCATCAGTATTTCTCTTCGTCTTTCTTCCTCTCTTTCCTGGTCCCTAAAAATAAATAACGAAAATTTTTATTTAAAAGAAAAAAAAAAAAAACAAGCTGGCCAGGCAGCAAGTAATGAGCCACTTGCCAATTTTGTGACATCCTGCTCTAAATTATGATAGCATAATCCGTGTTTTTAGAGAGATCATTCTGCAACTTAATACAATAAACACAACCACCAGAGGAAATCATGCCATATAATACAAAGAATAAAAACCAAGATAGGCCCTGGATGGTAGCACAGTGGATAAGGCGCCGGCCTGTGAACCCAAAGGTCACAGGTTCGATTCCCCCGCCAGGCAGGGCACATAACCAGGTTGCAAACCAGGTCCCCAGTCAGGTCTGAGGCTGGAGGCAGGTGAAACGCAACCATACATTGATGTCTCTCTCCCTTTCTGCCTCTCTCCCTTCCCCTCTTTCTAAAAATGATGAAATAAAATATAAAACAAAAAACAAAAAACCCAAGATAAGCAGAAACCATGATTCCAGAAAAAGCATACGTATTTCCAGTACAGTAAGAGAAATTACATAAAGACACAATTTCCAGAGGGATAATAAGTATTGCATCCACATAACAAGGACACTATAGGATGAAGAACAAAGACCAAGAAGGATTTCTAGAAATTTAAAAATAATATATCAGGTCCTGGCTGGTGGCTCAGTGGATAAGGCACTGGCCTGTGAACCCAAAGGTCGCTGGTTCGATTCCCAGTCAGGGCCCATAAGCAGGTTGCAAGCCAGGCCTCTAGTCAGGTCCATAGCTAGGGGCAGGTGAAAGGCAACCATACATGGATGTCTCTCTCCCTCTCTGCCTCTCTCCTTTCCCCTCTCTCTAAAAATAATAAATAAAATATTTTAAAAATAAAAATAAATAAATACAAAGAATATATCTGGTGGTATTTTTAAAGCAATAGATTGAAATGTAAATTGAGATTTTTTTCCCCTAAAATGTGATTTGGCAGAGAAAATAAAAATAAAGCAAGAGAAAGGGATGATTTTTAAAAATTGGTGTAACTTCCAACTAAAAAGATCTGCAGGAAAAAAGAACAGCGAAAACAGGAAGGGAACACAATCATGAAAGACAATTCCCCAAAACTGAAAAAAACTTCTTAAGATCGAAAGTGTCACCCCCCACCAATCATTTTAAAACATACAAAAACTATCATCATCAAATCAGAACACTAACAAAAAAGAAAAAGCATCAACAGCTGTAAAAAATACAGTTTGCCTACAAAAGAAAAGAAATCAGACTGACACCGGACTTCTCAACCGCAGCAATGCTTGCTGGAAGTCAATGGAACATGGCCTTCAAGGACCCTTTTATTTTCAACCTTAGTTCTGCCTATGCGCAGACTATTATTCAAATGTGAAGGCAGAATAGGGACTTCTTGAGACACATAAAAATACGAATGCCCAGCTCCAATAAGAGAGGTCAGAAATCGATAGATCAACCAGCAGAGCACAAAATATCAATGGGTTGTGAAATCACATAGTACAAATCAGAACTTCAGGCTTTGGGAGGTTTCCACTTAGAAAACCCATAGGTAAGATGGTATGGAAGCTTGGACAACAGTTCAGAGTTTACCAAAGATACACAAGGAGATAAATTGTAACTTAGTGTCACAAACCTTGAGCCTTAGGGAAAGGGGACGCGGTGTTAGCGGAGCACCTGTTTCTGCGGTGGACACTGTTTCCGGAATCACAGCAACGTGAATGGTGGTCGTGGGTTTGGAAATCCTGAAACACACTTTCAAGTCCGCGGAATCCATGTTAGGATACAAAGGTATAAAACCTTGATGGCATTGTAAAAAGGAAAAGGACACCTGACGACATGGAGAAGAGGAAGAGAAAGGGGAGAGTAGGTACGGAAGACGCACTTTCAATGAGAAAAGACGTTAGTTTGGGTTTTCAAGAATTCCCAGCTAATAAACTTAAAATTACAAAATGGCCAAATTGGAAGAGGCAAGAGAACATCTAACTAAATCCTCTTCTTTCATAGCAATCATTTTCTAGGCAACACTGAAAGCTGATACATCAAGAAACAAAAGTGAACCCGCGCAGCTCACAGATTTGAAGCAGAAACACAATCGACAAAAAATTAAGAGTGATTTCTCATAGGCTATGGACCCGGGGAGAGAGGAATGCCGGAGAATTTATGTTCATTATGAACCTCTCTGCACTGTTTGATTTTTAGTCCCCGGTACAGCAGTCATATGTTTTCCAAGCAGAGTTCAGGAAGAAAACAAACATTCAATGAAAGGAGTGTTGTCATGCGTAGAAGGGAAAAGCTGTAGTCTACCAGGTCCCATTTTAATGACGTCTCCAAAACTGACCTGGGAATCATGGGCTACGTTACATTCCCTCCCCCGCAAGGTGCGTGACGTCTTGGCTCCCCGTTTTCCGTTCAAAGGGAAGGATGGCTCAGCCGTGCTCCTGACCTCGAACCAGCTAAAGTGACGGGAAGAAAGGATGGGTCCACCCCCAGCCCCAGGCCAAGCACGAAGGAGGACACCCTTGCGAAGCGGGTCTCCCACTAGGCTGGTGGTCCTGGTCCCTGCGAGGAGGGAAGACACGGGCCTTGTCCGCGTCACTCCTCACCTCTGCAACGGTGGCTTTGGCCTGGAAACAGCACCGACTATGCTTCTCAAGCCCCCCGGGCAGGGCTCAGCCACCTCTCCCTGCAGGGCACGGGGCTGTGGGCAAATGCAACGCATGCCCAGGAAGCAGAAAGGGATTTCTGGCGTTTGGCGTACAACCCAGGGGAATTCCCTCCCCGACAACCAAGATGACCCTCGATGGCAGCCACTTGCAGAGAAAGGACCCGCTGTCCCCGGAAAGGGAGGCCTGTGTGGGCCCAGGCGGTGGTCTGGCGTGTAACCTGGCACGTCCCGTTCTGTGTATCGCGTGCTCCTTCCATCATTCCTGAGCTGCTGTCAACAGCAGGTGTCCCGGGGTGTGTGCCACGGCCACCAAGCTCTCGTGACACTCGGGCCCGGGGGTATTTTGGGAACAGCATTTTGGAAGAGATTAGAGTGAGACACAGTGGCTTTGTGTCTTCATCTATGGCAACGGGTTTCATGGAACGCAAAATAGAAGAAGGGACACGTCTTGATATTTAGGGTCAACTTGACAGCCTACAAGTCTTTCACATTTATCATTCAATGCAGTTTAATTTAGTGACATTTAGGATAACTATTTTACTAGTTCCTAATGTGACTTCTTGGGGACATTTTTCAAATATCAGTTTAAGCTTTCTTAAAGTTAATCTACACCAAGGGATTTAAAACACACACACACACACACACACAACATGTATTTCTACCTGTCTGTGGTCTAAGGACAAATCCTTTGTTACATTGTTACAAACAGAGAGGCGCACACAGACCGTGCATAGTTTTCTTCATCCATTTTACAAAAAAAAAAAATGAAAATGGCCCTGGAGCATCCAGTGCAGTATGTGCAGGGAGCCTCCACAATAGTGAAATATTTATAAATCAAAGATAACAACAAGGTGGCAGGTCTCTTTTCAAGGCTCGATCCTGTGTGGGAAAAATGGATAGTATCTAAGCGCACATTAAACAAAAAGTTTACCTGCACATTAAAAAAAAAAAAGTTTACCTATTTCTTCCTTTATAAAATGTGTCCTCTGCTAAAAAGGTATTTATAGCTGGGAAGTGGAGCATTGACAAGGGAGGACGGGGGACAATTCATACCAGGGTTTTATGTAGTTTAGTCAGATGCATTCTTCCTCTTGGGCCCTGAGATGAAGCCTGGCCCTCTTGGTACCCACCGGTGGGCGCTGGGCCCCAGGGCATCAGGCTGACCGTGGGCAGGGGCTGCAGACCGGCTGCTGGAGCCTGCAGGCTGGGGAGCCTAACACCCCGAGATGGCGGCTTAGCCCCAGCGCAGGGAGAGGGCCCCCCAGCCTTGACCACGGCAGCCTCACGTGGAGCTCCCCAGGGAAGAGGGGCCCAGCCCACAAAGCCGTACCTGCACTGACGGAGGTGTGGGGTCATCGGATGGGCCAGGAACCTGGGGGTCATGTCCATTGCCTTGGGGTCATCGGCTTGGCTGGCTCTCAAACAAGGAGGGAGCCGACTGGCCAGACCAAGAACAGGGAGTAAAATCACCGGTCAGCTCAAAGAAGACGGGGTCATCGGGGGGCCAGCCTGCAGGAGGGGCCCTGGGGCACAGGCTTAGAGCCCCTGCAGACGCACAGGCCTCAGAGAAACCCTGATGCGTGTCACCTGCTGGGCCACCTGCCTTCCGCGACGCCAGTTTCACCGTGAGGGCAAGGACCCGGTGGACACCGGAGACTCCGCCCCATGAGAATCCTGCCCTGTAGCTCACGATTGCGCTCACACACGCTCACATGCACACACACGCTCACACATGCACACGATGCACACGCGCACGCACACACTCACACATGCACACACATACATACTCACATGCTCACACATGCTCAGACACACGCTCACACTCTCAGACAGGCTCACGTGCACACACACGCTCACACACGCTTACACATGCACACGTGTGCACACACTCACATGTGCACACACACACACATACTCACATGCTCACACATGCTCAGACACACGCTCACACTCTCAGACAGGCTCACATGCACACACACTCACATGAACACACACACGCTCACACACGCTTACACATGCACACGCTCACACATGTGCACATGCTCACACATACGCACACGCTCACACACATACACACTCACACGCACGCTCAGACAGGCGGGCTGCGGAGAACCTCCAAGCCTATTGGAGCTCAACAGGAACCTGGCATTCCAGGTCACCTGTGACCTGGTGCAGAGGGACGTGGGCCAGGCTGCTGTCCTGGGCCTCCACCTGTCACTTGCCTGTCACCACTGCAGCTGGGCTTCCTCGCAGCCAAGGCCGCACCCCCCAGGGCACACGGCCGCCCCTCCACACGGGGCATCGGAAGAGCCTCCTTCGTGTTTCCACTCCTGCCACCTGGGGCACTTGGGGCAAAAGTGTTCCAGGGGTGATGTGGGAATTCCAAAGCGGCCTACCCAGGCGGGACAGAGGTGACACGGGGAGTGCTCCGCTCCCTCCTAACGGCGGCACCGCCTGGGGGCCTGCCCCTGCGCTCGGCGTCCTGCCTGGTCACTCTCCCCCCTGAGGGCATAACCCTGCATTGGGGTAAAGTCCCCCTGTCCCTACCTTCCTCCCAGTCTCAGACAACAACATAACATCCCTCGTACTTCTGCTTCCAGATTTCAGGGGGAAATGATCATTTCTGAAACTAATCCACTCATAATAAAATAGGTATCCAAATTACATGAAAATGTTTTCCTATGTTCATCCTTACCAACAAATAACACGGGTAGGTACGTATTGTTCGATTTTTTTTCCCAAAGATTTTATTTCATTATTTTTAGAAAGAGGGGAAGGGAGAGAGGCAGGGAGGGAGAGAAACATCCATGCGTGGTTGCCTTTCACCTGCCTCCAGCTACGGACCTGGCTGGAGACCTGGCTTGCAACCTGGTTATGTGCCCTGGCTGGGAATCAAACCTGCAACCTTTGGGTTCGCAGGCCGGCGCCTTATCCACTGTGCTACCAGCCAGGGCCCCGATTTTTTTTTTTTTTTAACCTAAAAGTATTCACCAGAAATGGGGAAGTCTAAGGTCTGTTTGAAGGAGGCACGGGTGTGAAGACCAGTCTCGTCTTCTTTCGTCAGAAGCACAAAGAAAACTAACCAAGCCTAAGAACCTCATCCACATGCTTCTATCGATTCCGGCCAAGTGCATGTGCCCCCGAAGAGTTTGCCTGGTCCCCAAACCTGCTCCAGAGGAAGGAAGAGCTGCTCAGGGGGGCCCGGAAGCGCAGTGACCCCACCTCGCAGCGCGCTGAGGGGAGGCTCGCCGGGGCTGCTGCCCAAGGTGGGCAGGGCGGGCTGAGGGCTCCCTGTGGCCAGCCTGCTTCTTGTAATTCCATTAAGGGGTTAGATTCAAATGTAGAATTAGCTGTTGCCTACGCAGAATTATGTTAAACACGGGCCAGACTGAAAATCAATATTCTGCTTAAGTAGCTGGCCCTGAGTAATTTAATGAAGCTCGATTGCATTAGGCTGAGGCGAGGTGGAGGGTCCCCCTGTCCCCACCCCTCCGGCCTGCGGGTGTACACAGCCGCAGGCCCAGGGAGAGATGACACCCACACGCACGCCTCCTTGCTGGTTTCCCCCAAGTTGGAGCCATGCTCGCGCCGGATGACTTGTTTGCTTTTTTAATTTAAAACTTGAGTAAATAATTCTCAGCCCATAATTAGGGAAGAACTAGAGACTCATAATAAAAGAGAGGGAGTAGGTGGAACAGTGGCAAACGTGCTTTTCTTCCATCCGCAGGAAGAAAACGAGGGGGAGGGAGCGATCGGAACAAAGGGGGAGTCGTTAGTTTTAACACGGATATTAAAATTAAATTCTCAAGGCTTTCAATTAACAGCATAACTGATCAGGCTCACAGTTTGAATAAGGACCAGGAAGCAAACGCGGGGATCATTTTTCGTTAACTCTGACGCATAAATAGGTGTTAAATAAAAATGTTCAAAGTGTATTATTAATGTATTGGGTTGAAGGTGTGCGGGTGCGTGTGTACGCGCCCACCTTATGACAACTGGATGTTTCCGAAGCCAAGAACTCTTCAATGTAACACCTGAAATGGGCATCTTCTCATTGAAGATTCCACTCCAGGAACTTCAAGCCTTCCACTCGGTCGGTATGTACTCATTAAGACACTCCAACCACAGAAGTTTGTGCTAAAAATGATTGACAATAGAAAGGAGGTGTCGTTACACCATTTCGAAGTTATTGGCAACTCATTTATTTATTATTCAGCTGCAAGCTTCATCTGCATGAGACACTTCACAGACTTATGTCCAAAGCCCCAAATTAAAATGACAATAATTGCATGTTGCTTAGGACGGAATCATATGAAAAATAGACGTCTTCCCTTTATAGATGCCAATTTGGGTCTTCTGAGGGCCAATAAGACTTATTAACCAGGTGAGTCACTCTCGTGGAGAAAGTTAAGATGTTTGGGACGGATACGCACGAAAGTTAATTGGCATTTATCACTTGCCTTCCTGACTCCCGTTTTTATTTCATCTCTCCGCCTGGAAGGAATCTAGGACACCAACAAAGACAGTCCCTATAAACACAGTTCTTGAAATGCAGTGTAACCTTGAGTTCTAACCCTTAAATGCCTGTTTCATTCCGTTTCCCATCAGCAACTAGAACAATGCCAAGGTCAGCGAGGTGTCTCCCGAAACTCGGAGGCAGCTACAGAAGGAAAGGTTCTTTCTGTTCTCCGCAGAAACATAATTCACTGCATTTTAATTCCTTGTTTAGAGATCTTGGTCCCAGAAAAAAAACGTGCATCTGGGCGGCGAGTGGTAACTCAGCTATGTCTCGCTAATGACCCGAAACAACGTCTTCTACTGAGAATACTAAGGCCTGAGCGGAGACTGAAGAGGAACTTTCCCCTTCAACTATTTAGTTCTACCTGGAAAACATATTCTGTATCCTTGGATGTAACATGAGCACCGAAGATACTCATTGTGGAGCTGAGGTTGTGGAATGAGTCACTGTTACGGGTTTTATAGAAATGCAACCGGCTGACTTGTAACCACCGCTCTCAGCGGCCAGCATGGCAGGTACCCCTGTCCCCTCTATTTTCAAACAACCTCAGAAGGGCTGCAATGCTTCGCATCACAGTCTTCACAGCTGACACCTCACTCCCAGGTCACACCCTTTCCGGCGAGGGAGAGGGTGCTAGGTTTTGTAGCTCAAATATTCACGGCAGCTCGGGTCCTTGCCTCGCGGGGCATAGCAGTGGCGTGGTGAACGATGTTCACATACAAATGGTCATAATTAGGTTACCCCCCCGTGGGAAAATGGGAGTATTTGTTTGGTGAAAGTGGGTGATGCTGCTCTTCTTTCCTCTGCCTGCGGAGTCATCAGGGCGATGGTGCGTCCTTAATGCTGCTGCGAGGGGGGTCGTTTAGAGAAAACAAAAAGCTGGGGACAGCAGGGTGAGAAGGAGGGATCTTCGCTTGATGCCTTCGTCCCGCCGATCTTTTTGACGGGACACTTGCAATGCGAAGGATACCGGGGGCCACCAGGGTCATTTGTCAGGGGTTCTGCTGTGCAGCCTACGTGCCCAGGAAGCCTGGGGTTCCGAAGAGGTCCCTCCACTGAGACAAGGTGAGCAGAGGGCTCACGGTGGCGGGACAATGTCTGATGTGGCAGAAAGGCTCCAAGTCACACGATGAGAGTGTTATTTGCAAGCTCCTGGGATTTTTTATTAGTGATTTTTAAAAAGATTTTGTTCAGCCCTGGCTGGTGGCTCCGTGGATAAGGCACCGGCCTTCAAACCCAAAGGTTGCTGGTTCGATTCCCAGCCAGGGCACATAACCAGGTTGAAGCCAGGTCTCCAGCCAGGTCCCCAGTTGGAGGCAGGTGGAAGGCAACATACATGGATGTCTCTCTCCCTCTCTGCCTCCCTCCCTGCCCTTCTCTCTGGAAATAATGAATAAAATCTTAAAGAAAAAAAAATTTATTCCTTATTTTTAATCAACTTAACAATAACTCACAACCTGTGGACTAACTTAATCATTATTTTTAGAGAGAGGGGAAGGGAGGGAGGAAGAAAGGGAGAGAAACATCCATGTATGGTTGCCTTTCACCTGCCTCCAGCTATGGACCTGGCTGGAGACCTGGCTTGCTACCTGGTTCTGTGTCCTGGGTGAGAATGGAACCAGCGACCCTTGGGTTCACAGGCCGGTGCTCATATTGATTTGAAAGAGAGAAAGAGAGAGAGAGACATTGATTGGTTGTTCTACTAACCGATGCATTCATTGGTGGATTCCGTACGTGCCATGACCTGACCTGGGATAGAGATGAATCCACGGCGCATGGGAACGACTCTCCAACTTACTGAGCTGCCCGGCCAGGGCCAGGGCCAGGGCCTGCTATTCTTGACAGGTCAGGGAAAACAAGAAAACGATCCTCACTGGACCGGAGAGGAAATCTGGCAAATTCTTCTGGGAAACAATGGTTGCCGAATCTTTTCATTCAAGAATAATATTCTTTGAAACCTACCCCAAACACGCAGCGCAAGCTTTACACGCAAAGAAACAAAACCCTCAAATACTCAGCGACAAAGAATCAGGTTTAATCTTTATGTTACAGGCAAGTTGTGTCAATTCCAGGACATCCAGCTGCAAGAACATTGGTCGTTACAGGGGAACGTCACACAGACGTTCCGATGCTCACCAGGGAAAGGGTTATGAAAGGCCATTCCCTGCAAAGGACCGTGCACACCAGGCGAAGCGCAGAACAGCAGCTGGACAGTGAAATGCAGGGGAAAAGGCTGCATCACTGAAACATTAACAAAAGGAGGTGAATTTGCAGCCAATTACAATTGTGGATGCAATCTGTGTTCTAAAAAGTTCCGCAAGATCAACGTTTACAATAAAAGCTCTATTTCTCTTGTAACATGATTCTTAAAAAAGAAAGAAAGCAAGCCCTGGCTGGTGGCTCAGTGGATGAGGCGCCGGCCTGCAAACCCAAGAGTTGCTGGTTCGATTCCCAGCCAGGGCACATAACCAGGTTGCAAGCCGGGTCTCCAGCCAGATCCGTAGCTGGAGGCAGGTGAAAGGCAACCACGCATGGATGTCTTTCTCCCTCTCTGCCTCTCTCCCTGCCCCTCTTTCTAAAAATAATAAAATCTTTAAAAAAAATCTGAGAACGAGAGAGGAAACCGGGGAGGGGTGGGGGTGAGGCGAGGCCTGTGTTTCATGGCTGGTGGGTGGGAGCGGACCGGCCCCTGCGCGGTCGTCACTCTAAGCCAAGTGCCAGATGGCAGGAGGGCAGGACGGCTCCCCTGCTCTGGGCCCTCGCGTGGTGGGCGGTCCTGCGCCCCGATTCTGAGCCGGAGGCCCTGTGAACCCCAGGCACCTGCGGGCCGCACGTGTGTCCCTTCTCACGAAAGCGACTCGTGTGTAGCCACAAAGAACGTCCTCAACCCAGACTCCTGCGGGCGCTGGATTCATAAACTTCTCAGAACATAAACATGTGCCGTTTTCCACCAGAAATGAACTGCACAGCTGCTATGGATCCCCCAACACCCCAGCAGAGGTGAAGGGGCCGTAGGCCGGTCCTCCAGGAGCTCCTGCTGTGGGACACAGGCTGGGGACCGAGTAACCCCACCCTTCCTCGCCGCCCCCACTGCAGGGGGGTGAGCCCAGGGGCACTTCCGGGCAGTGCTGCGTCTGTCTCGGAAAGGCAAGTGTCCGGGGAAGCTCTGCCACTCTGCGTCCCGTCCCGAGGAGTCCCCGGGCCCCTGCACGGTCCTCAAGATAATCCAGCCTTGCTCGGGAAGCCTGGGGAGCAGGGGCACCTCCTGGAGGGGAACAGGCTTCGGGAGAAAAGCAGGGAGGGCCCAGGGGGAGCCCCGGCGGGCCCCGTGGGAGACCCTCAGGGCAGCTGCAGCGGGACCCTCCAAGGGAGACGCCGTTTTTCTTGCGAACTTCGGGCTGCTCTACCATTTATGTCCCTGAGTTCACATCCTATCGCGTTTCACATCCTATCAAGTTTCATAGCATCCTCAAAAAATGTTTCTGGACATCTGGAGGCTGTGTGGTAATTGTGGGGGTGGAGAGGTCAGGGCCAGGCCTCAACAGCGGGGGTGGGGGCGAGGGTGGGGGGCGTTCATGGCGCCCAGGGCCGGGCCCCTGCAGCGGCATCAATGTGGGAGACTCATCTTCGCACCTGTCAGCGCCCCCACCCCAGCAGGGAGAGGCCCCTCCCCCACCGGCGGGGGAGGCCCTAAGGCCGCCGGAGTTTTGTATGATATATTAAACGGATTTAGACGTACTTTCTACCTTTTATGTCTACTTGGAAATACAGTAACTGATCCCGTCCCAGGATGTTTCATTAGAACTCCAGTTGGGGGGGGGCCGGCGGCCAAGCGAGGCTCACGGTTGGTGGTCTCCTCGGGGAGGACCAGGCTGCGGCCTGCGAGCGCCCTGCTCCCTGGCCCCGAGACCCTCCCTCCGGTCCGGGGTCTCGTCGGGGGTGGCGGTGAGGGCCAGCCGGGGGGGCTGCGGCTGAGCCAGCCCAGCTGCACGGGCTCACGGCTCTCGGGTAACTGAAACCAGCAATGACTTCATCTCGAAAATTTCCGCGCAGCCCGGGTCAGAGCAGGAGCGTGGGCGCCGTGGTGGGGTTCCCAGAGAAGTTTCCTGAGGGTGGCCCGGTGTCAGCCAAACACTCCGACTTGGATGGGAACGGGGGGCACGACGGCCAAAAGTCGCCTTTCCAACCCACCCTTCCAGCCTCAACTGCAGCCTGTGCCAATTCATGTTCCACAGAAGCATTAGCGAAGGAAACGCCAAAGAAAGCACACGACGAATAAAACGGGTAAGTGACTGTTAGAGGGACTCAACCAAGGACGTTTGGAATTTATTTGTGTTTAATCTTCGTTTGCCGGTGAAGGGGCCCCTCCTTTCTAAATAAGGAAACAGCTAATAATCTTACCTGGTTATTCAGGGAAGAGTGGGTTTATTTGTTTTCTAATTTTAGGTCATTTCTGCTGACCGGGCTTTTCTTCTGGTGTAAGGAAATATCCTTACCCATAAAGGCAAAGGAGGGCTTGAAGACACAAATGAAAGGAGCCATCCTGGAGCTATTAAATTGTGTGCAGAACGTTTGATTCAAGGTGACCAGAGGGGGTGGTTGTGAAGCCCACCAAAGGCAGGTAAAGAGTCCGGGCAGCGAAGGACCCCAGGGCAGGTGGGCCCAGGACAGCCAGGCCTCCTCGGGGACGGGAAGAAGGTTCCCCACTTCCTGATGGGAGCGGAGGATGATCAGCAATCCCTGCCTATGCAGTTTATAGTTAGGAAGAGAAATGAACTCCATCCGTCTCAAGCGGTCAAACTGCCAGCAAGACCGAATCGAAGACTCCAAAGCATCCTGTGCTAACAGTGGTCGTGACCTCGTATTTTTGCAGATGGTGGAATTCCTGCTGTGACTGATATGGGCGGTTGGACCTGAGTGTCACCTCCGGGGTCACCCTGGCTTCTGTGCTGCTCCCACGCACCTTCCACGTGGGTTCACCACCTCACCTAACTGGGTGGTTATTTTTTTTTAATCCTCATCTGAGGATATAGTTTTTGATTTTAGAGAGAGAGGGAGGAAGAGAGAGTCAGAGAAACATCAATGCGAGAGAGAGAAACATCCATGGGTTGCCTCCTGACCACACGCACCCCAACTGGGCCGCCACAGGCCAGGCATGTGCCCCAACCAGGAGTTGAACCCGTGACCTTTGGGTGCACGGGAGACGCTCCAGCCCACGGAGCCACCGCGGCTGGAACTGGTGTTTTCGACTCTTTTTGGCTCCTTTGGTTTTCTCCTCACTTTTGCCCGCGGTGTGTCAACGAGAACATAGTCTCGTTATATTTTCCCTCCCATTCTAGTCCTGTCGATGAAGCGATAAAAGCACCTCAAGCCAGATGCTCCTTCCAGAGAGCGACCCCGGTCCCGGCATTTCCCCAGGGATGGTGCCCGCAGGCCTGCAAGGCGGACCTTGCAAAACAAGTGTGAGATTCGGAAAAGGTTGACTCAGACCTTCACTTGTACATTCCGCCCAATAGGTGGTCTGCTCTCCTTGGTTGGGACCCCAGTGGACAATGAGGGAAAACAGCTCCAATTTTATTTAGCGGATTCTAAAAATCTGAAGTATAAACATGTAAACACACCGAAACGAGAAGAGATTGTATTTTGAGGGAATGGATTTTGTGATAAATCAGCTCTGCAGGAAAATTCAGAATATTGTGGCCTTTAATCCATTCCGGAGCAGACTTGATACCTCGGGGTCCTATTTTCAAGGAAAGAAACCCAAAAGCTATTGTTTAGGTTAATAAAAAAAAAAAAAAAAAAAAAGCGCTTTTCCAGGCTGGATTCAGACAGAACTTTCTGTAGCTTCGCGGGGCAGAAACAGGGCCAGCAAGTTCACACCAGCCCTTTCGTGAGCTCCCGGGCAGGTGGTTCTCAGGAGGTGTGGAGCCTGGTCTGGGGGGGGCTGGGGGGCATTTCCAGGGCCTGCTGCAGAGCCCACCCACGGAGCCTGCAGGTGCTAACACTGTTCCCAGTGCAGGACCCCCGGGGGGCTTCACAGAGCTGGGCAGGCACCCTTGACTCTGTCCGGCACCCCCATGCAAGGCTGTGGGGTACCTGCACCTCCGGTCTCCTAAGCCCCTGCAGACCTGTGGACAGTCTCTCCCGGAAACCCTGCTGGCAGGAGCCCCTGCGGTGCAGAGCAGCCGTGTGACCCCGGAACAGGTCAAGGCGGCAGGCAGAGCCCAGCAGACTTGCCCCCCAGGCAGCCACGTGGTCACACGGTCACGGCAGACACGCTGGCCCCAGGGCGGGCAGAAGGGTGTTGAAAAATTAGAACAAACATCTGTTCCAGTTTCAGAACGCAAGACTTTATCCCGTCTTTAATCAAAACCACGTTAGAAAAGATATTTGCTCTGGGACAGCCCGCCCCCTGGGCCCTGGTCCAGCCCCCGTTGGGAGAGGGACCCCTGCCTGGGACTGCTCCCGGCTGCCCTGCCCCTTGCTGCCACTGCGGGCCCCCCTGGGCCTCCTAGCCCGCCTGCGTCCCTCCCTCCACCCGTCTCTCCTCCAGCCCCGCTTCCCTGCCACGCCTTCCCGTGCGCAGGAGGCAGGTGGCCTGCAGTGGGAGGCCACCGGCCCGTGTGTGCGGTGGCTCAGTACCAAGGACTCACTGGGCAGTCCTCCCTGATGCCCCCGTGGGGGGTCCACGGAAAGGCCTCAGCCTCGGGGCCCTGGCTCCCAGAAAGACCCCAGCCCCGCGGACCAGGCCTGTCAGCCTGAGGCTGGCCTTGGGGACAGGCTGCCGGGCTGGGCCGGCTGGTGGGGGACGGGGGAAAGGGCACGTGGCCCTCGGGAGTGGAGCTGGAGGGAACGAGAAGCAACCACTTAACATCTATTTAGAGCCTGAGAGCATGTGTGGAATCCAGCCCCATTACTGTTGGAGAGATGCAAATCTGGGGAACTCATCATCTGCTGGGCCGCGGGCTGTTTCCCCGGCGCCCTGGTGCCTAACAGGAGCCCGGTGTGCGGCCGACTCCGGCAGGGCCACGTTCGCGCTGCTCAGAGGTAGCCCCTAACTAAACACCGAGGGCTGCATAAGAAGATTTGTGACCTTGGGAAGACAGTTCAACAAGGGAGGGAAAAAGCCACGCACACACACACACAGGCACACGCCGTCCTCAGGGCTGGCTGCAGGGCGCAGGGCGCAGAGTGCAGGGCGCAGGGCGTGGCCCGGGTGCCCAGCCGGTGCCCGCCTCCTCTCCTGTGCCCACCTCCTCTCCGGTGCCCGCGGCCTGGGCGAAGTGGTTCCCAGCACTGCAGAGAGAAAGGCAATTAAAGGCAAAGATCTTTCTCTGGCGCTGTTTTAAGTTCTACATCAAATATTCTTTCAGACGTTCGAGAATACACCTATCAACAAATGAGGAGCATTAGCTCTGCTATTGATTCTTGCACAGGACCTGCCCGTCCTGGGCAGCGGCTGGCCCGCAACCTGAGCGGAGAAGTCTCGCCCTCCGTGCAGAAGAGCCGGGCGAATGACTTCCGGCCGAGAGAGAATCCACGGGGTCCTCCCCGGACTGACCTCTTACCCCCATTCCAGTTGGCAGAAATGTGGGGACAAATGAACCAAATGGTTAAGCGTAGCAGCAGATGTAATGCCGGAAATCTCCCTGCGTGCCTGCACCAGGGCAGAGGCTTTTAAAGTCACGCGGTTACAATGGGGCCTGAAATGCCACAGCCTATAAACAAAATATTTCATCAATTTGCCAAGTATAAATTATATCTTAAAACTCCAGTCCTCAA
Source organism: Noctilio leporinus (assembly GCA_004026585.1). Classification (NCBI taxonomy): domain Eukaryota; kingdom Metazoa; phylum Chordata; class Mammalia; order Chiroptera; family Noctilionidae; genus Noctilio; species Noctilio leporinus. The sequence continues at coordinate 612,875 of PVIW01000050.1, read as the reverse complement.
GGATCCGGACATAAAGTGGCCTTTCAGTCATGGGTTTTGAGCAGGGGGATACAAGACGTCTATAAAATATTTTACTATGTTTTCATGTACAGTGAATTCGAAATCACCTTAATGGGAAAACAAAAACATACAGAGATTACAAGCCGTTACTTGATTCCTTCCCGCATGCCCTGGTCATGCTGGCTTTTTGTTGCCTTTCCTTTTCTTTCTTTCTTTTTTTTTCCTTCCTAAAGGAACTGTAAAAGAAGGCCCTTGGGATTGTGGAAGATGGCATTCGGGTTGCCACCCCATGAAACAGCCGATTTGGCTTATAACTTGGTAAAAAAATGGAACTTGGTCTGCGTGTGTGTGTGCGCGCGTGTTCATGTGCGTGTCTGCCTGTGTGCATACAGGCATGTTTCACAGAAGGGCTGGGTGGGACAGGAGACAGAGGAGTGTTCTCAGGACACAGCTGTACTGATGCACATGGTGTGTTTAGATTCCTCTCCTTTCTCCCCTCCGAGGGGGGAGAGGGCGCTTTCATTTCAAAACACTGCAAAAATCATTCCTACAAATTGCCCTGCGTGTCTGCCTCTGTGGAGGGAGCAGCAGAGGGTAAGTGAGGGGGCCCTTCAATGCAAAACGCCTTTTGCTTCTTCTCTTTTTGCATTTTTTGTAACAACATAAAAGCGGCTGTTACGACAAGAAGTCTGGTAGTTCATTCTTTCATTTATAATTTAACCGCAGCCTATATAACGTAATCCGAAAAATATGGGGCATGATTAGTCAAAAACTCAGGTCTAGTCGAGGCTTTCTGAATACCCCAGAACAGAACAAAACCCGAAAAGGGAGCAAGGGCGAAGCTGGTGCAGCCCTGCGAATAGACGCGGTATTTCTTTAATACTTCATTTTAAACTCCCTAATTGTGTTTTTAAGCTTTGGTTCCTGTAATTTTGCAAGACGAGGCATTCCAGGGAGAAAACATATGGTGAGGGATTTTTAAACCACACAGCAAGAGTGCATCATAGACTTATCTGCTGCTTCCGTGTCACAAAAATCCACTGCTGAATTTATCCAGTCACCCATTAAAGAAAGAAAAGAATTAAAGGAAAAGGAGGCTTCAAATCCCCTCATGCTACAAGAATGAGGGAAACGCGGTGTCAAGTTCAAGTCAGAGGGCCGGTGGAGCTTCATGACTTTCTACAAGATCAGCAAGTAGCAATTAGCCACCTGACGCCCAGGCGTTACTTCAGGCGCGGAGAGAGGTCAGCCGGCCTCTCAGCCCCGCAGACCGAGTCCCGCGTAAGCACCTTCCTTCCCCGCTTGGTTTTCCAAACGGCCCTGCTCCAGAGGGTCCCTTTTACGTTTGCTCGGAATAGGTGGGCAGCAAAAACATTGGATAGACAGATACGTAGGTGCATGGTGGATATTTGCTTTTATTTTTGAAGCACCTTTGTAACTGTCACTTTAAACGGTGCTCTGCAGGAAGGGACAACCGTCTTGCCACCGCGTAGTTTTTAGCAGAGGGTCTGAATCAGCGGTTTGTGTGGGTACCGCAGGGTGACAGAAAGCTCCGAAGTGACAAACTTTAACGTTTGCCAGGAAGACCCACGCAGGGGTTCCAAACACTTCAATGTTTACTTTGCAAATGCCTTCAGCTGCACCCAGGAGTGTACGGTACGTGTGTGTCACGTTCCGGCAGGCGCACGGGGCTGGGGACAGAGGCAAGGAGACCTGAAGCAAGGCACATCATTATCCAAATTACAGTCGGATCCATCCTTCAATTACACTGGTGTCTCTCATCAGAAATTGTTTCCTACGCCATCACAGGCTGCCATAGTGGACATTCATTAACGCTAAATGACAGTGGCGTGACGCGTTACATTCGCACGAATACCGAATGGCTCCGTTATGAGTAATATTATTACAGTAAATATTGAGGAACCTGCCGGTGGTGTTTCACTAATTACAGGGTGTTGCTAACTACATAGGATCTTAAGTGAACATCAGTGTTTCCACGTAACAGCCCAACGGCGAAGCTCATTGTCACGCTGTTTCCCGAGCGCGGCCCGGACCCTGTGGCCACGGCCCCGGGTCGGACCCAACCCAGGGACGGCGCCCCCGCTTCCTGCCTCACAGATCCGTTCCAGCCCTGTCCTCCCCGCACAGATGTGGCAGCTCCTGCGCTCAGCCAGCGCTTGAAAAAATCCACGCGCAACGTAGCCCAAGCGGCCCGTGTTGGTGGGTGGTCATGTCGTCTTCAGGAGGAAGATCCTTAACCCTTTCCCGCTTCCCACTTAAAAGATTTCAAAATACCCTGGTGGTGTATTTTTTTTTTTTTTTTTTTTTTACCTTTCTATTTTTTTGCACGACAAAACGAACCGGCAAAGAATAATCAGGTGTTAATCTTGATAATTAGTGCACAAAAGCAATTAGAGGGTCTAAGAACCTGAAGGCACAGAAAGTGATTTTTGTGTTTATTTGCTTACCTTATTAGGTGAAATCTCTGTCTGAATTAATCGCTAATGAAGGTGAAGAAGACTCGGGAGAAACGAGTTTAATGAACAGCCATGTCAGAGGTATTTTACGGGGTCCCAAACCATGGGAGGCTGCAAGCCCCGCGCACTATTCAACATTACTTCTCTGCCCAATTTTCTGTTTGCAAAGCAGTAAATTATTTACATTTATTGTGCTTATTTAAGCACTTAAATGACTATGAATGGGGTGCAGGCACGTTTAAAAAATATAGAAGCATTACACCAGTCTACTGCTGGAAATGCCTGTTTCTTCCCCCCGAAGGCTGCTTTCCGACTTTCCTAATCTCTCTTTTACAACAATTCATGAAAAAGGCCATTATTACATTGCACATGTTTTAATACGTTATTTATTATTTAACATGCTTTAAGAGGCGCGGCATGGAAGTCACCCCGGGTGCAGGAAGAACAGCCCCCTTCATACCCGCCCGGGTGTGTGCGCCCGGCGCTGACGTTTCCCGGAATAAAACCGGGCTGTCCGTCATGAGCCGCGAATCAACCCTGCTTTCCGCCGCGGCTCACGTCATACATGTGCTGTTTGAACAAATCAATTATACTAATTATTGTCTTTGAAAATGATCGTGGCACGTAGTGACTTCCTTTCATGGTTATTCATTTGACATCGGCGGCCGGGAGTTTTTAAAACCTGCAGCTGCTGTTTCCAAACCAGCAGCCCCGAAGGTCTCTGCGGGCTCACAAAGCAAAGCCCTGCGGCTCCGTCACGAGGAGGCTGCTTGACCACTGCCCAGCCCCGGAGGGCCCAGATTCCTCACCCTGAGCAGAAGAGAGTGACGCTAGAAAAACAGCCAAGCGGGGCACGAGAGGTGGACCCTCACACAGGGCAGGAAGAGAGGAGAAAACCATGGACAAGGGAAGCCAGAGCGCTGGCACTAGGGAAAGGGAGAAACCTCGCTGATGCTGCCTTTTGGCTGCAACCAAGATGCCTGCGTTTCTTTCCACGTCTTTCAAATGATGGCAGTGAAACTTTGCCGGGTTTCCAATCACAGGCAGACCCCCTCCACCGAGTTTCCCTGCATAATGCCGCGTGGGTGCCGGCTCCCCAGGAACCCCTCCCTGGAGTGGCAAGAAATGGTGGTGTTTTTCCAAAGTCATTTCAAACATGCGTGTGCCTGTGTGCGTGAGCGTGTGCGTAAAAGCGGCCTTACTTACTATTCAGACTTAACTAAACTATTTCGGCGTATTTTCCCCAATGGTAGGGGCAGCACAACAACTCCTGCTAAAAAGCCCCTTGCTATTCATAAGAGATTATTCCGCAGTAAACATGACAATAGCAGTAATGATCTAATTAAAAGAATCAGGCCTAGTTAAAGGAGGCCCTTCTCCGGGGGTGGGGGGTGGTGCGGGGGAACCAACGATGCGATGGGCAGTCCGGCACGGGGCACCGCTTTCAGGGGATCAAACGCGGCCGATGCGGTAGGAATCCCGGGTCCTCTGGCCTTTGTTACTTAATGTGATGCCGGAGATCAAAGATGCAGGCGGGACTTGTTCCCGGTCCAGCTGAGTCGCTGTTATTTCTAAGCGTTTCGGTTTTTGTTTTTGTTTTCTAAGTTGGCTGTGTTTCCGCCTTACTCCGAGGGAAGTGTTGCTCTTACCCTGAGCATTTCCCGGATTCTGGCAAGAATCGCGCGTGGGATTTTCCTGGCGCGACCTCGGGGGGCCCGCGGTGCACCGACAGGCGTGCAGGGGTGCGGGGCGCGGAGCCCCGCTTCGCCGGCCCCCGCCCGCGGGGGCCCTGGGTGGGTGGGCACCTCTGGGACCCGGACGAAAAGCAAGTGCACGCGCTCACCAATGGCTGGCTGTTGAGGGGTGCCCGGTGCACAGGCGTCGGGAGGGCCTTTTCCCCGTGGCGGCCGGTCTCCTGCTGCTGCCTCCGGGCCCCGGGGCCGGGCCGCCACCCAGGGTGGGCGCAGGGCCCGGGCCGGCCGGGGCGACGGGGGCGACGCCGGCGGGCGGCAGGCCATGCCCCGCGGAGGCCACAGGGGGGCGCTGTGGCTCTGCTCAGGCCGCGAGGCCTGGGGGGCGGGGCGGAAGAGACACTGTAGCCAAGCGGGGTGCGGGGAAAGGTAGGTTTTATAAGTTCCTGAATTTTATGACTCCGCCGCACCGGTGGAATGTCCACTCAATCTGTGGGGACGTTAGCACAGAAAACATGCACTGGGCATATTAAGTACAGGATGAAATGCCGTAGTGAATATTTATTAGCAAAAATATAGGTTCTCAAAAACAGAAATAAAACAGGGTAATAGATGAAGGGGAGAATAGATTTAACACCGAAATAAATATCAAAGGTGCAAAGAAAAGGCAAAATATAGTGTTCAAACAAAGCTGTGAATTGGGTCCGGATTTAATGCCCCCCGAGGGAAGGAGGGGCCGGACAGCCTTCGAATGGAGACACCGGCCCCGGTGCACAGCTCTGTAATGCTGTCAGCGTTATTTCCTTTGACAAATGTGAAATAAAATTTGTCAAAGTTAGGGCTTGGAAAGTTGGCTATTGAAAATTCAATTGGTAATAACTAGGATAGCCGAGCACTCGGGAGATCGTTAAAGGAGAGGGCGGTTTAAGGTGCTGGGGGGTGGGGCGCGGTGGGGGGACCCTCCTGCATATTGCATGTCACTTTTTAAACATTTAGCAGTTGACTTAGGCCACCGGCTTTCTGGGTTTCCTACTTAGCCGGGTTCACGGCGGGAAGGTGGCCCGTTGGAAACCGGTTTTAGCAACACCCACAATGACACTGTACGTTTGAAAATATTTTTGCTCTCTTTCCAGAGAAGGGCAGCTCGCGTGTCCCTGGTAGGCACGCGTGGCTCGAGGTGCGGGCGCCGGCAAGACGTTTATCAAATAAGGTAAGAAGCAGGGCCATGGTGACGCACCGGCTCCCACCGCACCGGCCGGAGCTCCTGATTTTGCTTCTTTTAACCGTGAACTGATAGCTTTGAAGAGCAAACTGTGATTCACTGGAATATTTTATAACAGACTCCCCTTGTCTTCACAAGTCGTCTCTCCCAGCCTTGGCGGCCCCCACACTCCGCAGGTTTTCGAAGGTGGCTCCTGGGACCCCCTTCGCACCTGGGCTGCCACCCAACCCCACCCCTGACCTCCTCGGGACCCGCCAGCACAGCCACGTTCAGGGGCGTGAGCTCCCCCGCTCTGTCCGGGCAGCCCCGGGAGCGACCTGTGTTTTGGTTGCTGCGATCAGGTCTCCATGGAACAGAAAAGACTGCAGAACACAGGGCGGCGGTGCCTGCTTCCCACGTGGGGTGGGCCCGCGGCCCCCACCGCCCCCACCTGCTGTGATGGGGGGCGACAGGGCATTCGGTCCCGCTCCTCCAAGAATGGAGGAGGGGGGCGGGCACGCCGCCCCTTTATCCGGAAAAGCAGTCAAAGACCTTTAGGAGTCCCCTCTTCTGCCCCCACATCAGGGGGGCAGCCCCGTCGCCGGCGACGTGGGGAGGGGGGCGGTGGAGATTTAATTGAAGATTTTATTTTTTAATTTTCGCATTCTTACCATGTGGTCTTTACTTTATTTTTACATTTTCAGCCCATCTTCTCGGCCGCCCGTCGCCGGCACGGGGCAGCCAGCGAGAGCCGGGAGCGCAGGCACGCATCGCCACGCGCGCAAGATGGCATATTTACTGCGCTTGCCAGCGGGGTCGCACTTCTGTCCTAGGAAATGTAGTGGAGTATGAAAAAGGCAATTACATCTCACTGGGTGACCTTTTAACAGCCATGACTACCTCCTATCTATACATAATTATTATAGGTGATGATTTCCAAGTATTACAATCTCCTCGAGCCGCCTTTAATTCACATCACATTTAGGCGCGTTTGTCACCGGGGCTGGAAATTTTAACCCCCGAAAACGGGAGGGAAAAAACAGAGGAGAAAAGTGATAGCTGTGGGTGTCAAGCTCTCAAGTCGTCCTAATAAAAACACAGCAAATAAGATGTCGCCCTGTTTGTATTCATTATCAGTTCTTACATGCTCTGACTCTTGCATTAAACATTAGACAGCCTCCAATGCCTGCTTAACGGTTTAATTCCCTCCTCAGTATTCAGCCTGTCATAATAAAATCAGTGAAGCAGACAAAGTCGAATAAGAGCGAGGGGAGGCATGGAGCGTGGAGCACAGGCATTGTCACGCGGACTATTCACTCGCGCACTTGCCGCGCGGACGCAGCATATGCCGCCGAGCGCCGCGCCCGCGCCCCCGCCGCCCGCCGCCCGCGCCCGCCGCCCGCCTATCTCGCCCGTGCAGGGCCCGGGCGGCCGCGTGCGCCGGCCGATAGCAGCCCCTTCAAAAGGCGCCGGCTCCTGCGCCGGGGGGGCTCGCACAATAGCAGCCACTTCTGTCAACAAAGACCGGGGACTACAGAGCTAGATAGCCCCACTCTGGAAAGATTAACAGCGCTAAATCCGGTTAGGCCTTTTTTACTTATTTACAGGCTGCTGATCTTGAAGGCGGAATCAGAACAAGAGATTAGCTCTATTAAGTGCTGCCCATTTTTCTGAATTATGTTTTGGAAGACTTGGACAATGTGAATAAGGACTCGTATTAACCACTGTACAGGAAGGCACACACTTCATTGCGGTGACAAAGCCTTCGGAAAACTACTTGTCACTTGCAGTGATCCATTGCAAATACAGTTTAATATATAATTTATACCTACCAGCTGGTGAGTGCAGGAAGGGAGCAGCTCTGCTCTATTCCTCTTAAGGGAGAGAAAGGGAAAGAAGGAGCCGGCAGAGGAAGGCTGGAGACGCAGGACGGTCCTCACGACAGTAAAACAGCTCAGCAAACAGTTCAATACACGGTTCGATACCGGTGATACTATCCAAACAAAGACTCGGAGCCATTAATTTTAAAAAGTTCGGTGAATCTTCTACGAACAGTAAATATTTAATCACTGCAATATGTAAGCTCTTCTCTCCTATTTTACCTCTTAAGCAGAACTGCGTGGGGAACCCGGCCTTTCGTAACTTGGACCGGAGCAGAATTTTGTCATTTCTCTCCTCCGGACAAATTAGGAGGGGTGTTCGGCCCTGTGACCTAGTGGGGTCCTCCTAGGGCTCCCTAAAAAGAGCAGGGCATGAATGGGCTCCACGAGTGTGAAACTAGACACTGCCTGAACCCCAGTTGAAGAAGATGCGTGCGTGCCCTGAGTACATACGGTTGCACGTTTTAAATTACGTGTTGTCATCAACGTATGCGGTGTTTTTAAAGAAACTACACAAGCGAGAAGTCGAAGCTACCAGGCAGAGATGCGCAGAGTTAAACGGTGAGGAGACAGCAGCCTCTGTCCCCGACCTGTCTGCGTCGGCGCCTGTTTTCAGGGGACACACGCGAGTGGTGCGTGTCATCCCTGGGCCACATTTAACAAGTGACGAGGACCCTGCCGGTCTCCGAACCTTAGACAACCAAACAACGAATGTTTATTTATTTTATTATATATTTTCCTTTAATTCAGGAAATACCCACAGCGATTACCATTCTAATTTGCAGGGAATCCTGTTGGCAGAAAAATCAAACAATTAGCAATTTACCTTCCAAACAGACTACGGGCAGCGGGCAGCTCGGAGGCAGCCAGGGAAAACCCGCGCTCTCCCCCCGGCGGAGCGGCTGCGGTGAGGGTGGGAAGGAGCTCGGGAAGGTGACTGGGGCCCGACAGCACCCAGAGGCACCTCTCGGGCGGCACGTGTGTCCAGGAGGAGGCCAGGTGTGAGGGAGCTATAAAATGTCGCACCCCGTGTGAATTGCTCAAAATTAGGCTCTACTCAGAGAAAGTGTTTACACGCACACACACACACGTGTGCGCACACGGCTAATTAAAATGCATTGTGAAATTGCGGTGTATTCCCCGGACGTCCCTTCATGAGCTACCCCGGCCGGCCTCTACAGCACGCGCATTTCAAATGCCACGTTCCCCCAGTTCCCTACCTCTCCCACCCGACGGGCTGAGAACACCGAAAGGCCGAGGGGGGAACCGCGAGGGGCAGGGGAGGGAAAGAACACAGGCACCTGGCCGAGGGGTTCACGCTAGGGCTTCCCCGGGTAAATCCTGACTCTTTCCACTCTGGGCAAGTGCACATAGGTATTTGCGTCATTGCATTAGCATGGGAAAGGACAAAGACAAATGACACCGAGTTGTCCATATTTTCCAAGGGCTCCTGGTCTACGAGGCGGACCAGATGTTAAGAAGGGGAACGGGGTTCCCAGGGGAGCGGGCCGGGGCAGGGGAGTCATCCCCAGCCGAGGGGCTGCAGGCTGCAGCGGGGCCTGATCCAAGGTCACGTGACGGGACCTGCTCCTGGCGGGAAGGCTCTGCACTGCACGGGTACCGGGGCCTGCCGCATGCCGGGTGGACCTTCTGCCAGCCTTCCTCCGGAAACAATGTTCTTCCTCTCTTCGTACGGGCTGACCGGTGGAGAAGGCAGAGATGCCAACCAGCTCCCAGCTCCCAGGGCATGTGAGCATGGTGGCCTCTGCCCCAGGCAGGATGGTGTCTGGAGTCCCGCCCAGACGATGTTCCTTCCCATTCTTTAGTTAATTAATGAATTTTTAGAGAGGGGGAGGGAGGGGGAAAGGGAGAGGAACACCAAGGTGGGAGAGAAACATTGATGGGTTGTCTCCTGCGATCGTCCCGCCTGGGGACCAAACCCAGCCATGCGCCCTGACAGGGAGCTGAGCCCTCCGTGGGGCGGTGCCTGGCATGCGGGCCACACGGGCTGGGGCCACAGTGCTATTCCTCACACCAGCTCCCGGTCGGGAAGGCGTCGCTGACACACAAGACCCTAAGCTACTCCCCCAAGCGCGGTGAGAGGTGGAGCTGCGGACCCCGACTGCCGGCACAGCGGCCGCTCGCTACACCACCCTGGCCACGCTCCCAGGAGATTTTCCCCAGACATGCGGGGCGGAACCCCGCGCCAGCCCCACGCGCGGAGCGAGATGCCCTGAAGTAAAGGCACGGCGGGTCACCTGCGCGAAGCTTGCTGCTTTGCTCAGGGGGGGACTGAGCTAAAGGTTAACTAGCAGGTTCTTGTTTACATTGTACGTGCATCAAATTTATATGCAGATCATCTTTTATAATCGAGCATCCTCATGTGCCTGTGCATGTATTACAGACACACTCACACCTCCGTGTTGCGTACACACCTACACGGAGCTGTGTGGGTAGCGGTAGGGGCCACCGGGAATGGGGGGGGCACACTTGCCAGGCCACACCCCCACCGCCTGCACCGGGCACAGGTATCCCCGCAAGGAAACTGGTGTTACCAGAGCCTGATGGGCAACAAGGTGATGGGTAGATGAGACCAGAAGCGTGAACCCCAGGTTGAGAAGAGCCACTGGTGTCTAAACCGCTGTTCCTGTCCATGGAAACCCGGCTCTGCGTGCGGGTGTCTCCACGCCTCGGACCTTCTTCTCCAAGCACGTGCCCAGGAGAACAGTCACCCCCAGCCCACCGCGACAGTACGTCCCAGCCCAGACCCGAGTGTCCCGTGTCGGGCTGGAACCTCAACGCCAGCCTTGGCTGCGCAGGCGCTGACTCCACCTCCCAGGCGTGTGGCCGGGCGCGACAGCGCCTGGTGGGCCCTGTAGCGCACACAGAAAGGACCCTGCCAATGGGAACGAGAAGGAGCTTCCGGGAGCAGTGGCAGCGGCCACAACTCCGTAACTACTGATCCTGGCCCCGCGGTTTCCTGGTCCATCGCCCGGGGACCACAGGATCGGCGCCGCGTGGGTCCCGGAGCGTCGGGACGCGGCGCGCGGTGCGTCCCGTGCGGGCGGAGCGGCCAAACCTCGCCTGTCCGCGGCAGTCGCGTCCCCAAAGGCCTTGCGGGTGGAGTGCACACCCCGCAGCGCTGGCCCTGCTGAGGAGACTGTTCCTTGCGCTCAGGACGTGCAGGCGCCCTCGTACAAACACCCGCCCGCGCTCCAAGGCGAGGAAAGAGCGGGTGTGAGGCTCCGGCCAGGGGCGCCTGGCGCGCCGTCACCGCCCGGCTTCGTCCGAGAGGCTGTTCATCGTGGTTCTTAAAAGTTCGCAGGTTTTCAGGCTCCCAAAGTGCCACTCCCTGCGGAATGGAATGTCGCCTCCCCCACCGGCGAGGTAATAAAATCTTCGAGTCTGAGAAAAAGTCAGGAAAGTTCAAGTGTCCACCAGGTTAACATAAAAATGGTTAGAAAACAGGAACCGTAATTGGGGGGTTGACACGGAGGGAGCATTCGCGCCGCGGGAGCCAGCGATCTGGAAGGCGATGTTGATCTTGGCCGCGTTCAGGGAAGTGACGTCACAGGGCACGTCTGCTGGGACCTCAGTCCTGCGTGTTCCGATCCGGACTCTGGCACTAGCGTTGGCACAAGGCAGCCTGTTTTGTTCCACTGGTGTTGGAGGCGTCCCCTCCCCCCCCCCTTGTCCCTTACAACACGCCTGTGACAGGCCCGGAGGACCATGGGGGACCTGCCTCTGGTGACGAGTCTATAGGCAGGTGTACCTGCTCCATCCGTCCTGCAAGGCAGCACGTCCCCGCAGAACGTTTGTTTAAAAGGAGCGAAGGAGGTGAAGGAAAAACATATCCACCTATTCATTTAAAAATGCCGTCACTGAAGAATTCTGCAGCCAGCTGGGGGCTTCATGAAATCGCCGGCCGCGCCATCATCGGCTGTTTCACGCACTTGTGCAGAAGCTTTGTTAAGATCTGTGGAACGGAAAGGCAACGGTGGGGTGGGGGCAGAAAACAGAAAGGGGGAAGAAAAAAAAAAAAGGCTTTGTTGAGCTGTGAAAGCCGTTTCCATGCCGCACTCAGGAAAAAGCAGCTATTTCAGCACCTGGCCCATGAATGTGGTGAAATGTCACCGAGGCGGTGGGCTGGGTGGGGGGCGGGGGGGCGGGGAGCTGCCCAAGTCTGGGATGAATGGGAAAAACTCCCGGTAGGAAGGGTAGGAAGTCCTGCAGGGGCTTTTACTGCCGACTTCCTTTCGGGAACACGGCATTGTTTCTGCCCACAATGACTGGGAAGGGTGTAAGTTAGAAGGAGCTGACAGCACCCTTCAAAGCTCCCGCCGGAGGCCGGAGCGTGTGGTTCCGTATTTTTGTTCCTTGCCGGGCAGGTCTGGGCTATTTATAAGTAAGATCGTGCGGCTGCTGAAGTTCTACTTCCCTGGAAAGGGTTCTTGGCGTGGTGTTTTGATGAAGAAAACGCTCTCAACACAATGCAAGAGGTATCTCCCTGCCTGCAGCGCTCTGTGTTTAAAAGTCAAATTCTTTCCCCTCCCCTGCACAACAGCTCCAAAAATACTCTCTGCGTGGCGGGGCCCATGGACACCCCACCTGGCCGGCACACATTTCCTCTCCTTCTCCTTGACACGTTCTTTACCAAAAGCCCTTCTCCCACGTCAGCGGGCCTGCGCACAATAGCATTCCATCCGCGGGGGCCAGGGAGGGGTGCATTTAGAGGGAAAATAAAACAAAGGTTGGGGAAAAAAAACCTGTTATTGGTTTCATTTCAATCTCTCAGTTTTTCCTTGGCGCCAAATGCTGCGCTCCGTGCAGATGTTGTCACAGCTGCCTGCTTGCACGGCTGACAAGACGCAGTGTGGGGTCCCAGGAGAGTGACCTGACAGGACATAAAGCCAGGACAGCAGCAGCAGGGTCTCCAAACTGCTGCTGGGGGCTCCCTCTGAAATGCTAATCTGGGCACGGCGCTCTCCTGCTGCCAGCCTGCCGATGCTCCTAAATGCTGCCCTCCTACTCACCCCCCAAAATCTTGCCCCTGGTGCAAGCCCCTGCTCAGCCCATTCTGCACCCCCTCATACCACCAATAAAGCATGTTCTGGCCAGCCTGCCGTGCTGCTGCCAGCGGCCCCCCAGCAGAGCACACTGCTCCTGGCCCCCTCTTTCAAACGCTGCTACTATCTTAGCTCCCTGGCAAACTCCTCTTCATCCCTCAAAACCCCATGCAGCCTCTGCTCCTCCAGGAAGCCTTCCCTGATGCTCTGGCATGTTTGGGTTGCTGCAGTTTCCTATCCCAGTCTCCATGTCTCCATGGCTGCCCTCGGGGTCACCCCATCCACCGGTGAGGCAGAGCCCAAGTTTTATTGAACCATTTCTATGCTCGCCTCCTGGTAGGGGTGCCTGACACAGAGAGCTGTGAAAAGAAGCAGGGACAGACGAAGGGCATGGGAGGAAAGTGAGAGGGGAGGACAGGACAAACAGCCAAGCCATCCCTGCTGTGAACACGCCCGGCAGCTCAGGGTGGGGCAGTGGAGCGGAACTACAGTGGGTTTGCTTCTCCTCCTGACCCGAGAGCCTGCAGAGCATGAGGAGGCGGAGGCTGGGTCTGCGCGGAAAACAGCAGCCATCCCACGCCGCAGGCCAAGTCCCTTCGACCCCGAGGGACGCACGTTCACTGGGCACCTACTGGGTGTCAAGAACTCAGCAACTAATGTCTCATTCAGGAACCCCGGGGGGAGCCTCTGGCTCTGTGCAAATGCCACTTCCTTCCCGTGTGATTCTTGCGGCTGCTACAAAGGTGACCTGACACCTCAGTCCCTTCAAGTGTCTCGCCACCTTCATGCACCACGTCCACGGCTCACCACCCCCGGTCTGTCCAGCAGCCCAGCTGGGCATCGGAGACAGCAAGTGTGTTCCATAAATAGCCCACACATAAGGGACGGGGCATGAGAGCTTTTTATTTATTTATAGACAAAGAGACGGTTAGGTGTGCAGCTGTGTAAGAGGGGCAGCATATTTGGCCGATGTCATTCCACTGTAAAAACTTACAGCAAGCAGAGATTCTCTGCACCTGGGGTGGGTGGTCACCGATATTTCTAAAGCGGCTCCTAACCTGGAACAGATTTTCGTGGGATGCTCCCCAGCGTCGTGGGAGAACCCTGGCACCGAGAGGAGAACGTCCTCGTGTCACGCACACGGAGTATCCGACCTTGTGCAGGTCACTCATCCTGAATTAGCTCTTTAGTCTGACTGAACCCCAATTACGGTACCAAAAAACTAGACGGAAGCTTACAGAGGATTTCCTCCTGTTCTTTAAGTGCCTAGTTAGTAACTCCGCGAGCTTATGAGATTATAATGAAAATGTTAATAAATATTGTGACAATAATCTAGCAATGAAAACAGAGACAGGGAAGAAATGACAAAAGTTAATATTTGCATGCTGGCTTTTATATTAAACGGCTGCCCCATGCAGCTCCCTGAGCAGTTCCCACCAGACAGGTAAACACCCAAATGCGACCCGTTACAGACCAGTTGGGGTGAA
>PVIW01000050.1:329073-594073 GCA_004026585.1 Noctilio leporinus | reverse complement strand
CCTCTGGCCTGGACCCGTTTTCACAACATGTCCCTGCACCTCCCCTGGGCTGTGGGGACATGCAGCCCTTGAAGACCCTGGACGGACAGGCTTCTAACTTTGTTTTCCGTGTTAGTGGTGGCATAAACCTGCAATTCTCTATTTGGTATGAATTTGACCATTTGGACTGAAAAATGTGGTGTTGATTAGAGACTGTCAAGATGGTCCTGAGAGTTTCCACAGGGAACAGACAGGTTGACAGTGGTCACCACCGTCTTATTTGTCACCTGAGGGGTTGTCAGTTTCTTGGGTCCACATCGGAGTTGGGTGTTACATCATTCTAGCACATTCTGCAAAGTGTTCTATGAGGGAGAAAGTTCTAATCTGCGCAAGGAACACCAGACACACATGCACACACACACACACACACACTGCACACGCTGGAGATGACATTCGGGATCAGACGGACAAACCAGTGACATCCGAACTCACACTCACTCTGACCGTGGCAGGTGCAAAGGAATTCTTCCTACTCCCCATTCCTGAGTAACCTGTGGGGCAGGCGTGTTTTCCTGGGTTTTAACAAACCGTGATTCTACCTACCGTGCAAAGCTGGGAGGGTTACCATGCACAATAGCCTGGAAAACGTAACCATGGAGGCTGAGCTGTTCTGCTGGCGAGAAACGCCGGAGTCAGGCCATGGCCGAGTGGACAGCACTGTGAGTGTGGACACCTGCCATCCCCTGCGCTCCTGGCTCCACACTCTGGCCCTTGGCTGTGGTTCGGTCCCCCAGGTGGCCTGCAGGCAAACGCCTGATGACCCAGGAGGCAGAGCTGAGCCAGGAGGGAGGCCCTTGGCCTCAGGGCCCAGGCTGGCAGCCCACGGGCAGATAGGCTGACCTGCAGGACACCCGCCCCGGACTCGGGGAGCCGCCCAGGGCTGCCGCAGGGGCTGGGGCACTGAGGTGGGCAGCAGAGAGGGTGGAGCAGGCGGGGCCGAAGGTGTCCAGGAGCATCTCTGCTTTCGCTGTTCCAGTCTAGAAGCTGCGCACCCTGCCCATCCTGAATCCACCCCAGGATACACCAGCTAGTGCAGGGCCCCATGGGAGCAGGCAGCTCCGTGCGGTGGGCACGGCTCTGGCCCCGAGAAAGAACATGGTGAGAGGGAGTGACAGGGGAAGAAGAGACCACACCCCCCCCTTAGCAGAACAGGGGGTGGGTGGGACCCAGTGTCAGAGCAATGACGCCCTGTATGGATCGCTGATCACTTTAAATCGACCGGCTTCATCCCCAGAGCAGTGTTAGGGGTACGGAAAAGCGGGCAGAGGGCACGGAATGCGCCCATGCACCCCTCCCCGCTCACCCTGCTCCGCGCCCGACTGCCAACGTGGGGTATTGCTGAGCCTTCGTGCGCCAGCGCCGGCCAGTGCTGCTGCCCACAGCCCGGGGCCTGCGCCAGAGGCTCTCTCCGTGGGGTCTGCCCAGCGGGCGTGATGGACGCACAGGTCACGTGGGCACCCCCACAGGGACACAGGACGGTTTCACGGGCTCAGTGCCCTGTGTGTTTCACCCCTTCCCCACCGGAGCCCTGAGCGCTGAGGTTGCGAGGACAGCCTGGGGCCCTCCGTGCTGCCTTGGAAGCCGTCCGAGTTTCACAGAGGACCCTGCACGCGGAGCGTGGGGCTAGCCCGAGGTCACCCAGCCGGTGACGGGCGCCTGGCCCTCCGCCGGGCTCCCCCGCCCTCCCGCAGGAGCTGACATGCGCTCCCGTGTCTTGGGGCCAAGACGAAGGGTCTGGTTAAGACTTTCCAGTTGACTGGGCAGATCACGCACGAGAACGCAGACCGTACACCAGCAACTTCTTCCGAGACGCAGCCCTGTGGACACTGTCTGAGCCGCGGTGTCTCCTGCGAGCTGGGCCTGTCCCGGGGCCCCGTCCTGCGCCTGCCCCGCTCTGTGCCCCAGAGGTAGGCCCCGCGCCACCCCACTGAGCAGAGGACGGGCCACGGGTCTTTGGTCACCCTGGGCCTGAGGGGCTGCTGGCTGGCGGGGGGGCTGGGTGTGAGCCCAGCGATGGCCATGTCACTGTCATGTGGGCACTGCCGTGCCCTATGGCTTCCAGGTGGAGCAGGTCACTCAGCCTCGGGGCCTCTCTCACCAAGGGCTCGGTGACCCTGATTCCGTCACACAGCAGGTGCCCTCATCCCGGGGTCGGGCATGAGGGTTGGCCCCATGATGCATCACTGAGTGACAGTTGCCTGCAGGACAGTCCCCTAGACTCAGCCCTGAGCCCCTGAGTGACGGGACCTCTTGTTTTCATCGTCAGTGCCCAGGGCAGGTGCTGGACGTGGTCAACATCCACACCATTCCCTGCAGGCTGGAGGGAGGGGCCTTTAGTCTAATTCAAGCTCTGTGGACAGTGTCCCTGCATTTATGAGGAAGCGAAGCTCAAGACCATTTTAACAAGAGGTTCCTAAGCCCCCACCCTGAGCCACAGCACCAGGGGGCCCAGCCCTGCCTGCAACATCCCCTCATCCGACCTCAAACCCACCTCACCAAGGAGCACCTTGTCCCCCGTGTCACCACACCCGGTTCCCAGCGCTCAGCCCACGAGCTCGGAGCTGCTGGAGGCCCTGTTGCGCCTGGTCCCCACCTGGGTTCCTAGGAAATCACCTGTTTCTAAAGGCTCAAGTCTCAGGCTCTGGTTGTCACAGGCTTTCTGTCCCTCCACCACCCCCTGAGGGCGGGGTGGACCGCCAGCCACAGTCCAGCGTGGCCTCACAATGCCGCAGAGGCCTGAGGACGGTCGGGCCTCCAGTGGAGTTTGGGCAGGTGGCCGGGTGGTCCACAGCATGACGGCCCTGCTCCTGTCCCCTGGGACCTACTCCTGTTCTCATGCCTGCGGCGCTGTCCCAGGGAGGCTGCTGGTGGCTGTCCCCAAAGACACGGCGCCCCAACTGTCCCTGCCTCCCAGCCCCAGACAGGCACCCTTGTCCTCGGAAAGGTCCCCGCCTTGGACGCTTGTCACGTAAACTCCTGACCCCTTCTTAGGGGCTTTTGAAGGATCTGAATGGCCCTGTTGATTCTGCCATTCTTAAGATGGGGACATTCATTTCTCCGAGGGGACAGCGGAGGCTACCTGGAAGCTCATTTCTTTGCAGGAGATGCTTCTAGAAGCCTGGGGACTCTGCGCGGTGCCTCCTCGGTGGAGACTTACCGGGCACGTCAGGTCCGCCATCAAGTCCGTCTTTCGGGAAGCTGTTTCCTCTCCTTGCCCAAAGCCACTCGGCTTCCCACACTCGTGGCCATTTGCCGAGGGGCCTGTGACCATGACGTGGATATTCAGGTTCGTCTTGGAGGCCCCTGGGTGCTGAGCAGACCCCTCTCCGTGTTTGGACACAGCACTGGGAGGAGGAGTTGCTGTCCCAGGACCCCAGAGCGGACAGCGAGGGACAGAGAGCGAACGGCCACAAGCTCTGGTCCCAGCCTAGGGTCTTTCTCCACCGGGGACGGGCACCCTCCGCTGCGGCCCAGGGCTCCCCGCAGGCCACGCACCTTCCTTGGTGTGGCTGTTCTGCACCAGGGCACCATCTGGTGCTGGCAGCACGCCGTCCACACAGGTAACGGACTAAGGCAGCCCGCCGGGTGACGCCACGCACGCCCACACACACAGGCACACACGAGACCCACACGGACACACCGTCACAAACGGCAGTTGAGAGGGATTCTGACCGGGCCCTTCCCCAGTCCCGTGCGGCTTACGTGATAAAACCACAGAACCGCTTAGCGACCCCAGGGCCTCCGCACGTTGCCGCTGTGACCCTGTCCCTCCGTGTCTGTCTCCTTGGCTCAATGGAGGGGACACACGAGCTGACCGGGAGACGGGGTGGACACGGAACACAGCGGAGCTTTGAGGTCTGCGCAGGGCTTTCACCGATGGCATCTGGATGCTTTTTTAAGTCCAAAATACTTGCAAGGATGCTCCCTCTTCACCAGCTTAAGCAGCGGGGCCTCCCATTGCCGACCATAGGTGTTTTCCTGAGAAACTCCATGGGTGGGGTGGGGGGTAACAGTCAAGTGATACTTTTCAAAGTAGCGGGGGAGCTCGCTCCTCTAGACAATGTCACCAGGGTCCCTCCCTCGGAGGAGAACCCAGCCGAGTGCCACTGAGCAACTCCTACATGCAAACAGACCGGTTATGCTGAAGGTCAAAGGGCAGGTTAACTGAATATTCATGAGGTTACAGGATCTCCCCACCATCCTGCGGTTTTCCTAAGAACATCACAAGGTACAAGACGCATTTCACCACGAAGTAATCCTGACACGATCCCTCTTCCCGGGTAATTTGAAAGTGTCTAGGACTCAGCGTGCCACACGGTCCCCCTCCTTCCCATCAGACCCCAGCTCCCAGGACAGGACCTGGGGCAGGTCCTAAGTCTTCCTGTTTTTATTTTTCTCTGCGTCGAAAAGAAAGAAAACCATCGAGGTGCCGGGTATACCTATTTTTTATGCCCTGTGAATGGCTGCTGGCAACGTCCGCCCAGGCAGGTCCCCGCTGCAGAAAGCCCGTCCAACTCAGACAAATCAAGCGCGATTGCGCGGTTCCCCTCGGCTAGCCCCCTAATGGGGTGCGGGAAAGGGGGGCAATCCCGGCGTCAGCCAGGCTCCCCGGCAGCCGCGGCCGGGGAAGACGAGGGATCCCCTCGCACAGAACTAGGAAGGAAATGACTCGTTTCAAAAGCCAAGTGCGCAGCACCCCCCATCCCGGAGCCGCGGCTTCTCCCTGTGCTCCCCCCACGCGCCTGGCTCCCCAGCGCTGGCTGGAACCTGGCTCAGGTGCCCGCCGCCCGCCGGGCCCTCGGCGCTCTGACGCCCGTCCCCGCCCCGAGGTTTGGCGGAGCCGCCTTCCCGAAGCTTCCGCGCCCATCCGTTCCCATTTAAGCAAATAAGGTGAGCCGCCTCGTGCCATTCACCATTCAGCCGTCCCCCTAAATTAATTTTCCCAAAAGTAATTCAAATAAAAGCTGGGTTGCCAGCACTGCTTTCCGAGGCACAAGATTGAATAAGGCATCTGAATAAAAATGTGTGTTACAGCCTCCTTTAATATTTAAGCATGACATTCATTGATTTGTTTCTTGTTTTCTGCAAACCTTGACAACATGATCAAATAAATCATAGGAACAAAATATAGTGGTAACATCTTTTATGGACTTCACAGAGCCATCCATCTCCAGCTGAGAGTGAATTATCAGTACAGCAAAAAGATCTATGTTTTAAGAGCTCCAGCAGCACACTGGCTGCAGGTTTTGCACCAGCCAACTCAAGGCGAGTGAGTGATAGGCATCATTATTATTTTCTGAGAGTCTGGTTTATGGTGTGTTGCAGAGGTGTTGGCATATATGTTTCGGAAGCCAAGGTTTGATCAATTCTAAGTAGACGTCTGCTAACATATAAAAAATATAACAAGGCTTCCTGCTGAGCAGCTTGCCCGTTCCCACCTCCCGCGTCCGCCTGACAAGCCCCGTGCCGTGGCTCTGATTATATTTAATGCAGAATTAACCTTTCTCGCTGTGACAGACGAGGCATGAAACATGGGTGAAACGGTAGCTGTTTAGACACCTTCCCCATTTCATGGGGGTTTTGCTTTTCAGCAACATCAGTGTAAATACGAAAACAAAACAGAAACCGAAACCGAAACCTGGAACGCTCGCACCGTGGCAGCCTCTCGGATGTGCCGCCGACACAACGCCAGGGAGGGCACCTCTGTTCAGAGGGAAACCCCACGCCACCCCCACGGCCACCCCACCCCGGCCAGCGCAGCCCGCCACCGCGCTGCAGAGGGGGGCCTCCTGGAGGTGGGGACCAAGGGGGAGTCGGGCCCGTACCTCCAACCTCCGCAAAGTTTCCCGAAATGATCAGGGCCTGAGAGGGCGAGGTGGCGTCCACCCGAGGCCTGTGAGGGACCCAGTTGCTGGCGACATACCGAGGGGCCTCTGGACCTTCGGAATCACCTGCCCCGGTGTCTTCCACACGCTGCTTCTGCCAACTCTCACAATTACGTGGATGCAGCCAAAACACGGTTGTCCTTCCTTTTCACAAAAGCCACAGCCGTGGCCTGTGAACGCTGGCCCTTCGCAGCAGCGTCTCAAGTTTTAAGGGGAAATTGCCAGCAAGGGGCCTGCGGGCTGCACGGGCTCTGACTGCGACAAAGGACAGGGCGGTTATTCAGCAGGGTCCCCCAGGGTCACCCCCAAGCGTGTCACAGCCGTGGTGACGCAGGGCAGGTGCCATGAGCCGCCAGCGACCTTCCAGACACGCCCAGCCTCGGCGGGCTTCCCCAGCTCCCTGTCTGGAAAATGGGTGAATGGGAGCTGGGGGTGGGGTGGGGGGTGGGTGCAGCCCCGGATGGGTGGCAGGGCAGACAGAGGGATGCTCTCCGACAGGCAGGATCTATGCGGTTTCCCACAGTGCTTTGCACTCCATAAATATCACCCTCTTCCCTGCGACTTGCGCTCATGAAATATGACCCGAGGTCCACCACAGCGCGGCTGCGGTTTCACTGGCCTCCCGACTCGGGCGCACCCTTATTTACGTGGGGGGCACTATTCATCACCCTCGTCATTAATCCCAGCCGACGGCGCTGCTGGACAGCACCTCCTCTCCCCGGCACTCGCTCTGCTCCCTCCTACTTTCAGCAGATTGTACCCCGACCCAGCTAGTCGAGTCGCTGTGACTCCTGGGGAGGGTTCTTCCCTCGTGTCGTCCGTTATTCTAACCAATTAAAGTCACCATGATTTTCTTTACTTGGCCTGAGAGAAATGCCATCAGTATTACGGCGGGTTTGACATTTTGGTTTTCCATTTGTTAACTTTTATTAGCTGGGTTGGAAATGCGGAGGACGGGGCCTTTGCGGTCCTCGGGCTCTCCGGAGGGGCTGGTGGGCTGGGGGTGGGGCTGCGGGTGGGGCTGGGGGTGGGGCTGGGGGTGGCGCTGGGGGTGGGGCTGGGGGTGGCGCTGCGGGTGGCGCTGCGGGCACCCACCGTCCGCAGTGGACACCCAGCATCTGCGCTCCAGCGGGCATGGGGCTGGCTTGGTGCTGGGGCCCCACCGGCAGTCGGGGAGAGAGCGGGGCTCCTGCAGAGAGTGGGAGGCGAGGGGCCCAGCCTGGCCGCTGCCTCCTGGAGGCCCCTGGGGTTGAGGCCGTGGGAGATGGAGCCTCCCGCCATGGGGAGCCCACTCTCGCCCCAAACAGGAACGGCGTGTGGGACCGGCTCTGCAGCACTGAGGATAAGCCAGATGCGGGCAGCTGACCTGTAACCATACTCCATTTTATTGGATCCTTTTCGGTTTCCCAATCGCAAACCAGGAAATAGCAGGAGTTTGCACGAATGGGCGCAGGGGAGTCTGTCAACCAGCCCCTGGCACGCAGCACCCACCCCTGGGCCGAGGCCCACCGCGCAGACCACGGCGGCCGGGAACCAGGGAGGCAGCTTCCGCTAGTCCCGCGACCCCCCTCCATCGGGCCTTCCCCCGCGATGCTGCCCTGGTCCCCCTCCGTGTGCTGAGGGGGGGGAGCAGCAGGTGTGAGTCGTGTTACACTAGGGAACAGGTCATGGAAAATGTCCTAGAATGTTCCCTCCAGGGTCATGGGCTGCGTCCGCCATGTTTGTTGTGTGTCCCCAGAACCTACGGGGCATGTCTGGCACATAGTAGGTGCCCCACCTACTATGACACCTGCTGCACAAATAAACCCCACCCATCACCACACCTGGGCATTGGCTGACTCTAGCCACTGTGCCTCAGTTTCCTCATCTGTGGAACGGAGACAGGAACAGAGCCTGTCCCGGAGGGCTGCTCTTAGGCCAAACAATATATAGAGAGTGTTTTTATGCACATGTGTGTGCACGCATGTGTGTGTGTACGTGTGCAGAGGGAGAGGCAGACAGGCACAGAGGGAGGCTCTCAGAAAAGGACATAGTTGTCCACTTTATTTTGCACTAGTGTTTCCCACCGCGGGTGGATGTGTCTTGCTCAGAGGCCCAGCCTTGAGGACTCCTGCAGGTTCTCATGAAGTCGATTTCCTATTTCTAGAAAACTCATGAAGGCCCTCCAGGGTCGGGACCAAGTCAGCATGTCCCCTTCACTTGTGTTTGGTCATTCCGTGCCAGCGGAAGTCCAAGCTGAGGCCCTGGCTGGTGGCTCAGTGGATAAGGCGCCAGCCTGCAAACCCAAAGGTCGCTGGTTCAATTCCCAGCCAGGGCACAGAACCAGGTTGCAAGCCAGGTCTCCAGCCAGGTCTGTAGCTGGAGGCAGGTGAAAGGCAGCCATACATGGATGTTTATCTCCCCCTTTCTTCCTCCCTCACATCCCATCTCTCTAAAAATAATAAATAAAATCTTAAAATAAAAAAAAGAAGAAGTCCTAGCTGGGAAGGAATCTAGGAAAAGCTTTCATCCTGTGTGCGAACAATGTATTAGGGATTTTTTTTTCTTTCTGAATGCTAATATATTATTCTCGCGGAAACAGAACCCTCCTGATGTGGTGGCCTGAGAAACCATGTCTAATATCACATCAATATCCACTTAATGAAGGAGGAGGTGCGCGTGGCTCATGGTACTTGGCGGTGGTAAACCGGCTCTCGGATGGGGTGGGAAGAGGCGGGCCGGCCGCATCTCTGCTGTGTGAGTCATTTAATTAAGCGAAGAAAGCGTGCTATTCATTTTATTTCTGTATATGTTAATGTTAGCAACGGATGGAAAACAGCTCGTAAATTGTCCCCTGCATATGTTGGACACAGTGACAATTACTTGAGCAGAGAAGCTATAATAAAAGAAGAAATTTTAATGGTACCCTATTCCATTTATTCTCTGGGGCTTCTGGTCCAAGGTACTGTAGAAATTAACAATTACTTCTTCTCATTGTTTTTGATGATCTTTTTCTATTACGTTCCTCTCCGACTTAAAATAAAAAATAAGTTAAAATTACATTTTTTTTTATTCAATTGCGCGGAGCCCTGAGATTTGCATGGCAGGCACGAGGGAAAGTGGAGAACAGTCGGAGAGAAACCCGGGAAACCTGTGGGCGGCACAGGCCTCCGCGCAGCTGGTGCCGCCTTGGTTCCAACTTGGAAACCCGCCGCAGGAAGACAGCCCTGTGTTTACGGATGTCTGTCGTGGGCACCTCTGCACAGGGAAGCTCCACCCGAAAAGCAAGCTGTCTAAGGGTTCCCCCAGAAAGCCTGGGGAGATCTAACCAGCTAAAACCTTCTCCCGTTTATGGGCTGGCTCCCATGCTGGAAAAGACCGGCCGTCCATCAGCAGCGCCCGTGAGAACTCGCGATCTTAGGACACATGCAGGAACGAGGAGGCTCCTGGCTCGGCTGGAGGAAAGAAGGGCGACTCTGTCTTGGGAAGAGTCCGTGGGTTCTTCGCTTTGGCGGATGTGCAACAAAGACGGTGCTGTGGGGAAACTGGAAACCTGTCCCCGCGGAATTGCCCCAGAGCCACCCTGAGACACTGGGACTTTCAGAGTCCAAGTCAGCCTTGGTTTTCCGCCGATTCCTCACAGTCTCCACGCAGACCTGCCAGGCTGTCAGTCACAGGTCTGAGCACCCCGCCCTGCGTGGCTTCCCAGGGACCCTCCAACAGCTTGGCATCTCGCTTCCTTGAAGCCAGCAGGGAGGTCCCAGTCCCCTCCTGCAGGCTTTCCTCTGACTCACTCAGGAAAGTCCCCTCCGGTCAACGCAACGTCACACTGATCCGGGTCTGTTCCACCGCAGCCCCTTCACCTTCACCAGAGACTGTGGTCCCATCAGGCGAGTGGCATCCCAGGTCTTTGCCCATATTCGGGGAGGGGGCTCTGCCCTCCCCAGGCTGGCAGGAACTGGGGGCTCCAACTTCGAACGCTGCCTGCCACCGTGGAAGAATTTAGAATTCCAGCATCTATCAGTGAAGAAAAATTGTCTGGGCATTTATCTCTAATTTGGCTTCAATGCCCACTATATATACGATCCGTTTGGGATGATCTTTTTTCCTTTCTTTTCTTTCCATTCCCTTCCCTTTTCTTTCTTTCTTTCTTTATTTAAGCAAAGTGTCCCAATGGGCAGAGCGGCTGACAGGGCTGCCCTGTCAGGTACCTCACAGGGCAGGGCTGGGGGTGCCCTGTGATGGACAGAAGCAAGTGTCCCACCTAATTCTCAAACATTCTCCTTGTTCTCAGAGCAGCAGGGGTCTCGGGGAATTGGAGGCCCATTGTGACCGACATGCCTTCGGTCTTTGGCTTTGTTCTCCTTTGTCCCAACGAGCCCCATACTTTGTAGGAAGTAAATGGTATAATCTCCACCTCTGGCAAAAGCTACCTGTGTGAGGCCCAGCTCCAGTCTTCTTGGGAGCCTTCTAGAACCTTCTAAAGTGGTGTGATGGAGAGAGAAAGCCAGGGATGCAGCTGGGGTGTGGGTCCCAACTTTGCCACCCAGGAAGGGCCCTTAGAATCAAGGATCGTCTCCCCTCCACCGTGTGGAACGTAGCTCCAGCGTTGGGGGCCCACCGACCAGCTGACCCAGGGTGGCCCGGAGGCTCGCCGCCTGAGGACCTGCTGAGGGGAGCCCCTCCCGGGCTCCCCTGTTCGCATTTGCTGAAAGCTCATGGATGAGAAGTCGAAGCCGCGCGTGCAGGCCGTGGAAAGGCACCTCACCCGCCATGTCCACACGGCAAGTCTCATGCCGCGTTTCTGATTATATTTAATAAATGAAATGAGCCTTTCCTGATGGAACATATTGCCTGCAACACTGTTTGTTTGAACTAAAAGGACCCCTTCCTATTTTTCAGTTGTAATAAAAGGACTCACGTGGTGACCAAAATTTCCAGCCATTTTCACGCATTTGCAAAACAGTAGGACAACAGCAATTCTTCTCGGAAGCCAGCCAGCGCTGCCACGGGCTCTGGACCCGGGCTCAGCCACCGTCCTGAGCACCCGGGACCCGAAAGCTCAGCCCCGCCTCGCTGTGGGGCCACGGCCACTCCGTCCCGAGGACGTGGCTCCTGGGACAGTCGCCATATCCCGTGCACACCAGGCCACTCGGGGCCAAGTGGGGGAGGGGGCACCAGCTTTGGGGTGAAGCCTGGGCTGCATCTACCCTGGAAGCCAGGCAGGCTGAGGCAGTGACAGTTCAAAAGGACAGTTGCGGGGCTGGGGGGGCCCTTGCAAGTCCAGGAGGGTGGCACCCACGCAGTGAGGGCACAGGTGCTTGGTGGTCACACTGCTGGACCGTGGTTGGCTCTGATCCTGGATTTGGCCACCCCCCCTCGCTGCCCCAAACGGCTCTGTGTTCAAGTGCAACGTTTATTTTCTGTTTGGGGCTAAGCCAGCAGAGATCTGGCTGCGGACCCTGGGGTTGGGCCTGATGGAGGCTGGAACCCCCACACCTCCGTGCTTCTCTTTTCTCTCCCTCTCTGTCAGCGAATCGTGAGCACAGCAGCCGTGAAGACCCTGCACTGTTGGTCTGCAGAACATGGCACACAGGGCCGGGCCCGGAGTTCCCGTGTGTGGCCGGGACGTGCCCCGGTCTAAACAGGGGACACGCAGCTGGCCCGTCCTCACGCCCACCAGGCTCCAATGAACCTGGGTCTACGGAGGACTGAGGGGGCGCAGGACGCCCACACCTCCGACCGTGAGGGTGATGACGGCAATGAGGAAGGCAAGCCTTTTCGGGGTTGGACAGAAGGAAACCATTTCAGCCTCACAGCTTGACATGGAGAAAAGCCTGAGTGTATGTCCCCAAGTCATAAGCCCAGGATAGGTGGTCAGCGGTCATTCAAGAAGAGCCAGTGCTCTCTGTCTTCCTTCTGGAAAAGCAGTTTAGCTTCCAGAGAAAACACAAGGAAGGAGAAGTGAGAGGGATGGGAATGTCCGCTTTCTCACGTGCTGTGCTCAGGTCCCCGGCAGCCACCACGCGACTCCCGGTGACAGGGAACGGACCGGACATGCAAGCGCTGCCCTGGATAAGAAAACAATGATGTAATTCCAAATACACATCGGAGGGACCGTTCTCCCACTCTATCCCTGAGTGCTGAGTTATTGGCTAACTCGGTTGAAAAAATAAAGCTGGGTCCTTATCTCATAGCTCACAACCAATAAATTCCAAATGAAATAAGCAACCGACTGAAAAATAATATATAAGGACAAGTCATAAATATATACAGTCAGGGTGAGACAAGCTTTCGCAAGCATGGGGCCCAAGGAAGAGAAGGAGAGACATGATTAGAGAGCTGCCTGAGCAGAAATGAGAAATCTAATGAAAGGAGACGCGCCTCACCCAGATTCCAGGCGAAAAACAATGGACAGAAAGCCTTCGCCAGCACCTGTCGGAAGCGAGTGGTTATCACTCTGAGGATGAGAAGCGATGAGAAAGGAAGGGGTGACTGTCTCCGTGGGCCGGGGGCAGGTGACACTTGGCTGGGTGATTCACAAGCAAGGAGTGTGAGCAGGCAGTGCCCTCCAGGGTCACGGTGTGTGTCCTTCCTCTTCTTCTTTAGGGTTTGTTTCTTTTTTTTAGATTTAATTTATTATTTTAGAGAGAGGAGAAGGGAGAGCGGCAGAGAGGGGAGAGACATCCGTGTAAGGCTGCCTTTCACCTGCCTCTAGCTGGGGACCTGGCTGGAGACCTGGCTTGCAACCTGGTTCTGTGCCCTGGCTGGGAATCAAACCAGCGACCTTAGGGTTCGCAGGCCGGTGCCTTATCCACTGTGCTACCAGCCAGGGCGCATTTCTAGGAATTTAATCCAGTTCAACGCAGTGTTATTTATAAAACCAGACACACAGACAGGATTTGAATTGGGGGCCACAGGCCCCCATCTACCCCAAAAGGAGAGCAGCGGTGCCCACCTCTCAGAAACATGGGGGCTCACAGGATGCCGCGTGCACAGAGCCAGGCTCGGAGTTGCTGGCGCCACGGTCACCATCACGGTCGCCGTGGCTGGGCCAGACCATGAAGGACGGGTGCTGCTGGAATGTTGGAGAAATACTTGAATTCGCCTGGGGGAAATTTGAGAAACAGTAAATGTGGGAAAAGCAAGCTGCATAACAACAATTACAGGAAAATCCTATTTTTGAAAAGAAAAATATATATATATGAATATGTGTCATAAACATTCTGAAAAGAAATATACAAAATGTTAATAGCATCTATGCACGGGTTCTGGGAATATACAGTAATCTTTTTATTCACCATTTCCTGCATTTCCTTATTTATCTGCAATGATTATGTATTTCTGGGATAATAAAACAAAGTATCTTAACTATGGAGACCGTAGATACAAGGAAAATATTTGTGTTGCAGTAGGAAGGGAGAGGGTAACGTGGCACATGTGCCAGTTTCCACCATGCTCACGCCCGTGCATGTGGAGTGGGTAGGGGGTTGGAGCAGCAGAACCCCAAGGGGACAGTGGGCACCCTTTCCTGCACTCCGGCCTTGGTAAGGCCCCACTTCATTCCCCTGTCCCCACTGATGCTCGTGAGGACGCCAGGGTATGAACCCACCTCAAGTTCATGGCTCCTGCCTGTTAGAGGCAGGCCACATGGGGGGCCTGGCCACTCAGAGGCACAGGAGTGGCCCAGGGTGACCAGTAACAGTGCGGGGTTCTGCACAGGGCCTGCCTGCCCAGGGGCCCGGCGCCTAGTTCCGATTCCCACCCGACCGTCAAGACAGCCCTTCCAGGCTGAGTGACGTGGCGCGTGGGGTCCTAGGACTCTTCCTCTGGACCCCAGAGTGGCTGGGCAGCATGGGGACTGAGGACATCAGTTCTGTCTGTGTTGGTGTTGATGTTTTAGTTTTGCTTTTCCTGCAAATGGCATTTTTCAGCATCTGTGCTTATGTTTCCACATACAATGCACTTCTGTCCCATGAGCCGACCCAGGTACCCTTTGGATCGGCAGACACCGTCCGTCCCAACCCAGGCGCAGCCCGGAGAGAACTCCCTCCGGGGACAGACATTTGGGTGGGAGAAGCACTGCCTGCAGCCGGCTGTGAATCCTGAGTGTGGCCCGCGGCCCGCGGCGGGGTCACAGTGACAGAAACTGAGATGCCTTGAGATGTGGCAACAGCCACAAGGTGACGCGAGGAGTTGGTGGCTCTCAGGTCCTTTTACGAAGAGCCATCCTGACCGGCTAATGCGCCGGAGGCACAGGTCACAGATTTTCTCTACTGTCTGTCCATCAATATGATTTTCGCCATGGCTGATAACCATAGTTAAATACTTGGTTTTTGTGTAATAGACTTTAAATGTTTCTGAAAAGGGAACCCGAGGCCACAGCAAAGGTCAAAGGTGACCACTGCCGGAGACCCTGCCGGGTGCCACCGAGAGCCGGGGGCCGTGCGGGGGCTCCAGGTTGGGATCTGGACAGAACACGCTTCCCCAGGGAACCGCCCCGTCCGTACCCCCAGCCTCCTGTGCTGAACGCCCTCCTGGTCCCCGAGCTCGGGGCCAGGAACATGGGGTGAAAGGGAGCACCGGGGCGAAGCTGAGCACGGCCCAGCTGGACGGGGAGACAGAGGACGCGGAGCTGCACACCGAGCAGAGCGCTTTGCTGTTACGGTAACTCTGGCTGCGGCGTGTGTGCGCAGGCTGTGGGCCACCCGGGGTCGCACGGAAGCCTCTGTGCTTGGGAGCCAGAGCTGTGCGGAGAATCGGCCAGGACCGGCGTGCGGCCGGCATGGAACGGCACAACAGCCCAGCTCTGGCTGGTTTTGACCATGAAAACCCAGGCAGACGGCAGAGATGCTGTGCAGCTCAACCCGCACTGGCTTTGTTTTTGCAGGCGAGCCTGAGACAAAGCCCCAAAGCCCGAAGCCCAAGACGACAGCATTGTCCTGTCCTCCCTTGGGGACCCCCTCCCTTGAGGGGCCTGGGTAAGAGGCTGGCCGAGCAGAGGACCAGCCGAAGCCGCTGCGTGGCTACCAGGCCAGTTCACCTTCGCCCGCCAACCTGCCAAGTGCACACCTACGCCCAAAGCAGTGCTGGGGTCCCAGCATCCCCAGACCAGTGCTCCTGAGAGCGCAGGGTCCCCACCACCTCCTCCCCATCTGGCCTGGAGCCTGCGAGCACCACCGTCCTGCCAGCACTTGAGGAATGAATGTGACCCCTAACTTCGCATCTTTAAACAATCATTTTGTTTGTTTATTTATATATTTCTTCTTCTTCTTCTTCTTTTTAGAAAGGGGAAGGGAAGGGAGAGGAAGAGAAACACCAGAGTGCAGTTGCTTCTCATGCAACAGGGGACCTGGCCCGCAACCCAGGCACGTGCCCTGACTGGGAATCGAACCAGCGACCCTGGGTTTGCAGGCCGACGCCAACCCACTGAGCCACCAGCCAGGGCTGACTCCCCACTTTGAGGCCACTGAGAGCTGCCTCATCAGCCAAACAAAATCCCCTGAGAGACGAACAGGATGTAACCCTGCTCAAGTGTCAGGTGGCCGAGCCAGGGCATCTCCTCCGTCCCCAGCCACATCCCCACCCCGGTGCCGCCCTTGGGAGTGAGTCCAAGGTGAAAGCTAGAAGAATTTTAGGGAAACTCTTACACAGAAATAAACATTTCTGACTAAAACAGGGCTGCCTAGAGCAGAGTTATGTGAACTTGACATTGAGGTTGGATAAAAGCTGGGTAGAAAAGAAACCCTGTTTAAAGACACCGGAAACCAATCACGACAGCTGGGACCTGGGGGGCTGAGGTCTCAGAGGGAAGGGAAGGCGCCGGGGAGCTCTCTGATCGCTTTGACCCGCTGGGCTCCTGCCAGCACAGCCTGGAAAGCAGAGGGAAGTGCTACCTGGAAGAGAAAAGACATTTGCTGGAACGCAGCACAGCCTGAAAGAGAGGGGCGAGGTCCCAGTGTGACGGGAACCCCCCCGACAGGAAACCTGAGGCTCTGCACCCAGCCCCCCACCCCAGGGCCGTTGCAGGAGAGACAAGCAGACAGGGCAGAGGGGAAGCCCAGAGGAAAACGGCTGCTAAGAGGCTTAAAAGCTAATCAGGGGTTTTGGCAGAATCTCGGTCCTGGAGAGACAGAAGTTGAAGTTCCGAGCCCCCCCGGGTGGGGGTGGGGCTGGATAAACACTGCGGGTTCTCAGCGGCCATTCCTGAAGGACCACAGCCCAGGAATCTGGACAAAACACAGACAGGTCACCCCTTCCAAAGCTGGAAACCCAGCCCAGGCAGGGTCGCCTTCCCATCCCCCACCTCCCTCGGGAAGAAAATGATGCCTTTAGCATTCTTATATCAAGTGTTGGCATTCAGTTAAAAATGATCAAGCGATGCATACAATGGGAATAGATTTCAAAACCCTAGAGAAAAATGATGGTAGGATCACGCGGAGACTTCAGGCTAAGATGGAGTCGTAGGTAGACAGGCTGCATCTCCCTCCATAGCTAAGGAACATATCAACCTCAAAACTGGAAACAAACAGAAGTTCCAGAAAATTGAACTGCATGGAAGTCCAACAAAAGATGATATAAAGGAGAAATACTCATCCAGGCTGGTGGGAGGGGCAGAGCTGGGGCGGAGAGGATGCGGTTAGGTGGTGTGGAGGTGACAGTGGGACAGCAGCTGTGGTCGGCCGTCAGAGGGCCCGGTCATACATTAAAAAAGGAGGGACACCTGCAGAGCATTCCCCGCACCAGGCCAGACCGCTCAGCTCCCAGCTCCACCGCGGAGGGTGGGAAGTGAGAGAAGGAATAGAGCCTCGTTGCTCTGACTGTGAAAAGCAGTGTGGGGGGGGGTGGTGGAAGAATAACTGCTCGTCTCTCAGCAGAGTCGATTTGTTTAGAGGCCCCCACGGTCCTGGAACACCCACGGATCCATCCAATCTGGGAACCACGGCCAGGGCAACAGCTAGAGAGGTGCTAGTCCCATGTGGGAAGCTGGAGAAGCGCCTCGAAAAGGGATGAGTGCTAAGCAGGCAGCTTTGTTCCCTCTCAGACCCTCCCCCACATACAGAGCCACAATACCATGAAACAGGTCACCCCATACTCACAAATGCCTAAGGTTCAGCCCCTTACAACATCATGGGACCACTCTACCTGAGACACACAAACACAGGAGCCTGTCAAGTGGAGGTGTGGGCCAAAGGAGGAAACAGATTAAGGTTCCAGAGGGAGACGCGAGCAGTGAGGAGATAGCCCACCTAACCAATGCAGAGTTCAAAACGCCGGTGATTGAGCTGCTCACAGACTTGACAGAGACGCTTAAATACAGCAAACATAGAAAGGGAGAAGTGAAGGCTGTGCTAAGTGAAACAAAGGAAAATCCGTGTGAAACCAATAGTGAAGGGAAGAAAAACAGGTTTCAAATCAATGATTTGGAACATAAGGAAGAAATAAATAGTTAGCCAGTACAGAATGAAGACACAAGAATTGGAAAAAAAAAAAAAAAAATGAGAAGAGGCTTAGGAACCTCTGGGACAACTCTAAACCTGCCAACATCTGAATAATAGGGGCGCTAGAAGGAAAAGAGGAAGAGCAAAAAAATTGAAAACTTCTGTGAACAAATAATAAAGGCGAACTTCCCAAATTTGCTAAAGGAAATATGCATACAAGTCCAGGAAGTACAGAGAGTCCCAAACAAGCTAGACCCAAAGAGGAGCACACCAAGACACATCATCATTAAAATGCCAAAGGTTAAAGATCAAGAGAGAACCTTAAAAGCAGCAAGAGAAAAGAAGAGAGGTACCTACAAAGAGGTTCCCATAAGACTATCAGCTGATTTCTCAAAAGAAACTCTGCAGGCAAGAAGGGCCTGGCACGAAGTATTCAAAGTGATGGAAAACAAGGACCTACAACCTAGATGACTCTGTCCAGCAAAGCTGTCATTCAGAAGGGAAGGGCAGATAAAGCCGCTTCCCAGACAAGGTAAAGCTACAGGAGTTCATCAGCCCCAAGCCCTTATTATGTGAAATGCTAAAGGGACTTAAGAAAAAGTAGATCAAAACTTTGAACATTAAAATGACAACAAACTCTCAACTATCAACAGAACCTAAAAAAGTAAAAACAAAAGCAAACTAAGAAAACAAACAGAATAAGCACAGAATCATAGGTATGGGGATCATTTGGAGGTTTATCAGCTGGAAAAGGGAAAAGGTGCTGGATTAAGAAGCATATTGGTAGAAACAAAATAGATGGAGGAGGGTGTTAAGAATGTATAGGAAGCAGTGAAGCCAAAGAACTTACATGCATAACCATGGACATGAACTAAACGGGGTGGGACTGCTGCAGGGAAGGGGGGTACTAGGTAGGGGGGGAGCAAAAGGAAAAGAAATTGGGGCAACTATAGCAGTATAATCAATAAAATATTTAATGTGGATTAAAATATTTTCAGAGAGACCAATGGAATTACTGTTGGTATTCTCATAAAAACAATAAAGACTAGATAACAAAATAACACTAACAATAGGAACATGGTCACACAGATGATCGAGGTATTGGGTAATCAGACATGAACATGGATTATAATGAGCAAATATAATAAAGTAAATGGAAAATAGAGAATTGCATCACAGAACTTAAGTCTACATGGAAGAGTCTGTGAAAAATATAATACAGAACTTAAAAACTAAGTCAACTGGCTTAACTGAAGATTAGTCACAGCAGATAAGAGGATTAATGAACTGGTAGATCAGTATGAAATGTCCAAAAATTGTGAGAAAGGGGAAACAGCCCACAGCAGAAGAGGTTCATGGACAAAGTGAGAGTTTTCCAACTCTGACTAAAGAATTTGAAAATGTTCTACAAAGCCCCCAAAGGATAAACACAAAAACCACTTCAGACTAAAACTGAAAATTAAGACAGAATGAAATCTTCAGCCTCTCCGTAAAGGGAAACCTGTAAGATAGATAGCGATCTTTTCAAGAGAAATAAAAGAAACCAAAAGACGATGGAAAGACATGTTTAAAATGCTAGAGGAAAATGAGCTCATTTAGCCAGTTATGCTGATTGGTGGATCCTTTGAAAAGGAAGACGACCTAAAGTTTGAAAAATGAGAGAATTTATTCCCACCATGGTGCAACCTGAAAGAGACATTAAGGCAAAGTATTCAGCCAAAAAGCAAAAGGTCCTAAGTTGACTTACAATCACACAGGAAGAAAAATGATCTGACAGCAGAAATAGGTAGGTAAATCTGAAGGAATAGCAATGGTTTGAAACAAGAGTAACAATGGTCTCCAGGATTTTTGGCAGGGACAGGACTGAACACAAAACGAAGTGGCAGGTGGGAAGGGAGGGAGGGAGCAATGGACCCGAAGTGCTGAGGCCCCACGTTGTCCGAGAGGCTTCGACGACAGGCGGCTGACCCACCTACCTGACCGGTGGCCGTGCCAGCCTGGCCCACCACCCATCTCCAGAGAAACCAGAGAAAGGAAACTAGAGCTCACAAGCCAACAGAAGGGGAACATTTAAAAGTGAAGAATAAGTCAGTTCACTAACCGACATTAGGAGAGGGGAAAAGTAGAGGAAACAAATTGAAGCCCAAGAATAAGAGGCCACATGTGACTGCTACACATCCAAGTTCACAGTCAATGCAAACAGAACCTATACCAATAAACGACTAATATCACGTGGGAAATGATTTTTTAGAAGCAGATACATGTCAGGAGATGCTGTTGACTTTATAGATAAGAACCCAGTCGTGTTGAGAGGAAAAGAATGAAGAGATCCCGTGCAAACACCTCGGTGGAAGATAGAATAAAAATACATAAATAAATATCAATTAGTTACAGAGAATTTAGAGCCCACAATTGACACATCTGCCCCGCTGGACACGTAGCGCATAGAACACCACACCCGCTGACTGCAAGAGGCAGGTTCTTTACAAAGACACAGAACACAGTTTTAAAAATAGGATGTGTGTTGGGTCACAAAGCAAATCTCAACGAATTTCAAAGGAACGAAATTCTATGAACTATGCTCCGTAATCAGAGTAGAATAAAGCTAGAAATCAGTAACAAAAAAAGGTAACCACAAAGTCCTTCCTAATTATTTGGAAATTCATCAGTACCATTCTAAATAATATCTGATCAAAGAAGAAGTTGTAAGAAAAATTAGAAAATTTTTTTTGGGCTGAATAATAATGAAAACAAGATCTATGAAAATTTGCAAATAAGCTGTTGCCTAGAAAGAGAAATGTAACTTTAAATGCATATATTGTAAATATGAAAAGTCTGAAAATTTTGGAGCCAGGGCAAAGGCACCCCTAATCTTTTTAGTTGCAGGTTGCCTTTCAGTCTTAAAAATTATGGAGGATCCCAAAGACCTTTTGTTTATGTGGATAATAGTCATTGACATTTATTATAAATAATATTCATTGACATATTATAAATGACAATGGAGACATTTAAAAACTATTTATTAACTAATTTTAAAACAAAAAGTGTAAATTTATTACATTAATATTGATAACATTATTTTAGGAAAAACTATATATTCTAAAGCACAACATTTAGTGAAGGGTTGGCATTGCTTTGCATTTTTGAAAATTTCTGTAGCGTCTGGCTTAATGAAAGACATCTGGATTCTCATCTTTGCAGCTGCACTCAATTGGTTGGGATATTTTGTTTTGGTTGGAGACCAAAACAAAGATTTCCCTTCACACGGATATGCAGCTAGGAAAGAAGAGGCACTTTAATAGCCTCCTTCGGTAATTGGGGATGGTTGTCTTTGATACCACACCAACCTCTGGCAGGTGTGGGTTCTTGAAGAGTAGCTGCGATGTGAAATCGGAGCCCGTGGGAAAGCGTGTTCCGTGCTCCGCCGGTCCTGTCCCACCCGTGGAATGAACCTTTCGCTCCTGCATGATTTCATAGCATGATGCTGTGGTCATTTGGAAAGTATGGGTTTACTATGTTATGAAAATCTTCCAAATACTGACACATCTTTCTACAATATTTTGGAATGGCATGTATTAATATCCCTGCAGAGCTCATGGTAAAAGCCTTCAAGTGTTGGAAAGCTACCGGGTTCACGGCGAGTGGAGCCAACCTTCCCGGTTTTCTGGTCCGGTCCCATTTTAGCGCCTGATTCCTGCAACCCGGGACTCTGTCTCCCCAGGCACACGATGTTGAGGAGCCACAGTGGGTCAACGCACGTCTTCCAAAGCTTTCAGTTTTGTCTAGAAGTTTGTTTTATCATCAGCCATAAATACTCTCCATTATTGTTCTTGGAGGGACAGGTTCCTTTGATTTTTCCCTTTAAAAATATCTGCTAAGTGCCCAAGCTGGGGTCACCATAACTCATCTGTCAGTTATTCTTTCAAGCAAATCTCATAACCCGTGAAAATGGGGACCTGTCCTCTTTCGTCCCTCACGGATGTGCTTTCATCTGAGCCAATCACGGGGCCTCGTTCTTCAGCGGCAGGGTTTGCGCTTCCTCCACCTGGTGCCGTACGGAATGTCAGAGGCAAAACAGACGTTTCCACCACGCATCAAGTGCATCTGTAAGGGAAACTCGCATTTTGTCAGCAAGGATGTGCGCTAGAAAATGTAAGGAGTGCGTGTACAGGTGGGTGCCACTATTCTAATTCAAGCTCAGGCAACAACCTCACTCACCATTGCTTGTACACCATCAGTGCAAATGACAACATGATAGAAAAGGTAATAAATATGGTATAAGGTTGTCTTCGTATTATTATGAAATTGCTTTTGACCTTGCGAAGCCCTTAAATGTCCTGGGTGCCACCCTGGTTCCCAGAAGACACTTTGAGGACTGATGACCTAGGGACCCATAGCAAGAACTCCAAATAAAGAGCAAATTGATCTCAAAGAAATAAAACAGAACTGAAGGATTTAATAGGTGGTATTAACAACAAATTAGAGAAAAAAGAAGAGTAAAAGTGAGATCAAAACCAAGCAAACCTAAAAGCAAATTTGTAGAACATAAACACAGCCTGCAGTTGGCTTTTTGAAGTCTAACAAAATATGGGAATGGTTCCAGCGAGGCTGCTGAAGAAAAAGAGGAGCAGTGATGATAATACCGATAATACAATGTTTGAACAACATCATGTCAATGCATTTGGAAAATATAGGTAGAATGGGCCATCGCTGAAAAATACATGACCGATTCAGGAAGAAGCAGAAAATCCAAGAAGTTCAATTGTCTCCCACAGAAGCCAGGTACACAGCTCATAGGCGGCCCATGGGGAAAACTGACTCTCTGGATGACCTTCCTGGTGAATCCGTCTGTGTTTAATTTAGAAATGATGCCAATCCTATGCAAACTTTTTCAAAGACTATCAAGAGAAACCACTCTCTCAATTTGTTCTGTGAAGCCAATATACTTTTGACAGCAAAACCTGATAAGAATATTGTGGGGGAAAATAAAAACATACAGACCCATCTCTCATTAACATAGATGGAAATATTCCAAATAAAATATCAGCAACCCAGATCTGCTGTTAACAAGAAAAGCAAACGCATCAGACCTCTAGTTTATCTTAGGAATGCCATGTTGATGGAACATTTGCAAATCAGTCCAAGTAATTGGATATGTTAACAAAATAAAAGAAAAACTGTAACCCTTGTCACAGATGCAAAAATCAATTTAATGAAATTAGGAATTCATTCATGATTTAAACATTAATAAATTACGTCAAGGCAGGAGTTTTCTTACTATGATAAAGGACATACATATACCAGCAAAAATCATAATTACTGATGAAATGCCTTCCTCCCAACTTCCCCTTTAAGTTGGGAGGAAGACATCGTTTTGCTATTATTCCTACCATCAGAACATTGCATTCGCCTCCTAAGTAGTGTAACAAGGAAAGAAAAATCAAAGCGAAAGGGTTGGAAAGGAAGAACAAATACATGTTACTTTCAGGTGACATGATTATGTATATAGGATCTCTCACAGATAAATTATTAGGCTCAATAAGTGAATGTATCACAGTACAGCCCCATCTCAGTACTCACTGGCTTTAGAACTGGTCCAATCCCTGTACTCATTGTATTTTGACAAGAAAAAAATGTTTCAGCACTCAGCCCTTGCTAGAGTTTGTATGTGACCCTTAGAAAATGCTTTATCATACGTTGTTTGAGAAATTTGTTTGATACTCACAGTTTCGGCACTCATCACAAGTTCTGGAATAAATTAATGAGTACTGAGGTACCACTGTATCTGGATTCAAGGTCAATGAATAGCAATCAACATTTCGCTTCTACACACTAGGTATGTACAGCCAGAAAATGACTCTTCATCGACACAGTATAAAAATCTCATACCTAGGAATAAATCTACTGAAAGATGGACAATCTTTGCACCAAAAACAGAAAATCACTGCAAGAAATTCACTGAGATTGAAATGAGTGGAAACATACCAGGGACATCGATTAGCCAACTCGATAGGGCAATGATGTCAGTTCCCTAGAGACTTAATAGAATCCCAGGCTTAAAACCCCAAGAGAATTTGTGCATGTGAGGTTGACAATCTGCTTTTAAAATGATTATAGAAATGCAACTGACACTCCTGAAGTTGAAAGTTTATCGCATTTTAATAAGATAAAGGCCAATTACCTGAATCAGTAACTGAAATGCATGATGTTGGCATAGAATAAAGGGCCCAGAAACACAAATGCATCCAATTACGTGACACGTGTAGGGGCATGTATATGCATGTTCATGTAAATGTGTATTATGCATGTTTGTATATCCATGCTCGTATGCACGGCTGTACTTAATAGATCATGGAGGTGCCTCTGCCAGTCATCAGGGTAAGGACAGTCCTTTTACCAAATGGTACTCCGGTGATTGGACTGTAAGTGATGCCCATGTCCCACCTACACAGAACTTAGTGCCAGATCGGCCATAGACCTCCAAACATGTAGACATCAAAATAGACTTCTAGAAGATAACATAGAATATTGTCATGAGCTTTGGGTAGGCAACACTTTCTTACAGGGAAAAGGAAAAGCTTTAGTCATGAAGGGAAAGATAATTAATTGAACTCAATTGAATATGAAATTTTTATTTATTAAAAGAATGAAAGCAAAGCACACTGTGGGAGAGCTATTTTTAGTGCGTATGTCCAACAAAGAACACAGATCCTAAGTGTAAAAGGAACTCCTACATTTAAATTAAAAATAGACAACCTGGTTTTTTTTTAAAAAATAAAAGTAGAATTCACAAGGGGCAAGTTGATCAAGTTGGGATTTTATCAACATTAAAAACATTTGTCTGGGGCAGAGCCTATTAAAAGGATGAAAAAACAGGCTACACAGTGGGAGAAAATATTTGCACGTTGCATACATGACCAAAGAATAGTATCAAGAATATAGAAAGACTTTAAAATTCATTGCAGAAACCCACTAATGCAACGGCATAATTCACAAGACACGGGAAGACATTTCATCAAGGAGGTTGTGTAGATATAAGAGATGTTCATATCAC
Source organism: Noctilio leporinus (assembly GCA_004026585.1). NCBI lineage: Eukaryota > Metazoa > Chordata > Mammalia > Chiroptera > Noctilionidae > Noctilio > Noctilio leporinus. Next base: position 569,675 of record PVIW01000050.1, on the reverse strand, counting down.
TAGCCTTTAGGAAAATGCAATGAGCTATCACACACATCTATCTGAATGACTAAAATAAAATAGTGACAATACCAAATGTTGGCAAGAATGCAATGAATCCAATCACTTACGCATGGCTGATGGCCCTGCAAAATTGTAATGCCATTCTAGAAAACTGTTTATTGGTTTCTTTTAAATAAAACTCAGCATGCAATGACATCGGGACCAACAACTGAACTCTCAGGTATTAGCTTAGATAAGGGAAGACATGTTTGCACAAAATCATTTATATAAATGTTCATAGCTAAGAAGTGAAAACCACCCAAGTGTCTTCCAACAGCCGACGGATGAACTAACCAACCCTCCACCCACGTCACGGAACATTACTCAGCAGTAAAGAGAAACGAGGTATTGATAAACACAGTGGCTTGAATGAATCTCAAAGGAATTATGTTGAGCGGGGGAAAAAAAAGTATCAGGGTCAGCATCTTGGCTGCGAGGCTGCCCTATAAAATGCGAAATGTCGTCAGGGGTTTCTGGGTAAATGGGAGAAAGAAGCTCAGTACCATCTCTCATCATTGCGCGTGAATCTACTAGTTACCTCAACATTGAAACATGGGATCAAAAACTATCGTGAACACACACAGAACAAAGAAACAGCCGTAGAGTTGGTGTGCAATGTATTAAAATGTTTTAACAAGGGGCTAATGAGCATATCAGAGTGTCTTGACATCATGTACCAGAGAGAGTCCGATGTGAAACCACTGCTTACGCACTGGATGGAGAAGCGACAGTCCCAAGGGGTGACAAGCCGCTGGTAACCTCCACCAGGAAATCTGCCTGACAGCCCGACAAGCCTGGCCACCCACAAAGTGACTGGGCCGTCGCACCCCTAGACACGTAGCAACAGAGACGCGCCCACGTATTCAGCGAGGCACAGGCGCAAAAACGCCCCTGCAGTCCCACGTGCAACAGCCGGACGCCCGGGGGACCCCTGGTCTCCAGGAACAGGAGGGCGCAGACACGATGCAGCCGAGAACAGGAACCAAGTTGCCACCTGCGGCAGCGAGGAAGTAGCCGTGACCTGCAGAAGCCACCAGTGATGGACACAGAGGAGGCCACTGATGTTCATACACAGAACACCGGAAAACAGGTAAAATGAAGCCCTGCTGGAAGGGGTCAGAATAGGGCTCACCCCAGCGGGGCTGGGACCCGGAGGGCGCGGGACGCAGGCTTTGGGGGTCTGTGGCAGGCTACGCCTTCACCTGGAGACTCGCCCCCCAAGCAGTGGCCCACCCGGTCGGGCCGAACAGAGAGGCGTGATGAAGGGAGAAAGCAGGAGAGATTCACGATGCACAGGGAACGGGGTAGAAATGTGAGAGATCGCGGCACGGAGGCCTCCCGGACAGCCCCGTTCACGCTCGTAGGGGGACTGGGTACGGTCTGCATGCAACTCAGTCCTGGGAGGACCCTGCCCGGGGTCCGGCAACAGCAGGTACGTGTTGTAAGCAGGTACGTTGACAGCGTCTTCCCAGCTCCATCAAGAGAGCAGTCCTTCCGTGATGGAGTAGTGCCAGGAGGTGCGGCACCTTCTGAGTTGCTGCTGTGCCACGACTGGTCTCCCGTTTGGTTTAAAGAGAGTAATTTTACAAAACCCAGTGCTTTTCGTACAAGGTACGGGGAGCTCACAAAGTGAGTGTTCCCGGCATCCCTCGTTTGCTCCACCTTCTCGCCAGGCACGTGTTGTTTTTGGAATGATTTCTCCGCCTCCTTCCAGTGCTTGTGTGGCTGTCACTGTCCCTCAACCACGTGGCCCTCAGAGGTGCATAAGTGACGCCCTGGGTGCCCCCTCGGTTGCTGATGACAAGATGCCGACCTTGAGCTGACTTGACCTGCAGGCGGCCCCGTTCCACCGAGGGCTCCAGGGACAGGGGAGCCGTGGCCACGTGTCCCAAGTTGTGCTCACACGTGTTTGCATGCACACTGCGTGTGCTCCCACGATCCTGGTGGCGGTGAGGAGGGGACGCAGCCCCGTCGCCTTCACTGGTGGGACAGGTGATGTGCGTGTCTCAGCTCCCAGCGCCGCCTGACTCAGGTGCCACAGGAATGAAATCCATGCCTGACATGATTAACATCTGAGGGACGTCTGAGGCCGAGTCCCTCCTGCTCAGGAGAGGAGGGAATGGAGACCATGTTCTCCGGTGACCGCTCCCCAGGGCCTTTAGCTGAACAGACAGGCAGAAAAGGTTCATTTCAGACGCAACCCACAACGTAGTCTCCCACCTTCATAGGCTGCCTTCTCCTCCGCACGAAGAAAGGAAAACAAACTGATCCCACCTTACAAGGCCCTTAACCGCGACTCTGAAGCCCAAAGAAAATGGAAGATGGGCTTGTTCCCCGCACCCCGGAAGAGCCGAGAGGCTGGGGCGGCGGGGACCCGCGGGTGCAGGGGCGCCATGCCTGCCTCAGCGGGTCGTCCGATGGGCGCGCGGCGGAAGGGACTCGGGGCTGAGCGTGGGCCTTCAGCGCCCGAGTCTGCACTTGAACTGTCCTTTGTTCTGAGGGGCTTATTTCATCCATAATAGACCGTGTTGACTTCAAAGCAGCCCCTCGTTTGTGGGGTGACAGGCTGGGAGGACAGAGCTCATTAACACTGGTCCCTTTCAAATGGAAATCGTCCTGCCTTGGTGGAGAGCACAGGAGAGCCAGCGGTAGAATTAATGCCGTTCTCCTTCCTCCCTGTGACTCCTCGGGTCCTGGCCTGCTTCCCGGGAGGAAATTAAAGGGACGTTCACATGACGCCGCTCCTTCGCCCCGAAACACGGTCAACCGCAGACACCCAGAGACCACGCCGTCTCCACCCCTTGGGCTCCTCCAGCACGTCCCCCAAATCTGAACGCAAGGAGATGACATTCCTCTGCGTCAACCCCTTGGGCCCATGGGGCAAGGGCCACGCCAGCGTGTGAGCACGCACACAGGGTCGGACCGCAGGCCGGACCCTTCCGAGGCCTCTGCCACAGTTACTTGGGTCCAGTATGTCCCCTATGCTGCAAATGAAGCTACAGGTTCAAGCCTAGGATCCCACGTGTAAGGCAGGACTCACGCTGAACACGCATGGTGATTTGTCAACCAGGTCCAGCTGCAGCTCTAGGACCGGCCTCCAGGGGTGCTGCCCCCAGGACACCCGTGTGCTCTGGGTTCCAGGCTCCCTGGGGTCCCGTCTCCCCAGCTCCGTCCCCACGCAGACACCCCATGGGAGGAGGCTGCAGGCTGCAGGCCAGCGGGAACAGGACAACCTAGACACCGCTGGTCCCCTGGGGCTGGGACAAGCCTGCCGGGGCTGCAGAGACTCCGGGGGCAGGAGAACAACATTTGACACCTGGAGGGAAACCGGCCAGTTTGCAGGAGGTGTCGCCGCAGGGGTGGAACTTGGCCGGCCTGGCCCCTTTCCCCCCGGGGGCCGGCCCACGGTCCCGGATCTGGACCGAGGAAGCCCGCCGTCCTCTGTGTGGGGCCGTTGAGACTCCGGTGCGCGAACGCTGAGCCTGTCTCCTCGGTGCCAAGCCAGTGCCTCTCAGTGGGGACCCGCCCGCCTTCGCAGGCAAGCGCGCCCAGTAGGCAGTCCCTTTCTACAGAGCACCATTAAGTTAATTTCAAAAAGAACCAGTAAAGGTATATGGAGCAGGCGGTAATAGCATGGAAAATATCCAAAATTACTAGAGCCAGCCGCCGCACGCGCATGCCATTTTCATGCACTAATAACTTGTAGCCGGCGTGGCGAGGGGAGGGATGAGCCGGCGACGCGCCTCCAGGTAATTAAAAAGGCGCCGCTGGTTGTCTACCTTCCGTCATTTGAAGCAAGAGGCCCTTTTTCCCTCCTCCTGAGCCCACGCACGTCGCCGACGGTCACACCCTGAAGCCTGCAGCACAAAAGGTGATTCTGGTCCCCCTTCCCGGAGCACCCGGCGGGTGTGCCCACCAGGCACGCTGGGGGCGCTCGGGGGGTTGCCCCCACCACCAGGCTCCCTTAGATGGACGCTGATGTTAGAAATGGGCAACAGGGACCCGTGGTGGACGAAGGCCATGAAATGAGACCTCTGTCTGCAGCAGGGCCACTCCCCCTGCCCCCCAAATACATCCTGTGCTTTTTTCCAGGGAGGAGAGTTCAAGAAAAAGCACGTGACCAGGAAAAACCCGTCCCACAACAATTTCAACACGAAGGCCAGGCAGCAAGAAGACAGTGGGTGCGGCCCCTGTGGACTTACAGGATGAGGCGTCTCCTCCCGTGCCTACTCCTGCCCCAGCGGCCACTGCAGCCCTTCTCCCAAGCTGCCCAGCGCCCTCGGTCCCTGGAGAAGAGAGATCCATTTAGGCGAGGAAGGTGAGGAAAAAGAGCCATCTTCTCACTATTCATGAAGGATATCAATATTAGAGCAACCACATTCGACCGGCCGTTGTTCCTTGCCACCCCTGGAGAAGGTCTCATTTTAACAGGAAAAGCCATTTAACTAGTCACTGGGTCTGAGCCTTTGGGATTCCGACCGGGGAGACGCCGGCTGGCGTTTTAGTTGTGTGGAGAGCCCCCCTCTACTGTAATGTGAGGCTGCACCGTCCATCCACTGTCAAGTGGGCCCCGGGTGGCCCTGGGGGACAACAGCTTCCAGAGTTGCTCTAAAATTCTTAGACACATGTGCCGATTCTCTGCATAATTCACTCCAGAGAGTTCCACTGTCTCTGGGGGCTTCGGTCCCTGGAGAGACTCTGTCCTGCATTTTGCAGGAGAGCCCACCGGCCTGAACCCCCCGAGTGGGCCCTGGGAGGGGCTCCAGGTGCACCCCCATCGTCCAGACATCCTGGGGCCTTTGTATCTCTGCATCTGCCGTCTGGCCCTCCAGCCCTGCCACTTCCTGGGGTCAGAGCAGCCCTCCACCTACGCCGCCCCGCAGCTCAGCAGCTCACGTTTCACGACCTCTTAGACCACCACGGGAGAGCACGTCCCAAGGCTCTGTCTGGATTTCCTGGCTCCTGGGTCTCCCGGTGAGTCAGGCCATGTAACCATATCACACCCCTGCCCTGCGGCCTCTAGCCTCCAACACGGTGCTACAGGCCGGTGTCCCCTGCCATTGCCCGGAAGCCTGGGACACCCACACCTGCCCCTCAGGTCAGGGGAGGAGCCAGGCGGCGGGAGCAGGGCCCCCACTCAGACCTGGAACCTGGTCTAGAGCCTCCCCTGCCTCTCTTGCCCCAACGCAGGGGTCCACCAGCTAAAGAAAATGTCCGAGAGGAAGCGGGGCCATGGGGGGAGGAAGGGTTCCCCTTCTCTCCTCCGCTTCTCACCAGGGGGGCTGCCTCTAATAGTTGCCCTCCAAGGCAGGTGCTCCCCTGCCGGCTCCTCACTCCAGGCTGCAGCGGGACAAGGGACCCACCTCCCAGCTCCCTGCTTTAGGCAGCAGCGCGTCTGAGCACCTCCGAGAGGAGAAGTGGCACAGGGGAGGGGAGCCCATTAACCAGGATCCCCCATTAGCCCACATTTCCAAATTCGCACTCAGCAGGACCCAAACGGAATTCCATTTAGTGCTAGAACATCTGGATCAGAGGGAGGGAGGGAGTCGTGGAGAGAAATAGAGCAGAGGGAACTCCCCAGGACATGAGGACCCTGTCGCAGGAGCAGAGCGGCCGGCGGGCGGCAGGTGGGGGCCTGGGGCGCCCTCTCTGCTGCCCTGGGACCTGGTGCCACGGCAGGAAACCAGACCTCATGTGACCCGGTCGTGAGATCCACAGCCAGGGTGTCTCCTTCTCTCCCCAGCGCAGAGGACGCAGGGGAGACTGAAGAGAAAGATGGTGAAACACCCTTTAGAAATCCCGAAGGTGCCGCCCCCCGAGAGGTACCCGAAGACATTCCGGGACGTCCACTGAGGGCCATGGGAGCCCGTGGACGGGAAGTTAAAATGCGGTGAGGACGCCAACCCTCCTTCCCGGCCCTGACCCGCCAGCCGCAGGGGCGAGGCACCCCCCCTTGGGCGGCAGGAGGGACTCAGTCTGCGGGACCCCTCCCGGGAAACGTGCGCTGCTTCCCGCAGACGAGGGGAGGGCCCTGGGTCACCTCCAAACGCAGGGACCAGACAAGCTGTTTGCAAAGGAGATGAGGTTCCTAGACCCCGCCCAGGCCTCGTGCGCAGACTCGGAGACTAGAACCCGGGTGGGTTAACCAGGCAGCCCCCCAGGGGGGACCCGGGCGCTCACGGGGGGTTGGAGGCTCCGTCGTCTGGAGTGCGTTTCACACACATTGAGCCCCAACTCACTTGGCGGTGTTAACTTATCCAGTTACGTCCCCTGTGAGAATTCGCTCCCAGGCTTGACATACGAGCATATTCCGGTCCCCTAATACCTGGTGCCAGGCCTGGGTTTCTTACAGGATTCAACACATGTGCACACACATGCACACACATGTGCACACGCCTGCACAGAGGAAGACGTAGACTTGCTTGTCATCATTTTACTGCTTACAAATAGGTCACGGGCTACATTTTAACACACCAGATTCTCAGGCGATTGGACCTGTCTTCTCCGACAGCACCGAACATATCCTCGTGGTAGAAGACGGTTGGCGCAGCGTGGGGCGCACCCGGCTGAAAATGCACAGAGGGTTTTTGGTAAGATGTTATTTATTTATTCTTTAGAGGGGAGGGAGGGAGGGAGAGGAGAGGCGCATGGATGGGTTGCCTCTCGCCCCCCTGGGGACGGAACCTGCACCCGGGCCTGTGCACCCAGGGAGCCACACAGCCAGGGCCCCCGATGGGTTCGGGAAAGACCGAGAGATGCCGGTAGAAGGGGGACCCCTCTCCCCGGCAGGCGCTGGAGAAGCTCTGGGGGGTCCCACCGCCCTCGGATTTCATGGTCCCTGCGAGCGATGGCCTCACGGTCACTCACCCCACGGTCGGCAGAACCAGCCACTGCGGCCTTGGGCGTGGCCGGTGGGTCCCAACTGCCCAGCAGGTGAATTAGGATGGAAACAGCCACAGAGCAAGGACGCCCAGGACCCGCCCCCGTCACGCCCTCCGCGATCTTGTGGAGGCCCCTCCCCGGGGTGTCTGTTCACCGGCTCCCACAATTCTTACCAGGTTCAAGGAGCGTATTTCTCACTCTGCAAAACAGCTTTGATTGGTCTTTTTATATTCTTCAATGGGTAAATGAAAGAGTGATGTCATCTGACAGCATTAAATACTATTAAACAGCCCATAACTAACATTCGCTGTATAAATTATACATAAGCTGACGCTTTTATGCATTTGGTGAGGAATGGCTTCACGGGTTACGCAATCTTTCCCAAAACACGCTTCACGACCAGCACGGCGGGTGGCGGGCCCCGGCGACGGGCTGGTAACTGAATTAGCATTCATTTATTAAGTTTTCGTGGGGAACCCTTCTCATTCAAACACTCGCAGATTACAGTTTATTTTTATCTGAGGCATAATTTTTCACGTGGTGTTTTTGCCAAAATCAATAGAACGGCCGCCAAGGCCTGTTCCCCGGCCCCCCTTGCCCCCCACTTGGCCCTTCTCGGCTGCCTCCCTCCCTGGGCCTATTCTGCCTGGGAAGGCAAACAACTGGCTCTGCCTTCTTGGCCGGATCTTTGCCAAAATGCCGAGCTGAAGATCATTTATCTTTCCTTCTCCTCTTCACCAGTTCAACCCACGCCACGCAGGACCCGATTCACACACTTTCCCAAATGGTTTCCACGTTGCTCACCAGGAGGGCAGACCCTTTTGCAGCCCAGCAGGAAGACTGCCTGTGTCCCTCCCGATTGCAGCGGAAGGCCACGCCGGCAGGGACAAGGACACCCGGGTTGGGAGAGCCCAGAGGAGCTCAGGGAAGACGGAGGCCTGGGAACCGTCCGCCCCCCACGGAAGCAGCCCGTCCCGTCAGCTTCCCTGCGGCACGAGGACGCTTGGACTCCATTCTGAACCCGGGGACAAAGGGCCCCCCCCGCGCGGCCGCGGGCGTTGGTGAGGAAGGAGGAAGAGCGCGCAGGCCTGGGCAACAGGAAGGTCTCAGGTCCGCAAAGGCCCCTGTGCCTCGGCCAGCCAGGGCCTGCCGTGTTCTCAGGGTTCTGAATTCCAGGCGAAGCCGTGTGTCCATCCACAGACGCACAGGGTACAGCAAGCACGTGCTCTGTGCATGAAAAGCCATGTGCTCCTGTTGTCGGCATCGCCAGCCCTTTGCTCGGTTTTTCACTTGTTGACTTCAGGGGAGGAAGGGAGGAAGAAACAGCAGTTGCTGTTCCGCCCCCGGTGCATCTGTGGACTGGTCCTTCGCGCCCTGGCCGGGGCTGGAACCCACGACGTCGCTGCAGCTGGACGATGCTCTGCCGGCTGAGCGGCCCATCCCGGGCCTGGGATTTTGACTGATGCCGCCTCTAGATCTGACCGCACTGTCATGGACCCGGGCTGGGGCCCACTGGACGGAGACCAGGCTGGAGCAGGGAGGCCCCCACCCCTCGGAGCCACCCCCAGCCCACTCCTGACGAACGTGCCAGGGAGGGGCAGTCGGCAGCCTTGCTTCCTCCCGGAGCTGCAGAGCGGGTCCTGAGTGAGCCTCTGCCACGGGTGGGCGGCAGCCTGTGTTCCACGCCGTAAGACCACCCGGGGTCCCTGGGCAGAGGGGACCTGAGTCTTTGCCAGGGCCGGGCACTGCACCCTCTCCTCTCCCGCAGCCGCGCAGCGCCCAGCACTGGGCCCAGAGCCTGCCTTTCGGAGGTGTGCGTGCACACGTGTGTGCCTGTACAAGAGTTCACGTGTGCCTATGCGTGTGTGTCTGTGTGTGCACACATGGGCCCATGCGTGTGCCTGTGTGCATGTGTGTGCACTGTGCACATGTGTGTGGTGCAGATGGATGGCCTCCAATATGTCTTCCCTTCCCACTAAAAGGGGGTTTCTTGGTCCAAGAGGAACAATCCTTCAGGACCAGGGGTGGGGAAGGAAGGGCCCGATCTGGTGACCTGGACCCGGAACTGGACCGACGTCGCCACTTGTGACTAAGGTGGGACCAGGCTCCCCCGGCTGCGGTGCACACGGTCGGCATCGCATCAGCATAGAGGCGGCTCCCCAGTGGCCACAGGGCCCTGAAGGGACGGAGCTAAGCTCACTCCTCAGCTCCCAGCCGGGGTCCTGGGCGCGTCGGCAGGGCTCTGAGCAACCCGGGACCACCATGCTCCCAACCCGGGACCGCCGCGCTCCCAACCCCCTGCGGCGCCCACCTGGGTCGCCCCGAGCCCCCCGCCTCCAGCCGGCTTCATGCCCCTCGGGCAGCGGGCTGTCCAGCCCTCGGAGCCCGTCTCTTCTCTGGCCTGTTTCCGCAGCGACCTGCGGCCACTCTGAGCACCTTCACCCTGACATCAGGACCCCTCTCCCTCCCAGTCTGGGTCTCCCTCGGGGGCCACCCTGAGTTGGGACACCCAGCTGATGTGGGGGGGGGGAGAAGGGGGCACTGCAGGGAGAAGGAGGGGGAAGGAAGGACATGGCTTGTGGTAGGGACATCAATTCCGCCGGTGCTGGAAAGGAAAGCACACACTCCAAGCCTCACTCAAGGACAGCGCTGCTGCCTCACGATGGGGGTTCGCATGCTGCCTCTGCTGCCCGGGCCCCCCTCCCCGCACACCTGACCCTGGTCCCCCTGTGGGGGCAACTCAGTTGCGGGCCCCAGAGCCGTGGTTCACATCCGTGACGCTACAAAACTCTCAGGTTCTCTGTGGATCAGTCAGCCCCGGCTCGGCGCTGGCTCGGTGCTGGGCGGCACTGATGTTCTGGACTGACGGTGGGGACAGCGCTGTCACCGGCCCCTCCACTCCCGACGTCGCTGAGACTGGGGGCCTGGAGCCGGAGGAGCGCCCATCCGCTACCCGCCACAGAGCACCCCAAACAGAGGGTGGCGTCCCTGTGACCCGCCCGGGCACAGCTCCCCGGTGCCCGTGTGCCAGTGAGTCCACAAGTCCCAAACATTCTCCAGCGGATGTCAAGTACAGGGACAAAAAGAGGTTGAGCAACAGGGACAGTTCATCCTGAGGTTTATCGTTTGTTTTCCTTTTAACTTCGTAATTCCCGAAACCTCCTGTGGGTCAAACCGCAAAGGCTTTTCCCTGGCGTTCACATGGACGAAACAGCCCGCAGCCTCCAGTTAAAACACCAGCAGGACTCCAGCGACTCTCGATGGCATTGCATACAAGACAAATATGTGAGTGTTTCTTTTGGGGGGGGTGAGGGGCGGCATTTTTTACATATTTGTGGAAACATCCGGGGAAAACTATCTTGAGAAGGAGGAAAACCGTGCGGCGCTGGAAGCATTTTAATAGACAGTCTCTTACCAAATTGCTCCCTGCTGACCTTCCCCCCACGGGGAAGCAGCGGCATCTTAGGAGCCAGAGAGCCCTGGAACTTGGTCATACTTTGCGGCCCTTCCAAAGGCTGCCCGCAAAGACAGAGGGAGAAATTCCTTGGTTGCGATTTGCCTCAGTGCCCACAAATTGGTCTCAGGCCAACCAGCCAATTTTGTCCCCTGCAGGGGATGGATTCCTTGGTTCCCGCAGGGCCTTCCAGGGCGGCCAGTGTCCCCCCGGAGAGGCCAGCAGCCCCGTGGGCCTCCTCCCGGGCCTGCGCAGCGGATGGTGACCCCAGAAACGCGCAGCGCTATGGAGAGGCCCCGGCCTGACCTCCCATCTCAGGAGCAGAGCCCGCGGGAGGTCGGCGGTGACCGGCCAGCCACAGGGGCAGAACCAATTGGAGCCTGTTCCCCGCGACAAATTCTAACCCCAGGCGCATGGAATGATTCCTCCGACAGGAACACTGCTTCTGGTTTCTACCCCTCCAGCCACGGAAAGTCCTGTGACGTGGGGAGTTTTCAGAGTCGGTCACCACGGGGCACCAGGAGAGACCTGTGGGGCCCAGGGAGCCAACTCTGGCCTGTGCACCGCTGTTGCCTACGAAACACCCGCGGAGGGACGATGAGCTGGTGCAGAGAATAGTCAACCACGCATGGGTTTGTGCAACATGTCCCCTTATTCGGAAGGATGGAAATTCAGCTCTTTTTAAACTTAACAACTGCTTCCCCCTTGCAATAGATTTCAGTCGGATAATAATTGGTAACTGACCCCGAAATACAAAGATCCACCAAGGCTATCCGTAGGGGTAGGGAAAAAATGTCAACCCCTTTAGGAATTTTATTTTTGATGATGGAAACACTAAATTCGCTTAGTTGGGTAGGTTGCACGTGTATTCAGTAATCAACGAACGGCTCAGGTATTTCGGAGGTTCACGAATGTTCCAACCATATACAGTGTTCAGGAAAGATAACAACTTTTGGAGACTAGGTAACACTGTCAGCCAATGATTAGTAAGACACTTGCGGTCAATATCCTGTTGGATGGGAAAGAAAGACAGCAGGTGTCTCCAATGTCCTCTGGGACAGATCCGCCCACCAACCAGGATTGGAACCAAGGAATGACAAAGTTGATGAGCGGATAGAGCCACTTAAAGGTGGGGGCAGCACCCATGTCCTAGGGACATGCTCTGAGAATTCACTTGGGCTATTTCTGACACCAGTGCGACACCCCACTGGCCACCTGGCCCAGGGGGCTACTTATTGAGATCAGTGAACACTCTCTAAATCTTGCAGATCGAGTCACCTGTGCCCCCGTGTGTGGCTGCCTCTTCCGGAAGCTTGAGTCCTGAACTGGATGACAAGGCAGAGTGGTGGCATCGAAGGGCGTTGTCGCCAGGAAGGGAGCTGACTGTGACCTTCGCTAGAGCAGGGAGTGTCCTCTGACGTCCTGGCAAACGTGGTCATAAAGGCAGGTCGGGAAGGATGACACCGCCATTGCTGCCATTTGCACGCCTGCTGGAGCTAAGATTTTTAGTATTTAAAGACAAGCATCTCTACTCCTGTCAATAAAATATCCCTAACTAGTTAAGCACAGCTGGCCAGCCACCTCTGCTCACGCTGCCGGATTCGAACACGTCCATGACCCGTCCATCGGAAGCTCCGGTGCGACGGGCCAGCCAGGACCTCGAGGCCCATGTGCTGTCCAAGCCTCACGCCCTCCCGTCTGCCCACTCACGCTCCTGATCACACGGTTCCGGGCAGCTCTCAGCAAGGCGTCAGGTCTGCACACCAGTCTCCCAGCCCCGCTTTGCTGGGGACCTTCCAGGGTTCCCCGCGGCTCCCTCGGGCCCCCCGGGGAGTGACACACCCCAGTTGCCATGTGCATCTCCGCTGCGGTGTGGCCGGAACCAAACCCTCCTCCTGCCTGTCAGAGCAGAGCCGGCTCTCTCTGAAGACAGGGCTTCACTGGTAACCTCAAAGTTCTGAATTTCTTCCACATGACAGTCCGGGGTGTTCCTCCTTCTCAGCGAAAGGCCACATGACAGGCGTGGTTAGGCGAGGGAGCCCTTCAAAGACGGGCCCGTGTTTTGTCACCGTGCCAGTGTCTCATGTGAAAGATTCTTCCCGAGGAATTTACCATTATTAATATTATCCTTGTGGAGACTATTCAAGGGTCACATCAGAGGGGCTGGTTTTCAAAGACATTCCACGTTCTGCAGGGATAATTGCTCTGTGCTCTTCGGGGGCCGCTGCTGGGGGTCTGGTGGGCAGATCTCGGGAGGGCGGTGCAGGCCTGTGGCTCTGGGGGAAGGTAGCCGGGCGGCGGGACACAGAGCGGGTCCTCCCCGTTGGGCGTGCGTGAACGCGAAACCCGCTGCAGCAGGATGGGGAGGGCGGAAGAGCCCACGCGTGGCCATGACCACAGGGTGGCTGCCCACCCCGACGTGTCCGGCAGGGTCCCGCAGAGAAGAACCGATGGGTTACGTGTGCAGAGAGTTAACTGTAAGAAATTGGCTCCTACAGGCCTGAGAGCTGACAAGTCGGACGCCCATAAGCCAGGCTGGGGTCCTGCAAACTGAAGCCGGGCCCCTGTCAGTCTTGACGCAGAACCTCTTCTTCTTGGGAAGCTGCAGGGCTTTGCTCGGAAGGTGCTATCATGACCTGCTTTCCTGGAATCAACCGGTGATGGCTGAGTTGCCTTCAGCGCGACACCTGTGTGACCGCTGGACCTAGGACCTGGGCGCCGCGCTGGCAGATAAGGTCCAACCACCGCCACTCCTGACGAGGCTCCGGGTTTCCGGAGACAGGCATCGTTTTCTCTGTCACTCTCTGTGCCCGTGTGACCTGCCCTGGAGCCCCCCATGGCCTGTCGGGAGGCGCCCTTTATGTTTCTACGTGCGCCCCCAGTAATGCCTTCCTCACCTTCTGCTCTTGGCTTCTCCCCGCAGTGACCAGTCACCTCCGTCCATCTGACTCCAGGTAGCCCCTACCTAGGCTGGGACAAGGTGGAGGTGGGAGTCCAGTCCTCCTGCTGTCACCGCCCGGAGGACCGCCACCCCCAGGCTGGTGTGTGGGGCAGCTGCCACCAGGAGGACTGACCCAGGACCTAGTACAGGCCAGCGTGTGGGTCGCGGAGGCCACCGCAAGGCAGGGGGCTGGAGGATGGAGGGCAGCCCAGGGCTCTGGGCAGGCCGCTGGGGGAGGGGAGGCCTGGCTGCTGGCTCGTGTCTGTGCTGGAGGCTCCCCGCCCCCGCCCCACCCCTACCAGGCTGCCGCCCTGCACCACCGCCCGACACCACCACCCTGCTTCATAGGCCGGGGACCTGACGCTCCTGCGCGAGCCCCTGAGACAGGCAGCGAGTGGGAGTGGGAGGAAACGCACAGTCTGCGTGGACGGGGTCTCCCACACGGCCAGCTAGTAGGTAGGTCTCTGAGCTCCCCCAGGCCCTGCACCGCAGATCAGGAAGGAGCTGGGTGCACACCTGGAGGGCTGCAGGGTAGGGGGGGACTCAGAAACCACCCCCAGACACTGGGGCCACAGGGCGGTGACCCTCGGCCAACACAGCGTCTTGTCCACTGTGCTTCGGAAACCAGAACCCGGGGGGAAGCCGGACAGTGATGTTCCAGGTGCAGGGGCTTCACTTACCTGCGTTAATGAACCCAAAGTTCAAGCAGCACTTTTTTATAGGTGGTGCCTCTAACACTGTGGGGCACCGGGAGGGAGGCCCCTGCCACCCGCCACCACGCTCAGGGGAGTGGCCACCTGGGGGAGGGGCGGGGGCCCACGCCACCCACGGGAACAAATCCTCTTTCTGTCGGGGAGGGAACGTCTCCGCTTGCCACGGGTTTCCCACCAGTGAGGGGGGACACGGTGGTTTGCTCCTGGCGCCCTGTCTGCCCCGAGGGCTGGCCTGGCCTCCAGCCGCACAGCGAGGGGCAGGGGCCCCCTGCCCGGGAGAGGGGGAGGCGGCGGGAGCGCACGGAGTTTCAGAAGACGTAGAATCGGGGGAGTAAATCATTAGCAGTGGCCAAGTTTACGATAACGAGCCAAGCAAGCGGGAGAGCGGCCGTGGTCCCCTAGACGTCCTGAGTAGGGCCGCGATGCGTGGAGATCATGAAGGACCAATTAGAGGGGCTATTGTGCAGATTACCGTGGGGCCTGGACGAGTCTCTAAAAGGTGACAGTGGGTGCAAGGCCCAGGGGCCCAGACACTGGCCCAGCCGCCAGCCTGCCTGTCCGGTGGCCGAGGGCATCCCTGCTGGCCGAGGGGGCAGATCCGGGCCGACCCGGCCTCCACGGGAGGCATTTTGGAAACAAACACGCCCCTGTTCTCTGCCAGCATGGGTGTCGGAGCAGCAGTGGTTGGGAGCATTTCCTCGTGTTTGGGAAGCGGAGTTGGACCCGGTTCTCCGTGCGGGAGCAGCGTTGGTGCCGAGGGGCAGGCGGGACCTGCGCGGGGCTGGGAGGGAGGAAGAGGAGGAAGAGGGGGAAGGGCCCCGGCCTCCTGGGCACCGTCCCACAACGATGGGATTGAGAAACAACGGGAAACTCAAAACAGTCTTATCCCTAAATCACGTCTTTTTGGCCACGGAGGGACCGCGGTGTTCCCAGCAGCCAGCTCCCTTCTGAGTTTTATATTTTTGGTTTGTGTTTGAATGAACATTGTTGAGGAGGTGCCAGGGGTTGGCTGCAGAAGCTTCCCGGAGCCCCCAGGGACTTGGCCTGCCCTGCGCGCAGGATTCCGCTGCTGGTGACCCTCGCAGGGAAAGCAGGGGTCCAGGCCCGGAGTGGATGGGGTGGTTCCCCTCATGTCCCCGTGAGAGCTGGGGATCGCTCCGGCCCTGCCCCCAACCCGGGCTGAGGCCCCACCCAGGTGGGTGGTGGCCGACAGCACCCACTTCCTCACGATCAGATCCCACTGAGGGTCACGGAGCTGGGGAAGAGGGCTCGTGGCGCAGGTTTGCGCTTGCCCTGCATGGATGTTGACCAAACGAAGGTCTCTGTGCAGAGCTGAGCCAGAGGGCGAGAGGTCCCCTGGGCTACACTTCAGACTTGAGGGCACCCCCACCACGTGCCCTGTGGCCGTGGGCACCACCCCTGAGGTGGGAAAGCACAGAAACGTCCTCACCTGTGCCCAGACTCCGGCCGCTGGGATGAGCCTGCAGGGAGGCACGGCTCCGAGACCCTCCCCTGCTGCCCCTTTTGCAGTTGTGCCCGTAGGCAGTGCCTCTCCGTTGTGTTAGACAAGAGCCCTGCCAGCCAGGGCCACCAAGACCAAAGTCTTGGCCACCCAGAGTGACAGTGACCGTCCACCAGAGGGGAGGACCCAGGATGGGTTAGTGACCCAGAGAAGAAACAGGCCCCACCTGGCACCCAAGAGCCTGGGAGATGAAACCTGGGCCTCCCGTGTCCGGGGCACCTGGGGCGAGCCCCTGAGACAGGTTTCCAGCTGAGAGCCGGTGGGCCCTTGTCCCTCCAGCAGGACGATGGGATGCACGCGGTGGGCGCTGACCTTGCTGCAAATGGCCAAGGACAGAGAAAGCTCGGGGCAGCTATGGCCCCCGAGTGACAGGGGAATGTAAGTCAGCTATGTACCCAAATTCAAACGGATGCAATTCTGGGTCCAAATGGAAGGTCTTCCTTCCCCTCATTCACAAAATTGAAATGATCGTTCCGGCACCTTTGGTTTCACGACGCCGTGCTAAGGGTCCCACTGAGACCCGGTGGTTGGATGTGTGTTTGAACTAGACAGGGAGACCAGCCCGTGCCCCGTGGAGCGGGGTGAGCTCACCCCAGTGGGGCCCGGGATCAGCGTCCCCCTCCGCCGGGCCGCCCTGAGCTCCGCAGCTGCAGCAGTTTGCACTTGGCCCGATGCTGAGGGGGGCTCCGTATTTGGGCCCCAATATCAATTATGCAAGTGCAGGATGGGAGGGACGTGGATTCACAATGTTTGCCTGGAAAGCAGGGCAGAGTGACGTGGTGACTTGTCTGCCGCTTCCAGGTCCGGGCGGGGGACGGGGCTGGAGCAGGGGGTCCCGTTGCTAGTGTTGCCTCTTCAGGGGCCGCGAGCGCCGTGTGCCGCACTCTGAGCAGGAAACCAAGCCAACGGCGTGTCCTGAGCCCGTGAGGAGCTGCGTGTGGAGTGGGCTGACGTGGGGAAGGAGGTCACCCAGGTCTCCTCCGGACGGAGGAAGAAGCCGACATCGGTGCCGGCCAAAGGCTCCTTAAGGGGAAATGGCCAAACGTGGACCCGTGATGGCGTTTTGATGGGGCAGCGCCATGCAGCACTGTCCCAGAGGCTGCCGGGCCCTCGCCCTGGGAGAGGAGGTGGAAGCGGGTGAGGCACACACCGCGGCTGGCGCAGGGGAGCCCCGGCACCTGACTCAGGAGCCGCCGTGAGCGCCCACCTGCGCAGAGGGGACCCCTGGAAGCATGTGAACCAGAGATGCCCTTTTGTCCCCGTGGTGGCGGCCATCAACGTCTCCTTCCAAAAGGAAGAATCATATTTTTACAGTAGAGAGAGCCTTTCCTGAGTGACAAGTGGGCCAACTGAGGCTCAGTGGCCGTCCGGCAGTGGCCTCAGCTGACCCACGTAGCCGGGGTGGTCGGCTGTCACGGCGGGCCCAGGGCGGCGAGAGGAGACTGGACTTGATCCCATCGGCCCTGCGAGTCACTGAGAGTCTTGCAGTGAAGGGACAGCATGACCTTGTTTCATGTAAAGACCAAGACATGCATGTACCTTAGCGACAATTCAGCTACAAAAACGGAGGAGAAGGAGGAGAAGGAGAAGAAGGACAAGAAAAGCAAGAGGAAGAAGGTGGCATCCTTGTGCACAGAGGCCTCCGCGGGCTCCTAAGCCTGTGTCACAGGCATCTGTTAAAAGAGCAAACTACCCAGGCAGTGCTGCGCCCAGGGCCAACCCCCGGGAAGCAGGGCCCTGCCTTCAAAACCCGCCTCCAGGTTCACCCTGGTGACCCTAACAGCCACATGCCTTAGGGGGGCTTGTCCTACACCCCAGGCCTGTTACAGGGGGGACAGGCTTTCAATAAAATAAAAATGCCTCTTGTTTCTTACAGATTGGACCCGATTTAATATTCCGCAGATAAAGGGTAAGCAAATGTCAGCTTCAATATCATAAAAAGAGAAGGGAGAGTTAATACGAGCAGCAAAGCACACAATCCATTTTCATGCTTTATTAGAAACATTCATTGCCGTAATGACTACATTACATTAAACAAGCAGGTGCAAGGGTGTTCTTGCATGGATTCGTCAAATATCTTCATTTTTAAAGACCTTATCTCTCGAGTGTCTAGACAGATGTCTTATTCCCCCTCGTAGGCCAAGGACACGGGGCGCTGTGGTTTCAGCTGCCACATAAGCATGGAAGGTCACGGCTGGCTCCACCCATCGATGCTACATGTCTCTTCTCCACACGCGGGAGGCATTGGGTACAAACGGGTGGCGTTACCAGTGCGAGACCCACTGCTCTGCCAAGCCCAGAGCTCACACTCCAAGTGCGCGTCTCTGCGCTCCCAACCCGCCCATAACTCCGCAGCGACAGGATTCTGATCCAGCGTCTACGGCCAAAGGCTGAGCCAAGGACCGTAGGGCCGGCAGGTTAGCCAGGAGAGGAGGTGCGAAAGCCCTTCTGCTCCCTGTTACCTGATAGGTCGCCGTGATCCGTCCAGTTGCCCAGGAACCCCACACACGTGGTGGCTTCAAGCAGCACAGGTTATTATTATCTTGCAGGTGCTGGGAGCACCGTGCCGCCGGCCCCCCCGCAGGGCTACTTTTGGGGTGCTGGCCACAGTCGGGGTCTCATCTGGAGGCAGGATGGGGAAGAGGCCACTACTGGACGATAATTACAATAAAAAGGTAGCGCAGGTGGACAGAAATTCCCCACGGCTTGCCTATCCCCTCAGAAAGCATCGTCAGCTGTGAAAAGATTTGCAGAGACTGTGGATACCAAGTAAAAATGGTCATGTAATTATTCAGTTCAGTTAGTCCTGGATGTGCGTTTAGTGCCAATGCTGCTCCCCCACCCCCCAAAAAAAGAAAGAAAGGAAGGAAGGAAGTATAGACCAATATGAACAATACAGTTTATGTCATAGCAAAGGAAGAATATATGGCTGAATGGGGGAATTTGCCAACTTATGATACGTTACTACTCTTCTCTTTCCGTTTCTTAGAGCTTCCTGTGAATTCCTGATCCGCGACCCTGCTTGATTCTCCTTTCAGGGTGTTAGGCGGGTGGGGTCCCTGGTTTTAAAGGTCTCTGCGGCACCATGCAGCATCCACGGCCGTCCCCAGGTTGCAGTGCTTCCGGCCTGCGGGCTCCTGGGTTCGGGCCGCGCTCTGACCGGGAAGGGAGCACCCAGCACGCAGCACCCGTGGGTGCGGACCCAGCGAGGCCTGGGACACTGGTGGGGGCCCCCACACAACTGCACATCACTCAGTTGGGGTTTATTCTAGGCTGAACTGGCAGCAAGCATTTCAAGAACGAGCAGAACTGTAGTTCTGGTTTGACCCTTTTTCCAGTTCTTTTGATGGAAAATCTCCACAGCCCAGGGGTGACCTGCCCCAGAGGGCCGGGCACGGGGCCGCGCCGATCAGAATTCTTTACTTTCAGCACATTTTCCTTTGGCCGAGTCTTCCTGCCTTGATTCACGCCCTTTCCGCAGAGGCCAAGGAATGGTTTCCAAGGTGAGCAGCGTCCACCCCAGAAAGGAGTTACACCCTCACTTCGTGTTTTATTGACTCCTGGGCCTGGATGCGAACATTACCAATGCTGTCCGTGCACGTTTTATGAGGAAGACGGAGTATGAGGATGGTGCGGGGCGACTCTGGGGTCCCTCCCAGCACGTTGCGTTCAGCGGACCGAGGCTGCGGCCAGGGACGGGTGACAGGGAGCCGAGCAGAAAACACGGGCGTCAGAAACGCGTGAATGACCCTCAGACAATTGCGGCAAAGTCCAGACGTCCGGGGCTGGAAAATGTCACGAGAAGATCCATTTAGCAAATGCTGGGAAGCCCTGAACCCGGGAAGCAGGTTATTAAAGTGACATCCGCAGCGGTTCCTTAGGGCTGAGGGGGCCCCCGTGGGTGGGTTTTCTCTGGGCCACGTGGCGGCTGGATCAAAGGGGCAGCGCTTTGCTGAGAACCGCGGTGCCGCTGGGCAGCGGGTGGGCGCGGAGGGCGGCCCTAGGGGCGCAGCTCTGCCGTGAGGCCAGACGTATTTACCGCTGGGCTCCGAGCCCTTTCCCTGCCTCGAGGTCATGACGGGGGTCGCGCTCCAGGGGTCGCACTCTGGGGGTCGCGCTCCGGTCTCTCCTAGCTCTCTTTCCATAAGCCATGAGGGTCCCACAGACCACGGGGCAACGGTGTGTAAATTTCACCCAGCTCCCCTGTTGCGGCTGGAAGAGCAACTAAAATCTTGGTTGCTGACCCAGAATTTATCCAAATATCATTAGCTGGACAATCCCAGGCGCTCGGCCTTTCTCCGGAGACCCTCCCGGGTGTCCACCCAGTCAGGAAGCGATTGGTGAGCACAAAGCTGCACGTCGCTTTGAACATCAAAACTGCGGAGCCTCTGCTTCTGAGAGATGATGGGATGGGCACCGCCTTCCTCCGGGGTCCATCGTCCCAAAGGGTCACCTGGCCTTCGCGGGGTCCAAGCAAGGTCATCGGCGGAGGCCCAGAAGCCCCCCTGGGTTCTTGGGAGAAGGAGGGTCAAGGTTCCCAGAAGGAACTCGAGATGCAGAGCTCAGTTGCCATTGCTCCTGTCACAGATGCCACCACCCAAGTGGCGTAAAGCCACAATCACCCCTCCAGAGCTGAGGCCAGAGGTCTGAGGTCAGGGCTGAGGTCAGGCTGCCCCTGTGCTGCAGGCTGCCTGGGGGCTCCCTGCCCTGTGCAGCTTCTAGGGTAGCCCTGCTCCTTGGTCCGTGACCACCCCCTTGAGACACTTCAACCCCTCGCTTCCCTTGTCACCTGTTCCACAGTCCCCCACACCCTCCTGCCCAGTTCCCGGAACCTGGTGGTGACACCAGCCCAGCCCAAGGGTCCGGGACCGTCTCCCCGTCAATGACTTAAGCACATTGGCAAAGGCCCTTTTGCCACATCAGGTGACATTCGCAGTTCCGAGGACTGAGACGCGGCCGTATTTGAGGGACGATTATTCCAATCGGGGCTCGGAAGCCAGGGCAGCGTGAGAGCTGTGTCCGCTGACGCCGGGCGGGGTGTTTGCAGAGCTGGGTCGTCACCAGCCGGGACGTCGGCCAGAAGGCAGCGGTGTGTCCAGACAGCAGCCCAGCGACAGGGAGACAAGTGGTCGGGTCACGGAGGTGCACGGAGGACCCCCGCACACGGGTGGGCGCGCATCCCCCACAGTTGTCCAAACCCACAGACCGCGAGCAGCGGAGCGAGTGCTGGCGTGACCCGGGGACCGCGGGTGACGCTGACGTGTCAGCACGGGCTCAGCCGCTGTGACAGATGCGTCACTCTCGCGGGACGGTGCTGGCGGGGGGGGGGCCGTGTCTGTGGGGAGCAGGGGCCGATGGGAAATCTCTGCGCCTTCCCTTCAATTTTCTGTGAACCTAAAACTGCGCTAAGAAAATAAGGTCTTCACATTGTTTTTTAAAAAGACCAAAGCTGCTACTAAGCCCATGTTATGTTAACTGACCCGGGAGAGCGTTCGCAACAGTTCAATGTAAATTGCATTCGGTTTATGCGAACATGCCAGTATGTGCATTCATGTGTGTTTCTTGTCTAAGTGAAGGCCGCGTACCATCGCGCCGGGAAGGAAGGACGGAAGGAGAACCCGCTCTTCGGCCGGGGTGCCCCGCATCCCGCTGGCTCCTGCCGGACCCCTGGTTTTCCTGGCTCCGCCGGAGCACCCCCGCCCTGTGCCTCAGTTTCTCCCACCCAGGAAAGGCAGGCGCGCCCTGCAGCCGTGACAAGGTGGCTGAGCATCGCTCAGGACCCAGCGGATCCCCCACGGGGTCGTTTTTCTTCCCCGGCGCTGACACGCGTCACGGGCAGGGCGGGACGGGCTCCCGCGGTGGCTAACAAAATAGATTACGGAGACAGCCACTTATCTTGTTTGTCACCGCAGCCCAGCCGGGCTGCTCCCAAGTCCCCGAGAAGGGAGACGGGCAAAGGGCGTTTCCGCTGGGGGAAGATTCGGGGAACGCACCCCCGTCGGCACCTCCTTCCCTTCCCGTCTCACTCCATCTCCGGATGAGACTAGAAAGGAAGTGGGGATCAGCCCCTCCAAGTCAGCTGAGCCTGAGGATGCTGGGGTCGGCCTGGAGAGCGCAGAACTGGTCCTGCAGGGAGGGCCCCCCTGAACCCCAGGCCCCATGACCAGGTCCCAGGCCGAGTGGCAGCAGAAACTCCCTTCGACGCTCCGTTCACCTGGTTCCTGTACGTTCTCCCGGCGCAGACACGGAACCTTCTGCTCCTGCTTTTGCGTGTGGTTCACCCGCATCTGCGCCTGGTGTGAAGCTCCCCCAGCCGCAACCTCCCCACGGTGGCAGGTGAGCCCCATGTCACCATTTACAGACGGAACCAAGTTATCTGATGAGGAAGGTAAATCTCTCTCCACCCTGCGACACCTTCCTTTCAGTACTTCTTGGAAAAGGTTTGATTCCAAAAAAGAGAAATAAATACAGAAGCAGAGGAACTAGCCTCCCCCAAGCACCCCGGCCCCGGCACAGGGGTGCCCGTCAGACCCGAAGCTCGGGGTTCGCGCCCCCGGCTGCAGCCCCGAGGGGACAGGCACCCAGGAAGTACCCACCCAGGAAGGGCAGTGACAGCGGTGGCTCTGGAGGGGGGTCCTCTGAGGCAGCCCCAGCCCCTGCTGCCTGAGCGTTGCTGGGAGACTGAGAGGAAGCCAGCCTGGGACCCCAGGGCCCCGCCCGAAGGGGACAAGCCAGGGCCCGCTGAGCTCGCTCGCCCTCCCCCACCCCCAGTCATGTTGAAAACAAAAATTAAAAACGCCCCTGAGTCGGGGTGCCTGTGGGGTGGGTGTGACAGCCGGGTCGGGAGCCTCTGCTTCCAGCGCCGGGTGCCCCCAGTAGCTCCGCGGCGGCTTCTGCCGTGGTGCCCCGTCCCCGGAGCTCGGGAAGCTGGACTGCAGGGTGATCTGTGGTGGCGGGAGTGGCAGAGGGCTGCCGGACCCCAGGAAACAGTGCGGCAGGTTCGGAATAACATATGAAATGGAACAGCCCGGGCCAACCTGCGGGGGCCGCACGCAGCAGCCCAACACGCTGTCCCGCTGCGCTGGCCTTTTCCTTGTCACCAGACCAGACGTGCGGCTCCAGCAGCAGCCACTGCCCGGAAAACCGCAGCGAGGTCCGCGTGGCGGGTGAAATACGGGTGCTGTTGGTGAGCCCACGCCAGGGGGAGTGGGGCCAGGAAGACGGATGTCCGCACAGGTCCCCCCCTCTGTGTCATCGCATCCATTTGCCTTCAAAAAGGCCGAAAATAAACGCAGCCATCCTTCCGCGGACGCTGACACCCGGCCACTCATCACGTTTTGAAAGGTCTCTGCAGCTGGAAAACAGAGGTGAGCTATTTCTGATGCCGTTATCCCGGCTGTGAAATAAAAGAGGGAGGAATCGGGAGCCTATCTTCCGCAGGAAAAAAGAAAACCTGGTTCAAAAGAGGTTTTTTTTAACTCTTTTAAATGTGAGCCGCCGTGTTTGAAATGTCAGGAATGGCTGACAATTAGTCCCCAAATACGCGTCTGCACGAGCTGCTGCGGCCTCTTTCCCAGGACGGCTGCCTCACTGCCCCCTTCCGTGGACAGACATGACGCGAGGCCCGCGCCCACGGCAGCCCCCGCCGCGCCAGAGTTCACGCCCACGACTCAGGTCACCGCCCCGTCACAGGGCGATCGTCACAGTGATGAAAATGTCACAACAGTGCCAAGTGATTAGCAGAGGAAACGCCAGGATTCCCGCCGTGTGGCTGCGAGGTGAGCTCCGCCGGTGGTGGGTTTCCGAGAGACAGGAGACTAAAACGTTCCGTGCCGTAGTTTCAAAAAAGCCACGTGACGGTCCCCTTGCGTGGGACATTTGCTAAGGTCGGAAACGGGGCGTGTGGCCCAGACATCCGACATACCACTGATAAGTGTCCAAAATCACTCCGTGCACCAACTTAGAAGTTCCAGGAAGTCAACTGGACTTCAGACGTGGCCCAGCCAGGTCCTGCTCCCACAGGCATCGACGCTGTTCCATCCGGA
Organism: Noctilio leporinus; assembly: GCA_004026585.1. NCBI lineage: Eukaryota > Metazoa > Chordata > Mammalia > Chiroptera > Noctilionidae > Noctilio > Noctilio leporinus. The sequence goes on along the minus strand of PVIW01000050.1, from coordinate 546,076 downwards.
AAAACAGGTGTCCTTATGTCAACGTCATTGGGTTCTCCAGTCATTTCTTGCTTTCAGCAGGCTGGCTGCACGCCAGGCTCACGTGGGTGTCGGCCGCAGGCCCAGGAGAGCAGGGACTCTGCTCTCTTCTGTCCGCCGGGGTCGCGTCAGCACCTACCTGTGCCATTTGGTGTATTCAGGAGCATTTTCATTTCAACAGCCACCAACGCCCTGAAAGAGGGGCCTCCATTCTGGGGGTTCTTGTTTTGGCGGTCACCCTGAGACAGCGTCCACCTGCTCTCTCGCCATCTGGGACTGGGCCCTCAGCCCCTCGACGGCCAGGGAGGCACGTGGCCTGTTTTCACATAGTTTCCCAGGAGGGGGGCCCGGACGCTCGCCCACCATTGTGCCCAGGAGGGTGAGGGTCCCTGCTTGCTCAATAAAGGAAAAACGAGGAAGAATGGGCTCTGGTTGCCTGTCGGCTTCCTGAACAGTAGCCTCCAATGGAAAAGCAAGCTCCGTGTTACACCTGGTCTCCCAGGTGAGCTGTGAGGCTCTGGAGAGGGGAGCAGGGTGTCAGCCGGGGGTGCGTGGCCCCCGTTATCCTAGGAGCTGTTAGCCGCCGGCGCCTGGCCCGGCGGGAGGTGCGGCAGCCCAGCCCCAGTGCCCCCCCAGTGGCTTCTCTCAGGACCTTACTTCTCTCCTGGGGACGCCGCAGCCCCCCGGCAGGAGGGGCCTGATGGTCAGCAAGGCCCAAGTGGCTTTCTGCAGCTCCCGGGTTCGGGCCTCACGCGCCACTGCTAGGGTTTGCCCGAAAGTCCACCCCTTGCCTGCTGAGCTGCCTGGATCCGACTTTTCTCGGAAAGATCAGCCTCCAGAATTTTGGGGAGGAAGGGGAGAACCAAACTCGGCTCCTCTTCCCACCCCAGGTCCTTCTTCTGGGCCCCGTGGACGTCTAACTGCCCCCTTCGGGCAGAGCTGGGGACAGGGTGGGGGGCACAGGGCTCCATCCCCAATGCAGACAAACACCTTCCCAGCAGGTTCAGCGCCAGACCTGGAAGGTAATTTTTTGATGTAAATTCCGAGCAGCTGTGATCCTGTATTTTCATGAGGAAATAACACCATTTCCTAAGCCGTCTGGCACCGGGGTCTCGGATCTCGGATCTCAGATCCTGGGTGGCATCACAATTTCTTTTCTTGTTTACGAAAACGCCCGTCTTTTGACTGTCCTGTCACACCTCGCAGATTGCCTGGGCGGGTGGCGAGCCGGGGGCGGCGTCCTGGTGCCCGCCCGCCAGCAGCCCCGCGGCGCGCCGAGGGGCGACCCGAGCCGCGCTCACCGCGGAAAGTGCCGGCCACCCGCGCTCCGGGCTCCCGGGGCTGGTGGCGGCTGTGGACTTGGTGCGGCAGCCGTGGGTGGGTGAGAATGAATCAGATATGAAAATGTCTGAAGCCATAAATTAACGCACATCAGGGGGTGGCAGCGAAACCCTGCCCAGCGCGCGCTGCACCTGACACCCGTCATTGTGACTGGAGGCGGGATCCGGTGCCGCACAGGGACGCAAATTAGCTCCCCTGCAGGTGACCCGTCCCCTGCCTCCCTCTCCCCTGGTCTTAGGCGGAGGACATCTCTCTGACCTTTAGGAAAGCCGTGGAAAACACAGGGAGCTGACCAGGCTTCTCAGTGTGTCTCCTCCCCCGAAACACCGTCATTCGGCGGGTCTCGCGTCTTCTTTCTACACGGGCTGCCTGACAGCAGGTGATGCAACAGAAGATAAAACAGCTCCAGGCGTTCGGTCCCGGTTTCTTCTGCCGGGACCTGAGTCGACCGGCATGTCCCTGCTGCCGAAGGGCCTGCATCGGCGTGCAGGCTTTGGGGAGTCACCGGCCAAAGTCTGAGTTATTTTTCTTGACCCGGCACGTGAGCGCGAGCTGCGGAACGCAGGCTCCCCGATCGAATCTGGACGCAAATTCACATTCAAATTGCTCTGAGTGATATTTTTCTTCCTGACATGTTGTTGGGAATATTTCATGTTCAAGGTCTTCGGAGGGAAGATGCTAAAGTGCACATTACTGTTATTTTAAATCAATAAATCGCTGCCAGAGTGCCACGGTGCCCACGCACGGACCTTCAGCACTTTCACAGCAAAAACAAATGTGAAGAGTAACGTTCATTTCTCCCCATAAAGTCGAAAACAATACATTTTTTATAGACACCCCTTTTTGTATTGTTGGCCAGGAAGATCCAGGCTAAACAATGAATGTTATGTTTTGATGTTTCTTTTTAAATGGAAGGCTAGGACTTCCGATGACTATTGTACATTTTTAACTATAAAATAAACGTGTATCTCTTTGATAAGACACTATGATACGTCTGCCTCATACCTTAACTTTCTGTTTCTAAAAACCACGTAAACATTTCTATTAAGAATGGCCCTTGCGGGACCCTCCATGCATTAAATGGAATCACAATAAGCTGATCATTTATGTCACCTCTCATTTTAACCAGGCCAGAAATTGAATTTCTATGTATGTGTGTGTGTGTTTTTAATTTGCTCGGAGTTTTCTTATCAGTCGTTTGAAAAACACTTACTGCTTTTACCCAAAACATTTTAAATGCTCATTGCGGCCATTATAACTTCGCTGGTTAAAAAGCAGGTCATTAAATGCACAGAAACTGCTTTTGGGGGGGTTGGGTATTCGTCCTTTGGAGACCGGATGGAATGTCAGCTACAACATTGCCGGAGACACCTCACTGCGCAGGGGAGACCACGGGCGGATGCGCCCACCCCGGGCAGCGGCCTCAGGGTGCAGCACCTGCCCCAGCGTGAGGAAGGCGTCCACTCCTGGCTTCGGGGGTGCGGCTTTGCAGGGGGTGACTTTTTACAAGTTGTCACATTGCATGCACTCCAGCTGCCTTCCTCGAAGACGGGCTGGAGCGTTTGCTGACCCCTGACGCTGTTCGAAGTTTGAGTGAAGGACGCCGGGCAGCTGTGCCTGGGGCTCCCGGGTCAACTCCGAAGGAGAGGAAGGAGGGTCACGTGTGTGTCCAGGGTCTTCCCGGCGCTGGTGGGGTGCCCTGACCCCCCCTGAACCTGGGGGCAGCCTGTCACCAGCTGCAGGGACCCCGCAGAATGCTGCTCCACCAGGGCTTCATCACATGTGTGTGCGTGCATGTGTGTGTGTGCATGTGGGTGTGGTATGTGAGGGTGTGAGTGTGTGTGGGGGTGTGAGTGTGCGTGTGGGCACACGTGTGTGGGTGTGGTGTGTGGGGCATGAGTGCACGTGTGGGCACACATGTGTGGGTGCAGTGTGTGGGGGTGTGAGTGTGTATGTGGGGGTGTGAGTGCGCGTGCAGGCACACGTGTGTAGGTGCAGCGTGTGGGGGGGTGAGCGTGTGTGTGGGGGCACACGTGTGTGGGTGCAGCATGTGGGGCGTGAGTGTGTGTGGAGCGTGTGTGCGCGTGTGGGCACACATGTATAGGTGCAGCGTGGGGGGCGTGAGTGCATGTGTAGGCACACGTGTGTGGGACGCGAGTGTGGGGGGGCACACGTGTGTGGGGTGTGAGCGTGTGTGTGTGGGCACACATGTGTGGGTGCAGCGTGTGGGGCGTGAGTGCGTGTGTGGAGCGTGTGTGCGCGTGGCGGTGTCCGCGGGTGCGGGTGCCCTGTCTCCTCGCGTGGCTCCCGTCCCTGTCGCTGTCCTTGCTCCCCAGAGGCAATGTTGGTCCCAGGCAGGTGTCATTTGTCCCTGTTGCGAGGTCCCCCGCCCTCCTCCGCTGGCGCGTCCGTTGCGGCTGCCTCGCCCGTCCAAGGAGACCTGACAGAAAATGAAGTGAGTTTCCCCTTGGCTGGGTCGGCGCTTGCCGCACATGCTCACACGCAGACACACGCAGACACACTCCATCTCAGGAAGCCGACCAGACCACCTCCACCGGGTGCGCCGAGGGGGACTGGCGTCGCCTCACCGGGCCGGCCGGGTCCCGAGTCCCGTGGACGGGCTGTCACAGGACGGGGTGGCCCCTGGTGTCCCCTCCCCGCCAGGCCCGCCTCAGCAGGGCCCCCACCTCACAGCCTCCTCCGCCGGCACAGAAAGGGGCCGCTCCCACCCCCGACCCGCCCAGAGGTGAGCAGACTTGCTGGGGCTTCCCGGAGCCTCGCGCCCCGGACAGGAAGGAGCGACAGCCCACGTGGGGGAGGCCTGGGGCCACCGTGTGACACACACAACAGACACCGACTCAGTGCGCTGGCCTTGTTTCCCTCCGGCCCGCGTGCCCATCACGCTTGTTCAGAGGCCCCAGAACTCACGCTGTAAAAACCAACTGTTCCTGACTTGCTGGTTTCCCATAAAAACAGGGAAAAGGCCGAGTGTTGGGGAGAAAATGCTCGGATGGGAAGTGAACTGGAACTGCCGTGTCGGTGGCTGTGACCAGCCCCCCGCTGAAGCGCGCTCAGGGCCCGACGCTCCGCACGCGGGTCCCCCTGGTCCGTCCGAGCGGAGCCGGTCCCAGGACGCCGGGGACCAGCGGGGCGTGTTCTCAGCGCACGGGATGGCACGCACACTTCGCCGGAGGGCCTGGCACCCGGAGGGCATCCCGAGAGGAAGCGTAACAAGGGAAACATGAAAGATGCCCGGGGGAGGGTTGTCTATGGTGGTCCGGTCGCTACAAACTTCCGGCTTTGTTTCCCTTAACATTTCAACTGGTGCCTCCGCGCTCAAGGCTCTGGACCCGAGTGGCAGCTCGGAGATGCAGGGGAGCTGGGTTGGGGGCCCCGGACCCCGGGACCCAGCCGTGCGCGGGCCACGGGCTGCGCGGTGCGGGGTGCGGGGGGAGCCCCAGTGGGCAGCCAGCACATCCCAGCCTCCCCGAGGCAGGGTTTGCTCTCCATATTTCCTTTACACTTTGTTTACTATATATTCCAATAGTGTAATATTAAACAAAAACAGTGTGTCCTACGCCAGGGTGATTGATGACGGCACCGCCACAAGGTCACCTCCTAGGGACAGGCTGGGTGCGGGGGGGCTGTCTGACTGGTACAGTTAACACTATATCCGCATTGTATGAATGTCACCAGCTACCCCGTGATTTATTGCTTGGAAAGCTCAGTTCAATTTTTTCTGCCTGACCAAATTGCACATTTTCGAGGGAAAGAAGCAAAAATGTTTCAGCACATGGATTACCTCAACTCCTCAATTTCCCCACCAGGGTCCACGGCGTTTGCCGCCATCCCAAGAATCTTTGCCTCCTTGTCCCCCCCTCTGCTGGATGTTTGGCCTAAAAAAGGAAGAAAAAAAAAAAAGAAAAGAAAAGAAAAGATTATTGCACTAATGAAAAGGTGCAGCAGGAGATTAAGGGCTTTTTAATCAGATTTTGGTAACATCTGTGGGCCACAAGTCAGGGCAGCTGTGCGCTCCGTTGCTTCATTTCAGCTAGATTTACTTTGGATATAAAATTGTTAGCCTCAGGAAAGACGGGGTGGGGGTGGGGCGCCTGCAGAACCCCGACTACTTCCAAATACAGGCAGGCAGACCGCTGCCGCGCTGCGCAGGGTTTTCTGTTTGTATGTCACAGAAAAGGCGTACAAGGAGCCTCAGGACGGATTTTTTATTTAAAAAAGGAAGCCCAGGGCCACCAAATGGAGCAGAAAGAGCTCCCTGCACAGGGGCACACTTTCTAAGCCGGGGTCTGCGGCGCTTGAAGGGTCCTTTCCCCCGAAAAGGCACCGTGAGCATCACTCTCAGACCTTCAGGACCCGGCCCCACCCTAGGTCATGAAGACGGAACAGAGAAACCGTGGGGCCCGGAGCCGCCGCCCAGGTATTTTTCCATGAATTGGCTTTTTCTTCTTGTTCGGACGGCGCTTGTCCTTGAGGGGAGGCTCGGAAAAGGTCTCCCCGGGGGTGGGTGACGGTCGTGCATTATTCATTCCGGACTTGCCGCCAACTCGACCTCCATCTCCTGAATATCCTGAACCGGGAGGATGTAAACTTTTCTTGAGATTTTTCTGAAACCGAGCAGACCCTGGATGGGCCCCCCTGGAAAGGTGGCCCGCGTGGGTGTGCTGCCTGTCAGGCTCCTTTAATTGCATGTGCCGGGGGCGGGGGTGTCGAGGCAGAACAACAGGAAAATGTGGGAGGGAGAGGGTGTCTCCCCTCCCAAGTAGCCCCAGCGCCAAATGCAGCTACTTTTAACACTGATGGAAGATGCTACAGGGTTTCTGCTGATCATTGTTTCAGGTCGGCCAACATTTCTTTCTTTCAATAGTCAAGAACAATGTCACAAAACAGCCCCAGATCAGCTAGCAGGTCAGGGGTGGAACATGAGGGGCGCAGCCGGGTAGGAGCCCCCAGCCCCTCAGAGCGCGTGTTGCCCCAGATCCGGGACAGAACCTGAGCTCAAATCCTCACAGGACGGGCAGCATCGGTGTCCGAGTGGCAGGCAAGACTGACTCTCTTAATAACGTTCAGAAAAATTCTACCCGGATCTGCATTTTGTCAAAAGGGTCGCGTTTTCCCGTCTCCACAGGCCATAAGGGACGGTGCCCACTGTCTCAGCGGGACCCCAGCACGCGTGTGTGTGTTGGGCACACGCCTGACCGTGGGCGAGGGTGGCCGCAAACCTGCCGGGTGTGAATTCAGGTGACGCCACCCACTCCCCCTTTGCCCGGAAACCCACCCAGGACGCATGGACAGGAAGAAAAGCCAGTTTGCAAATGGAGAAGTCTTCCATGGGACAGATGTGCATGTATTAAAAGATGCTCCAAGTGAGAAGCTGACACACGTGCTGAGCACCGTCCGCCCGCCTCAGTCACGCAGCAGTGGCTCTGACAGCCCCGGGCGCGACCCGGGTGGCACTTGGGTGCCTCCGTCTACCCGAGGTGTCGCCTGTGACCGCGCCTCCGTCCTGGGAGTCGAACTCGGCAGGAGCCCCCTGACGTTCTTGCCGACGCCTCCGGGACGCTGTCAGGGGCCGGTTGAGGGGGTGGGTGGCTACGGTGACGGCTTTGGAGGCAGCTCCCTGCTCCTTGTGAGCTTTGTCACTTGGCTCTGTACACGGAGTGTCCCTGTACTCATTCTACGTAGTAACGACTGTACTTTTGAGGCTTCCCGCAAAGCCCGTCCTCAGGGGACCGGCCTTTCAGAGGGCGGAGCGCACGGCCGCATGAGCAGGCTGCGTTCCCGGCACGGGTCCGACCCTGGGGGAAGTCGCCCTTCACAGAGGGGCCGGTGCCACCAGTGCTGCGTGGACGCAGACGGGCGGTGTTCTGTATGCAGGGGCCGGCAGGCGGGAGGCGGGGCACTGGGCCTGACCCTTGTCCCTTTCTCTTCTCTCCTTCCGGCCACGTGCACATGCCGCTCTGTCTTCTGACCTTTTGGTCGCGGGAAGCGCCGTGGGCCTGGGCATCCATCTTCCTCTGCAGGTGCTTCTAGGGGCGCCAGGGCCGACTCTGGCTGTGACTTCCCTTTGAACGCACCCTCCAAGTCGAGGTCGCTGTGGCAGGGTGGGCAGCGTGTGGGAAGAGGCACAGGGAGGCAGACGGGCCGCGTGGGAGCGGAGGGCGAGGCGCCCGGCTGGGCCAGCACTCCACGGCTCGCGTGGCGTGTTCCTCTGGGCGTCCGTCTCCGGGTTTACGTGTACACACCTATGTTTTCCTTTGAAACGCCCCAGGCCAGATGTACTAACAATGCAGATGGTGTGGAGGGGGAAGAAAAGATCTTTCTCTCAGCACCTGCGCACAAACAGAAAGCAAGGACCCGGCCGCGTCCGCAGAAGGCTGCAGGGACAAAAGGTCTGGATTTCTCCGAGCCAGGAGATGCCCTCTGTCCGCCCCCCGTGGGTGGGGACAGGCGGGCCACTCGGCCCACCAAGCGGTGCCGTTCAACCCAGAGGCAGGGTCTGCCAGCCCGCGCCCCCGCCGGGAAGGGCAGGCTGGCGCTGTCGGCTGCCTCCCTGAACACAGGCGGTCCTGCATTTTCTCCAGGTTTCCCAGAAGAGCCAGCTCTATCCCCGATCTGCGGCGGCCCGGATCATAGGTGGAAACCGATTGGCCGTTGCTGGGACACCGTTCCTGGAAGTCCCAGGCAGTGTGTCTAAGAATAATGTCAGTACACGGCAGACCCTACGGGTGCCCGTGGGCAAGATGGGTATTTTGGGATCCCGGCTGGCGTGGGCGACACGGGGGCACAGCAGCAGACAGGCCGGCTGCGAGCCTGTGCCGCCTGCTAATTAACGGAACGGTGGAGGAACAAGGCCGCAAGAGCAAATTGTGCTACTTTAAAATAATAGAAAACATCCAAGGCATGGCCGTGCCGACACACGAAACCACGTGGACGTGATTTTGGAGTATCTTCCCCAAGCCAGGGGCCCGGAGTAGCCACGTAATCCTTCCTTTCCAGCGAATTCCTGCAGGTGCCTCCTTGGGAGAAGGGCGAGAGTCACAGCGGAAATAATTTAAGTGAAAACACGTCTGAGAAAGCGGCGTGACAAAATTTCTCTAGTTCTAGCCCAGCCGCAATCTTGAAGGAGTAGATCAGTGTTTTCAAAAAATTATCTGGCGCGCGGTGAAACGTTCACCCTTTTTTTAATTACGCGGTTTAGGCCACTTGGTGAAATTTTAATGTGATGAAACATTCAGCTGGACCCTGTGCTGGATGTAAAATAAAATTATTCATGGAAAAATCACACCACAGGCCGCCGACTGGTTTTTTTTTTTTTTTTCTTTCCTTCTTTTTTAACAAACGGTCGGGCTATCAGGGGGTTACAGAACTTAACATGTAAATTGCAGCAGAACTTATCATTTCTGATTCAAATCCCTGAAGACCACCATTCAAGTCAAATATATGAGTGAAATTTTGCTTCCGTGCCATCATCATGCAGTGAAAGGCTCGAAAACCTGAACGTACCTAGAGTAATTATTAACCCAATAATAATGTATTTTTAGTTATTTAATCAAAGGTATAAAATTATGACTGTCAAGCTCCTCTCATAAAAATGAAGTTTTAAACAGCAGCGCTTAATTTCCAGGGTGACAATGCGAAGTCTAAGCCATGACGGGTCTTCTCGTAGAGCCGAGGCGTCCGAGGCATCAGAGAAAGATTGCAGCTCATATTTCAGGTCATTACGAGGAAATAGCAGAAGGGGACTATTTTTCTCCAAAATGGTCTTGAACTAATTTTTCACATTAACCGAGATCGATCCATCTCCCAGGAGCTCGGCTTCATCTCCGGGCTCAGACAGAAGCCAGGAGGCATCTCCCGGGGACCCCACCCCACGTTTCCCCGGGGACTTGGAGAAGGTGGGTGCTGGCACTCTTTCCTGCCCGCCCTGCCGCGCCCCACTGTTTGCCGTGTTGGCTTCGGGACATCTGGGAGGTGACTTCACGTCACCCAGTGACAGGAATCGATTTTTGTCCCCTTTGGCACTCACCCCCCGTATGTTAAAACCTACTGGTAAGACTTAAATTTCAACATCCCCACCTCTCCTGCTAAGGGGGTTCGGTGGCCCACCAGCTCCGCCCTAGGACCCCCTGGGGCCCGCTCCGGCCTCCTGTGTCTCCCGGGACAAAGGCCTTGCCCTCCTGCTGACAGAACAGAGCTCTGCAGGTGTCTCCTGACTCGGGCAGCCATGAGGCGTGAATGATGCCCCTTCCCCTGCCTCCCCCACTTCTTGGGGTTCAGTAGGACCAGCAGGAGCTCAGCTCCGGCATCACAGGTCAAAACATGGAAGCTGGGAACGTGCCCACGGGCCCGAGACTGGAGAACTCTGAAGGACACGTGCCATCCTGCGGCGTGAGGGCTGATGGCACGATGGGGCCTCCATCCTGGGGATCCCCCGCCCGCTTCCCGCGCCAGCGTGTCCGTGGGACGGAAGCCGCGCCATCAGGGCCCGCGTGAGTGGCTATAATAAGCATCTTTCCTCCGCCCGATCACACCACCGCGCTGAGTTTGAGTCCTAATTATCAGGTTTTCTTGGGAGCAAGTGGCTGAGCTCACTTGTGCCGGAACTATTTAATTTGGCGTTATATATAGCACTCTCGGTGCACAACGCCCCTGCCTTCCAACGGCTCGAACGGGTAATGAGTTGCGGCCGTGCCGCCCCTACGCCTTCACGGCTCCGGGAGGATGGGAGACGTGTTACGGGCTCGGACTGGACACCCGGCTGGGGTGGGGGCTCACTCCTGCCCCAGATCTGCTGGACGCTGGCCACGCTGGCTCGCCCTCCCATGCAGCCGAGGGCGGGGCACCTGGGGGACATGGCCTGCAGACTCCCAGGCGGCCTGTGGCAGGACAGGTGCAGGGGAGCAGGGCGCACCTGCCGGCTGTGGGGCCTCACACGGCACCAAGCTTTGGGCCGGGAGGGGTGAGTTGATCACGTGCATCTAGAGCCGCATTTCTCGAAGGTTGAAGGTCAGACCATCAGCTCGTTAGAACCCGGGTCCCCGTGCCTGCAGCCCGGACCTGCTGGCGGAGGGGGGGGGGGGCAAGTCGCACTCACGTGCACCTCACCTGCGCCTTGGTGGGTTCGTATTTGATTGCGACAATGGGGAACCTCGGGGGTTGCTTGTGGAAGGGGCAGAGTGGCAGGGGACAGTGAGGACATATCCGCCCTTTCCCACTTCCTCTCCTTTCTGATGTCAATGCGTCCCATGCCCTGCCATGGCCTGGGCCCCTGGGGTGCTCTTGTCCCACTTACCCCTCTCCAGCTGCCCCAACTTCTGTGAAGGGAGAACCGCCTTGTACCAGTCCCAGGGGGCCTGACCCTGGCTGACCAGCACTCACTCACGCCCGCCTGGCCCATCCACAATGACATGCCGGCTTCCCAGCTGCCTACAGCCACCTACAGCCGCCTACAGCCGCCCACAGCCACCTACAGCCGCCCACGGCCACCTACAGCCACCCACGGCCACCTACAGCCGCCCATGGCCACCTACAGCTGCGGGACTGGAACTAGGCCCTCCGGACACCCTTCTTGTCAGGCTGTGCTCAGGAGGAGGACACGAAAGGGCAGAGAGAGGCGTGCGTGGCCTGTAACCAGCTTCTGTGAGTGACAGGCATCCTGTCACCTCCTCAGATGCCAGACCCTCTGCTGATCCCCGAGGTGCTGCTGGGGCTCTGGGGGAGGAGTGGGGAGGCAATGACCTCGGAGGAGCTCTGCACATTCGACACCGTCCTTCCTGGAGGTGTGAGGCCCTCGTCATCCTCAGACGACTCCCAGGCACCCTCAGTTGAGAACTGGTCCAGCAGGGCATCACCCGAGTTTCCACAAACTCATTGGCCATGAACCCTTGATCCTGTGAGGGGACTCACCCTGACGTCATTCGGGACGCAAGCCTTTCCTCACACTCAGGGGTCCCTGCTCGGCCTCTCACGTTGTCAACATGGTCCACACCACCGCCTGTCACCTGGCCACTCCACTGGACTAGGTGTTCCTTGTATCCCCCTGTTCTCTTTATCTGCTCTTTCTCAGCCTTCTCCACGTACTGAACCACCTGGAACGCAGTGCCTGCCCAGCGTTGACACCGTCAACATTCTGTAGGTCACCTGGGGGTTCATCGTCATCAGAGCCAGCTGGGGGCTCCCCTTAAGCTGAGGGAAGTCATCAAGTGGGCCCCCCAGGGCCAGAGGCCAGAGCTGGCATGGTCCTCTGCTCCCCAGGTCACGCAGCCTCCAGCAGCCAGCCTCAGGGTGCCACCCTACATCTTCACTGCAGCGCAGCGGGGGGCATGGCCCGGAGCGTGAGTTCACGGTGGCGGATTGGCAGGCACTTGGCCCAAGTCATGGCCTGGCTCCCTGGGGCACTGAAGGGAGAACCCACACTGCTGGTCTCAAGGCCCTGGGATGGGCCCCGGGAGGCCCTGGTGCTGAGACCCGACCCTCCCGCCCTCGCTCAGCCTGCTCCCTGCACGGCGGCCTCCTGGCCAGTCCTCGGGTCGCAGGCTGGAGACCAGGGCAGAGCCCAGGGGGAGCTCAGGGGCGGACGCAGGTTCCCTCTGGCTGCGAGAGCCGGTGCTTTCCTCACAGGGCCTCCTGCTGAGCAGACCTGGGTGCTGCTCTCATCTGAAACGTGTGTCCCAGGGGTGTCGGGTGGGACTTAACCAGACACCAGGACATGGTGACTTGGCCAGGGGATGCACACATTGAGTGCCGCGCCTGCCGTCTCGCTCCGTCTCAAGGTGGTCCCAGGGGCGTGGCCTGGCCACCCGTCGCCCCTCCCCTGGCTCAGCCCTGCAGGTGGCAGAGGCCGCTGCGCTGTGGTCGCCCTGGGGAGGCCTTCCTGGCAGGGGTGCTCCAGTGTCTGCACAACAAGTGCATGAATTAATTTAGCTTTCCTGAAACGCAGCGCAGGGTCAGCAATGCTTCGCTAACCCTACACGTGTGACATTAAACTAATCAACATCTTACCTCTGGAAACTTGGTAAGTGTATCAGTTATTTGCCAAGTAGCCTTTTGATCACCTGGGAACCTTCGTGATGTTTATCCCCTGGTCTGACATACTGGAAGTGAATAAGCAGCTTCCTCGCCCACGGAGAAACCCACCCCCGAGGTGACAGGAATGAGCAACAAAGCCACACAAACGTTATTCTGATGAAAGCCAGGATTCCCCTGGTGCCATCGGAAGGAGACCCGGCACAGGGGTGTGGGGGTGCGGGCCGGTGGGTGCAGGGAAGACCCTTGGGCTGTGGCTGCAGAATTCAGATACAACTTCCCAGTCGCAATTCCTTATAGGAGGCAGGAGCAAGGACCCTGACTCGGAGCCATGGAAGTGGGGTGGGTGGCACCCAGAGAGTTCTCATCCTGATTTATTGGGGTGCCATGGAGGGGCAGGAGAGGTGCGGCCGGGTGCAAAAACACAAACACGCCATATTTGCGGAAAAGTTTCCTGTGACAGAGAAAAGCGGGGAAGAGCCTGGACAAGGGGCTCCCACTGCGGATCCCTGCGCTCAGCCCCTGCAAACGCGGGACAGCCCGTGGCTTCAAGAACATCCCTGATCATCAAGATGACGTCGGCCTGCCCTCTGGGGACACTGGCCCTGCCCCGACCAACAGGAACATCCTCAAAAAGCTGGCCCAGGATGCCACCTCGTTCCAAGATGAGCAAAGAGTCCTGAACATGGATAAACGCTGAAAACATTGAAATGGGACTGAAAAAGGGAGACAACACATAGGACAACAAGTGGTAAGTAGAGGACACTCACGAGGAGGGTGAAAACCGCCCCGGGCGTGGTCGAAGCCTTGAGGAGGCCATGGCCCCTTCCCCGAGTCTCAGCGCGGAGCCCCGGGGCGTGGAGCCCAGACTAGAGGAGAGGGGCGGCCGTCGGAGGAGCGGGGGAGGGACAAGGTCGTCCGAGACGAGGCCCCGGGCAGCAGCCAGGAACAGGGGGCGCACGGGGGACTCAGGGAGGGCCGGCCTGAGGAGCTGAGCCGGTCAAGTGGACGTGAGGATTTGGGACAGGGGCGGGCGCAGGACAGAGACAGATGGACAAAGATGTCCAACATGCACGTAAGTGGCGTCCCCGGAGCAGAGCGCCGAGGACCTGGAACAGGGAAGAAAGAACTCGGAGGTGTCATCGAAGGCATTTTCCGCGAACAAAAGGCCTCTTGAATCCACAGGTCGAAGGAGGGCACCGCGGACCACGGGTAAGGACATGGAGTGGTCGAGGCTGACACGCGTGCGGGTGGGAGTCACCGGTCTTCCAAGACAGGAAGGATGCTTAGGGGAGCCAGGAAAAAGGTGGGTCCACTCTAAGAACCGCCCCCCACTTGCAAAATCCTCAGGGAACTTGTGAGGACACCAAAGTGTGAGCACTGGTCCCCACTGTGGTCCAAGTAATCAAGGAAACCAACCGTCAAGGACTGAGGAGACATGGTATCGACAACCTTTCTGACCGCCGCGGCTGGAGGGCGAAGGTCAGCCGTCAGAGGCGCGAGCAGCGACCCCGGGCAGAGGATCGGTGGTCGGCGTCCAGCCCCCTGACTCGGAGCATTAAACTGGGACCCCCGAGGAATTTCGCCGATGACCCAAACACGGACACGGGCGCCTCTCACCGTGTAACAGCAGCCTCATCCATTCAACCGATACGGGGTTCGAACCCCGTTCACTGCTTTCCTCGTCTTTTACATCCGAGGAACAAAGATGCCATTTCATTGTGAAAGCTGATAAATCAAGTGACCCATGTAAACGCGCATATAAATACATAAATGCCATAACTGTAAACACGAAGGACATAGTAAAAAAAAAATATTAAAACCAGGTGGGAGAGGAGAGGGCCGGCTGGCGCTGGAGACCAGCCCCGTCGTGGCTTTAATGACTCCTGGAAAATGTTTATCATTTTCACAAAACAATGCGATCATTTGTTTTGCAAAGTAAAGCGGAGGAAGCATCTCTCCTCAGCGCTGAGCGATGCTTTGGGCCTGGGCCAGGTTTCAGGACGCCCGCATCTGGGGTGGCTGGGTGGGGGCACCGTCAGCCGAAGGCACCCGAAGGCAGCGGGGTGGGGGTGAGCCCGGAAACAGCTCCCCCGAAACCCCCCTCGTTGCCTCCGAGTCCTCTGGGGTGGTGGCCTTTGGGGACAAATCAAGGAAGGGAAAACACACTATCTACGTGTGATGTCCGCACGCTAGCGCTTTCCTGTTGCGCCCGTGGGTCGGACAGCGAAGGCCTTCAGGCGGCCCGACTGCGCTGGGATTGGTGGAGCTCCTCCCCCGCCGCTCTCTCCCCGTGTTCAGTCCCTGCAGGGTGGTCACCCCCAGCTTGGGCAGAGGGGCCCCCTTCGCGGGAACAGTGCCCACCCCAGGGGTTTCATTATCTGGTCTCCGGTACCGTGAATTCACCAGCCGGCCCCGGGCTGGCCACGTGCACCCGGCTGTCCCGTCGATGTCTTCCTGCCACGCTGCTGGGTGACGTCTCCGCGCCAGGGAGCAGGCGGGGCCCCCAGGCAACAGGGAGGGCGCTGGCTCCCAGGCCGGAGCTCGAGGCCCCCCGCGATGATGCCATCACCCCGCACAGGACGAGGGAGGCTGGCCCTTTGTGGGTGATGCTGGGACCCCTCTCAGCGGGTGCCCTGAATGGGTCAGAGGGGCCGGGATGGCCCGGAGCGAACGTGGCCGCTCCGTGGAAATGGCTTTGCACTTGGGGCGACAGGCCCCGGCTGATGCCACCCGTCACGAGTCTTGCAGCGGACGGCATGAAACAAATGTCGCCCGGCCGGCCTCTGCACGCGGCGCGTTCCCGCACGCACGCTGGGTGAACAAGTGGGTTAAAAGTTAAACAGCCGCCTAGGGCTAAGAGAGTGGCCGCCGCCCAGGTAGGAAATGGGCTTCCTGACTTCCACCCCATTACACTACGTCTTCGGCAGACTCCCAGGCGCGCAAAAAAATGCCTTTCCTGAAGGGGCCGGCTATTACGGAATCGGGCCGCTTTCATGTCTGGAATAGCCATCTGACCTTCCATCCAAAGCGGGGCATTTATCACTGTCTGAACCTGGGCGCGCTCTTCCCAAGGCACGTAGGTGGGACGCAGCGTTCGCCGCAGCCTTGGTTTCCAGAGCGTGAAAAGAGGCTGCGGATTAAAATTCACGGGAGGACCCTGGGAACAAAAAAAGCTGGCAATCGAAGGAATTAGCCATTTTGCAACAGGACGCAGCCCCGCTGCCGCCTGGAGTCACACAGGCGAGAGAAACAATGCCGGCGGAGACGGAGGCCGTCCATATTTCACGCAATGATAAATGCCCAGAAGTCATGTTTATGTATAATGAATTACAGCCCTTCCACGTTTACCTTGGTAACATTTTACCGGGGTTGTATTTTACTCCCAACTACCAATTATGTCATCATTCTGGCATTTACCTGGACATAATGACACACAGCCAACCCATTCTCGTCACATAATTCATGGCTGAAAAGTGCGTGTCAAGCCACGCGGCATTCCACATGCACATAATGACGCGGGGATGGCAGTAACATTTTACAGATTAAAGTTTAGTAAACCTTCAAAGCCTGACGTGGGTTTCGGAGGGTCTGACGAACCCGCGAGGTAAGGGTGGGCCACACAAATGCGTCCCCCTGTGAAAAGCCGGCGCTGTGCACTTGGCTACCCAAGGCCCACCGTCCCAACGGGGCAAAGGCGCGTCCTTCCGGGGCTGGTAAAGGCCGGGCGATGCACCGTGCACTTCAGCCATGATACCATGCCGCCCGTTAGCAGAGGAGAAGCACGCATGAAACAGACATGTACACACCGGCAGGCCGCACCCTCCCACGGCCCCGAGTTCTCCTTAACGTGACTGACTGAACTCAGGGACGAAATCACCACTCAACAGCCATGGGTTTGAACTGATTCGTTTTAATTTACATTTGAGGGGGGGAAGTTCGGATCTTTTTATAAGTGCGGGGGGTGGGGTGGGGGTCACCAAATTTAAATTAAGCCTCCGCCTGTGACGCGGGTTCATAAAAGGGCTTTCCAGAAAGGCATTTCATACGAATGGTTAAAATGCGTGGAATTCGGGTTTTACTGTCCAACAGCTCAATTAAACAAATTGAATTTTTAAGCAACAAAGGGGAATTGAATCAAATTAGGAACAGAGCGCAGCCCGAACGGCCGGCCTTTACGAGGCGGGTGCGGCCGGGCCAGCCGCGGAGTCGCCTGCTTGCACAGGGCAGTCGGGGGGCCGGCCGGGCCGGGGCACCACGGATAAAAATGTTCGCCGTCACAACGCCGTGTTTGGCTCCCCATAAATCATCTGTCACTTCATCACAGCCCAGTAGATAATGAGCAATAAAGTTTTCACACTCAGGCGGCGAGGACACAGACGCAAGAAATACAGCTGCCGCGCGGGCCGGCCGGGCCGGGCTGGAAAGCGAAGGTGCTCCGTGCAGGAACGCCGCACCCCTCTCCCCCGCAAAGAGCCCAGCACCAGGACAATAAACAATTTACGGCATCAGAAATGCAATCCGCTTTATTAGTAGCTTTAATGACAACCGCGTGTGGAGGCCGACGCACGGAATCAAGCCTCACGTGCGCGCCGGAACGGGTCTGCGCTCTCACGCGGCCGGCGCGCCTGGCGCGGGGTGGTCCGCACCACGGGTCGCTATAATTTTTATTGGCATTATTTTAGATGTTTATGTGCACACATCATTCCCCAATTGGCATTTAAAGAGCGCTAACATATCTGCAATTCAAAAATAATATTTATTTGGATACATTCCTCTATAGGACCCCCACCCCCTGGAAACACATCCACGGAAAAGAAAAAGTTTAAACTATTCATTCCAGAAATCCTATGCTGGTAGACTCAGCCTTGGCAGATGCTGAACAAAGGTTTCAGCGCAATTACCCTGGATTGTTTGTGACTTTGGCTCACCCATCTCTGCTTTCTGCGCGTGGGTGGGCTGCCTGATAACCAGAACCAACTGGACAGAGGGAAAACGGAGGATACAGGGAAGAAAGGGGGTGGGAGCAGATGCGGTGGCAGCCAGTTGCCCTGAGTAAAACGCTTCATAAAAAGTGTGCGTTGAAACGGGCACCGCGGACGCTGGGGTGGTAAGGTGACCCCCGAGTGCATCTCTCCCGTAATGGTCACCAGATGGCGGGTGAGTGGGGGGCCCGGGCCTCTGCTGGGGTGCGGGGTGGCACCGGAGCGTGAGGACAGAGGGTGCGCAGGTTCGCTGGTGGGCTCCCAGAGCCAGAGCCATGCGCCCTGAGGCCCAGCAGGGACGCCAGCTACGGCTCAGGACCTGCACCCAAGGGTCCCGCCTCAAGGCCTGAGACTCAGCTCCTCCCTGCAGGGCACCCTGGCCCCCCCAACAGCCCAGCGAGGACCAGGCTGGGCGCCCACAGGAGCTCTGACTCCAGGGAAGAGTCCAGGTCCCGGGACGGGTCATGACTATCCTTGTAGAAGAGGAAGTCAATTCTACATTAGAAATAAAAACCCAAGTTGAGGGTCCTACTGGATCCCCGCGCTGGCTGGGAGCGGCCCTTTGGGTGGACCAAGAGTAGCTGGAAACTAAAGCAGAGAAAATGGAAAAGGCTCTGCCTCCCGTCTTCCCGTCCTGCTGGGCCGGGGTCAAGGCGGGGGCTGAGCTCTGCCTGGGACTGTGCTCCCCCCGGGGCCGGTGGGGGCTGGGCTCCAGAGGTGGCGCCTGGGGGAACCGGGACAGCCCCCTGGGGGTGGGAGATCCAGCGCTTGGTGATGGTTCATGGAGGGAGACCGGGAATGGGCTTGGACGGCGGGAACTACAGAGCACCCGCCACCCAGCCCTGAACCTTCCCACCCAATTCCACCTGCGTTCCGCCAAAGCTCCCCATCCCATGCGCTGCAGATGGGAAAGATCTGAGTCACATCTGCACACACAGCACTTTGCAGATATTAGCAAAAATTAGTAAATACACGCAAATCCAGGTCTCCTCGCTCTGTGTGGCGCCGTTTCTGGAAAAAGACAGGCCCTCTCAAATTCCTATTTCTCAGTTGCATTGGTTAAAATAATGCAGGTTAATTATACTCCAACATTCTTCTGACAAATAACTGATAAGTTACACAATGTATCGACTCCTAACACTTGCAGCCCCTTTTATTATCTCACGGAATTAGAGATTGAACCTTGATTAGGACGAATGGGGGATTTCATCCAATCAAGACGGCCCAAGAGGGGAAGCGCAAAACTCCCGGGGAGCTGGCGTGCCACCCACCGGCCAGCGCGCCCGCGTTCAGCCATCAATTAACGAAGGCAAAGACTCCGGGTGAAGGTGGTGAGAGTTGTACTTTTTAGGGCAGGAACGAATTATTTATTTCTGCCCCTGCTGTGCCAGGGAGAGCAAGCCGAGTTTGTTTAGCAGCGACGGTAGAAATAGATTTGCCACGGGGCCAGCCGGGCACCGCGGCGGGGGCAGACGTGCAGTTTGTAAGCACGTTCACCAGGACGCGCGCAACACCTAACGCCCAACGACTCCAGCCGCAGACTGAAGGGCGATCTCGCCAACGCCCGCGACACTCCATCATCCCTTCATTTTAATGTCTCTATTTGATGATTTCGTGGATGAAATACTGCGTGCCGGGTGCTCCAAATCCCTTCTAGGCTGCGGGCACCGGCTAGCTGACGTGGTGAGCTATATTTCACAGTCACATATTTCAGCGCTCTCTGTCCACGTTGGAGGACACGGCAGCCAAGATGGTTTTTCATTGTAGAAATATATTTTCATATTTATTTATTGATTTGACTAATGTATCTATTTTTCAATTCGCATGCTTATGTTTCAATCCATTAAAGTGATTCATGGTCAAATAACACGTTACCGCAAGTACAAAGAGCAGATAAAAACCGCCGTGCGCGCGCCGCCAACACGAGGACAAAAATAATTTTAAAACGCCGTCGCATGATTAAATGTAGTTTTAATCCCCAAAAGATCAAAAAGAAAATGATGTTTTTAATTATTTCGCCAAAAAAAGGCATAACATACAAGTTCTTTTTAGAAAAAAAAATAGGCACCGAGGTTACCTATGAACTAAGTTTGCCAACCGGAAATGTTTGGTGGATGTTGCCTAAGGGGATTAAGGGCCCAACTCAGACCTGGTGGGCATGGAATTCACAAGGCGGAAACTGGAACCGGCCTCCCTCGGTCGCATGTCGGGAGACGGGGTGGCGAAGCTGCCCTGCTCCGAGGCCTTCGAGTTCCTTCCGTCCCTGGGCGCCCGCCTGGCCGCAGCTCTGCGAGGTTCAGACGCTGCGGGACCCTCCGTCCTTGGAACGAAGACGGTGAGGGGCGCCAGCCTCCCGCAGGGGAGCTGGCCAGCAGCCAAGTGCTCGGGGAGCCTCAAGATGGCCCATCAGAGGGGCCCCAAAGGGACCCGCTACCGGAAAAGACCCCTGGCGGTATTACCACACCTTTCAGCCTCCTGCAACGTTGGGTTTGAGACCCCTAGATTTGCGGGTCAATGAAGACACCTGGCGTGTGCATGCCTGTGTGAGTATGTGTGCATGTCAGTGTGAGTGTATGTGAGCACAATCTGCCTTTGCGTGCATCTCTGTACATATGGGCCTATGTGTGTCAGTATGTCTGCGTGTGCACATCTGCATGTGTGTGTGCATGTCTGTGTCTTTGTGCATGCATGAGTGTGTGCTTGCCCTGTGTGCATATCTGTGTATCTCTGCGTGCACCTGTCTGTGTATGCCTGCATGTGAGAAGGCGAGTCTGTGTGCGTCTGTGCTGTATTTGTATCTGTGTGTGTCTGTGGATTTGTGTACAAGTCTCTGTGTGTGGGTGTGTCTGTGTGCACATCTGTGTGTGCACATCCATGTGTGTATACATCTATGCATGCATGCCTGTGTGTGTCCATGTGCACATCCATGTGTGTCTGTACATCTCTGCATGTGTGTCTGTGTGTGGGGTTGTCTGTGTGCACATCTATGTGTGTATACATCTATGCATGCATGCCTGTGTGTGTATCCATGTGCACATTTGTATGTGCACATCCGTGTGTGTCTGTACATCTGCATGTGTGTCTGTGTGTGGGTGTGTGTCTGTGTGCACATCTGTGTGCACATCTGTGTGTGTGTACATCTCGGCATGCACATCTGTGTGTGTCCGTGTGCACATCTGTGTATGTGTGTGTGTACATCTCTGCGTGCATGTCTGTGGGGGGGGGTCTGTGTGTGCACTTGTGTGTGTGTGGACGTGTGCTGGGAGACAGGATATTTCAGGGTGCACTGCCTCTCTGTGCAGCTCTGTTCGCATACAGAAGGTGCACATGGAAATGCTAAGCCTGCATTAGCTTTGGACAGAGACTTGGAACCGCGGTATCAGCTCCAGGAAGGATGCAGCGTGGTGGGCAGTGACCCACCATCGGAACAGAAGACGGACAGTGGGCCGGAGGAAAGCCCGTGGCTCCTGCAGCGACACAGGGCAGCGGCTTACAGAGAAGGGGCCTACTGTGGGGGTCGGTCTTCAAGGAGAAGGACGCCTTCCCAAAGGCCTGGGAGGCCGTTCCTCAGGCAGGGACGGTGCTCTCTGCGGAGGGGGAGACGCGCCCTGTGGCTGGGACAGTGGGCGCCTGACGCAGGAGGGCAGCGCACGGCGGGTGAGGCCCAGGCTGACTTGGGGCCAACTCCTGTCCCCATTCGAAGGGGTCTGCTGGGCACCTGCTCGTGCCAGGCGCTGTGCCGGGGGGTGTTGTCAGCCTCCTCTCCTCCTGATGACCTCCCGTAGATCTGGTCGGGCCTTCGCTGTCTTCCACAGGAGTCGAAACATGAAATCGTTGGGTGTGGCCCGGAGAATGGCTGAGCGCCATTTCTATTGTCCGGGGTTGGCTCACCTCCAGCCCCGCTTCCCCATGGACCTCACCGTGGGCGCTCGCCCTGCTCTCGGGGTGCGCCCTGCTCCCGAAGCCGCAGGTGGGCAGGCCGTGTGCCCTGGGGAGCTAACACGCCCCTCCAGGGGGACTGTGGGAAGGGTGGGGTCAGGCTGGGTCCACTGCCCAGTGGGTTGCATCTGCCAGAATCAGAGAACGTGCAGAAATCGCAGGTGGAGCTCGGGAGCCCCGCCCACTTTCCTGGCCACCACCCCACTTCTGTGGTCAGCGGGAAGCAGGAGGTATCTGTCTGCCCCCCACCCCCAGGTCTTGTCCCCACTAGGCCTGCACGCCTGGGTGGCGGGAGCCCTCGACGTGCAACACATTGAAATTCAAGAAAGAACGATGCTCCCCACTCTCTGGGTCTCACCCCAGGTCCACGGCGCAGGAAGCCAAGAAGGAGCGGACAGCAGGCAGGGAGCATCACTCGCAATCCCACCACCTGCAAACGCCCACGTCAACATCTGGAGCTTTCCTTTCGGTCTTATTCCCGAGGAGTCGCACTTTCTCAGGGAAACTTTGCACCCCACCTTCAGGCTGCGACAGAGGCTCACTTCACGCTGACTAGTCCACGCAAACCACGCGCCCCTCCCTCCCCAGGAGGCCGAAGGGCTGCCAGTCTGCCACCACCACAACCAGGGCCTCTTGCCTCCGTCACCAGAGACACTACAATAAAAACCTCTGAAGCCAAACCCTGTGAACATCTACAATTACTACATTGCCACGGAATCGGACTTACAGGGGAGTTTAGAATCCTGGGAAATCTTTCCCCCAGGCAGGGCACCCCACCCCCTGACCGCACCCCCAACATCAGATGTTACCACGAGGACATTTTTACAAGTAAACCATTTTACATGCAATTTTATAAGTAAACCACCATTTCATTTGCATTTGCATTTCACTGCAAGTCATGTTTGGAGATTTTAAACTTACTGGCCTTTTCCATTTCTTCTCTTTTATTTAATTACCCTTGTAAATCCCCTGAACATTTTTTCTGTCATTTTATTTTTGACTTCATCTCGGTTAGCGTTTTTGTTCGTCTTTTTAATGACAGGGAAACATAAAAGAGAAAAGTAAACTTGTTTCTAATCTCTCTCCAATACTTTCTATGGAAACATATTTGAATGCCTGTGTCAGCTGAGAAAACCCCAAAGCGCGTCTCCATTCCATTCCCATAGCCAACCCTGTTCTTCTCCTCCAAGCCAGTCATTAAAAACAGTGCTTTTTGGCCCTGGCTGGTGGCTCAGTGGATTGGTGCCGGCCTGCAAATCCAAAGGTCGCTGGATCGATTCCCAGCCAGGGCACATGACCAGGTCTCCAGCCAGGTCCATAGCTGGAGGCAGGTGAAAGGCAACCACACATGGATGTTTCTCCCCCTTTCTTCCTTCCTCCCTGCCCTTCTCTATGAAAATAATGAATGACGTCTTTAAAAAAAATTAATGCTTTTTGATTCCTTACTATAAATATCAGACACACACACGTGCCTACGCCTATACCCCCTACAACACACACTCTTCTTTATTTGGGGCTCCTATTTATTAGGATAGGTTAGAAATTTCCCCACATAATCACCAACTGTAGCCTCTTTTCTGACTGCATAGCAACCCATAAGCCTATCTGAGCAGACCCCCAGCTCTGGACACATTCATGGTCGTTGTGCGGGTTTTATTTTAACAACACCAGAATAAAAGCATGTGCATGCGTGCACGCGTGCCTGCAGGTGTGTGCGTGTGTGCGTGTCTAGAGAGAGAGATGGGGCTGCGTGGCAGGGACACAGGGAGAGAGAGGAAACGTGTCTTATGAGCATGATGATAAATTCCTGAGCATGGGGACCTTTGGTTTATGTTTTTCTTAGTGGTTTGGAGAATTGTTTATGTATTAGCGATGTTACCACTTGCACTGTAATTCAAGTTGCAAAATTTCTTCATCGTTTGTTTGCATTGTCCGTTTTCACATTTGAAAGCACATTTTTATCGGTTCAAATCCATCTACTTTTCTTTCTTGGTTTCTGCATGTGGTTCTGCTCTGAAAAAGCCTTTTCCACAGGAAGATGGGATAAACTCTTACACAGATTTTGTCCACGTACTAATTATAGATCCACCCCTAAGCTTACAATGTTCATCTTTCTGGTACTTATATTTTGTGTAAGTATAAAGTAGGGGTCTAACTTTTTTCCAAATGTTTACCTGGATGCCCCTAACTAGTTAAGGAGCAATTCATCAGTTTCTCCTGCCCTAAAAGATCATGTTTGTTATATCTAAATCATTTATGCCTCTTTCTGAAATTTCTTTCCTGCTCAATTGATTCATTTCTCCCACACCGAGAGCATACTGTTCTAATCACTCCAGTATTTTAATATCTAGTCAGTCAAGCCCTCTCTCATTATTCTTATTTTTCAAAATTTCCTTGGCTCTTCTCAGCCATTTATTTTTCCAGATGAACTTTAACAACATTTTGTTAAGTTCCACCCCAAATCCCCCTGGAACTAGAATTGGATCTTCATTGAATTTGCAGATGAATGAGGCGAAAGTTGACAGCTGCACTACTAAATCTCCTCCTGCAGGGACATTATTCTTTGCAGTCATTTAAGTCTATTTTTTTTTTGTCCCTTGGCAAAGTTTATAATTTTTAATATTTTTCCAGGACATTTTGTAATTCTGTTCAGACATCTTGTATTCCTAATGCTATTGTAAATATCACTTTGCCTGGAATATATGTTTTATATGTTTTCTGGTTGTGCTGCATTAAATAAAAATCTGCTCATTTATGCACATTAGTTAAAAGTCATGTTTTCACGAAAATTGTTCAGCATGAGCTAAAAGTGTCTTAGTAGATGTCATATGTTTTTGGTTGATTCTTTGAGGTTTCACAAATAGTCGCACCAACTGCAAACAATGCTGATTTGATCTCCTTCCTTCTAGTAATGAGGCACCGCATTTCCTTCTCCTACACCTTCCAAACTAGCCTTTAACCCTAAGTTTTCAGAATGATCTTCCCGCCTCACCCCTAACAAAGAAGGTGGTTTTAACAAGGCCCAGAAGGCAGGGAGCTGATGATCTTAAGCAAACACGGTCTCCATGAATGAAAACTCCTGGTCGGATGACCGAGAAGAGGTGTTACATTTTTTTCCGGTAACTTGTCTGCAGCCAACAAGATAACCACGCGTTCTCTCTGGTGTCCTACCGATGTGACGGGCGCAGATTTCCTCACAGCGACTCGCTCCTGTGAGGCGTGGATGCCGTGACGTCATGAGGCGTCACCCTCAGAAGCCTGGAATCTCCGAGAAACCCAAGTTTACGTCTCGTTGCTACTACCTCTCGGTCACTTGGTAATGAGCCCCTTGACCTCTTCAAGCCATGGGGCCCTTGCCTTCTGTGAGGGCTGCCGGAGGAAGCAAAGGCTCAGGACAACATCCCGCCCCCACGGGCACGCTCAGGAACGTTAGGACTTGGTTCTCCTTTTCGAATATGGTTTTCCATTTCACTTGGTAACGTTGTATTTAAGATTGACGTCTCTTTTTGTGCCTGAAATTGACTTACCGGATTCTTTCCGTATCTGTATCAAGCTTCGATGTCAAGGACCTTCCAAAGGTCTGGAACGAATGGAACAGATTTCCTTCTTATCTGGGCTCAGAAGTAGTTTTTACAGAGTAGACATTGACTGTAGCTTCCAAGGAGGGAAAAAAGCGGAAACCGTGCTTGAAACCACGGGTGATGGTTACACTCCTGGCGGCACAGTAAATAGTTTTGATTTGTTGTTGGTGTGGAGAAACGGCCCGTTCCGGTTTTCCTCTTTCTTCTTCCCTGGGTCAGTTCTGGTCCTACACGTGTCTTTCTAATCCAGCTTATCAAAGAGTTTCAGACGCATTTTTTTATCACCGCTGCATCTGCGTGTGCCTGGAGCGGGGGGGTCTCTGCACCTTCTCAGGGCCACCTCACCCCTGGTGGTCTCTCCATGTGTCTGACGCCTGTCACATAGGATGAAGAGCCCGGTCCCCTCTGCCATTCTGCCATGACCTCTTCTTAACTAAGTACACCAGAAATGGCGCTGTTCCCAAGTAAGAGTCCTATTCTGGGGTCCTAGGTGAGACATGGCATGTGTATCCCCGTACCTCAGAAGCTTGACCTTGGCTTGTAATACGCTGCTTTCGATTCATGGAGCCCAGAGTGGGCCCCTCATAGTCGCGTGTTGGTGACGAGTTTCACCCAACCCAGCAGCACCCCTGCCCAGGGTTGGAAATGTCCATCTGCCCCGTGTGGGGGGCATGCACAGGTGGCCCACTGATGGGCTTTAACAAGGACTCAGGGACCATTGATGTCACCAGGGGCCATGCCTGAAGGGCAGCAAATAGCAGCAGGTTTTTCGGGGACAGCCTGCGTGGATGCGCACCTGGGGGAGAGTTAAGCCCGGGAGGCCGAGGCTACGGTGCATGAGCCCCAGGAATGGGGCAGGCGCAGCGCTCAGCCCTGGCCGGACGCCCCCCCAGCACAGGCGGGCGAGCACCAGCCGAGGAAGGAGCCCCGCGGGCCGGCCCGTCCCCTCTCCATCATGAAGAATTGTCCTCTGGAGTGGGGACCGGTGGGGCCGCGTCGGAAACACTCACCATATGTGCCTGAGAAGGGCCTCATTTGTCCGTCTTGAAATTTGCCTTCCTTTGGAAAGGGGAGTTCATTTAAAGTCATTTGTTTCACAGGTGAAGCCTTTCTCTAAGTGTTTAATATATCACCCGTGCTTGCCTGAACAATTAGAAATTGTCACCCAAGAAAAATGCCGCGGTTCATGTAAATAACTGTTTACCTAAAGGACGGGGAAGCCGCTGGAGTCGGTGCACTTTAATGAGCCGTGACAGCGGGGAGGAAGCCAGGGCCCCACCACATCTGCTCGCGCTGACACGGCTTCTGGTAGAAATTGGCCAAAACAACGAGTATTTGTTTTTTTCTTGTCAGAAATAATGTAGCTTGAAAATTTTCAACAGGCAACATGAGTCCAGACCATTTGTTACTTCTAATGGCCCGATTGTTCTCCTGGCAGAAATAAAAAATTGGGGCGCTTGTGTCATTTACCTAAATTCCTAACGAACGCCACAGCAAAGAGACAGTGGCGCAGGGCAGAGAGAAGGGAAGGCCGAAGAATGCCCATTAGTCTCTGTCACCTCCCCAGCACCCTTGGGTGGGCTCTCCCCACCCGTGGGTGCTTGGATGCACTTCACCAAATCCCATGCGGGGAGGGGTGGAAGTATTTGTGTGTCTCCCTCCGGAAATGGGGCGCCACTTTCTTACCAACCAACAATAACACCCCGCCTAGAGGAAAGGTAGTTGCGTCAGGTTGGCATCTCCCGGGGAACTTGTGCTGCTGACTGTCCCCACGCGGAAGAGTCACGACCCCCGCCCAGGCAAGGCCGAATCAGAGCCTGGTCTTCGGACCCGCACTGGGACCCTCGGTGCGCTGCAGGCAGAGGGCCGCTGGTGGGGACAGCGCCCCGAGCTGCGCCCTGTGGTGGGGCCCCTTGCGTCACTGCGGCCTCAGCACCCCTGCTGCTCCTGACAGCAGCAGCCCGGTCAGGGCGACAGGGGACACAGACCGAGGTCCCTGCAGGCCACTGCACTCGCACATCTGGGCTGCGGAGAACCGTGTGGCTCCATCCCACCCGGCTCTGGCGAGGTGGTCCCTCCAGGCAGGGACAGAGTCCAGCCGGGGTCCCTCCCCCGCGAAGCTGCTTCAGGGAGAAAGAGACACCCCCCCTCTAAGAAAAGGAAAGGAAAGGCTGTCTCCGCTGGAGAGAAATTACTTTAACCACCGAAGAGGGACGTCACATCTCCTACCCAGGTAAGCCCCGAGTCGCCGCCACCACAGGCCGGGCCAGTCCCCCCGGAGGGGCAGCAGAAGCGACACTACCGTCCTCAGCCCCGGGCGTGACTGTCAGAAGTTCGGTTGGAGGACCGTTGGTTATAACTCGACTATAAAATACAGCAGGGTACGTGTCAGCCATGAAAAATCCACAGCTTATCGTGGGTGTGCCGTAAAATGTTGAAATAATGCAAGTTCAACGGAGACACAGAAATACCTGTCTTCAACGTGTTATCAAAAATGGGTCCCCCCGGGGCCGGGTGGCTCAGTTGTTTGGAGTGTCATCCCATGCACCGAGAAGTTGCGGGTTCCATTCCTGGTTGGGGCACGTGTGCGCTCAGAGAGAAACCTGCAGGCAGCTGGACGTGTGCGGCACGCGGATGGGACAGCACGTGTATGGGGCTGCATCAGATCACTTGGGAACCCCTGGCGTGAAGTGAGAAAAGAGGCCCAAGTAAGGGTTTTGAGGGGTCACCAACATTTAGGGTTAGCTGTGTGAAGGACAAGTCACAAGGAAGGCTGCAGTGATCAAGTGAATTAGAAAATAGGGATTACTAAAAAAAAAAAAAAAAGTCAGTTTCAAAGTACAACCTGCCAAACTGGCCCAAGAAAAAACAGGAAATCAGAATAGCCCTATACCAGTCACTAGAATTGAATTCTGCATTGAAAACTTCCCACAAACTCAGAAGCCAGATGACTTGACTATTGAGTTCTTCCCAGCATTTAAGAGAGAAATAATATCCCTTTCACACAAACTCCCTTAGAGAAGAGAAAGCAAGCGAGCATTTGTTTTTGAGACTAGCAAATAGCAAATGTAACTGATAAAACATATAATGTATCCATAGTATTCTCTCAGTGTATCTCTATATAAAATGAAACACATAACACAACATAATATATAGTGCAAAAGTAAATGTGTACATATAGGTGTACTTATATACACATATAAATTATATTTATACATATATAATGTGTGTCTACATACAACTTGTATGTGACCACATGCAAAAAATATGAGAGAAATAAATAAAAAGATAACTATTGCTGTTTCTTTAGTGTCAAGATTTTCAAATTTTTGAAATAAGTATGCATTGCTTTTATGTTGACAAATATTATCGCTGTTTCATTTTGAAAAAAATGAACTACATGTTAAAGCATGTTAAATTCTTGACAGAGGTTCTGGGAAAATATCTCAAGGGCGTCTCTTAGGTTGGTAATTTTGGTTAGACAATGTAGATTAAATTCAATAAACTATGGTGGGTTGGGGGCTGGAAAGTGAAGTAAAAATGTGGAGGCAGTAAAAACATATATGTATGCATTTCCAAAGAGCTAAGTTGTGAAGAAGAAGGAGAAGGAGGAGGAGGAGAAGAAGGAGGAGGAGGAGGAGGAGGAGAAGAAGAAGAAGAGAAGGAGGAAGGGAGAGTGGGAACGTTTTTACACAACGGAGTAACCCAATGAGAGAAAATTTTAACAGGAAAGAGATGTGCCCATGGGTGTTTTCCCAAAGGAAGGGGCGCCATCAGAAAAGTGGGACCAAAGGAGACGAAGCATGTGCGTTAAAACCCAGGGACACGCAGGGGACAGTGCGTGAGACCCACGGCTGCTGATCTCTGCTTTCCTCTGACTCCCCCTTGTGCCCCCAGACTGGGTGCTGTCCCAGCCTCTGTCTGGGTGCCCTCCTCTGCCTCGGAGCCCACCCCAAGCCCATCAGCCTCGGGTGCCCCAGGCGGCCTTGTCACCACGCTGGGCACGGCTCCGTGAAGCACACGCTCCCCCGGGGGCTTCAGCCACCCCCACCCCCGACCTCCGTCATTAACAACCAGAGACGGGACCCTCTGCCTGGCCAACCTGACTTTCTCCTGCAATGGTCTAGGTTATCCATGCCTATGGCTACTGCCTCTGGAAAAGAACAGCAACAGCTGATGCAAAGGGTAAGACCGGCTCCACCACGCGGGGAGCGGTCAGAACGAAGGCGCAAAGTACAATTCGACGGAACAGCTGATGCGTTGCTCTTGCCCTGGGCGCGGGGAGGAGAAGTCCCACATGCGCACGTGAGCAGACACGCTCACGCGTGGCAGACCCTGGCCAGCCCTCCACGGTCGGTAGGAACAGCAGGAGCTTCCCGGAATAAAGGCGGGAAATGGGCTCTGAGGACTCGGGTGTATTTTCGACAAGGACGGGCGGGTGGCGCAGAAGGGTCTCCGTTGTCGGCCTCAGCTGGGCCCCACCTCTCCCTCCACACCGGCCAAGCCTTTCGGAACAAAACATCCCACCTCACCCCTCCCCGCACGGGACAGCGGCGAGAGGAATTTTTGGCACTGGATGGGGACATTTTTTTTTAATTTGAGCAACAGATGGACAATTGCATATTTCATGGCGGTTGGCAGCCTGCCGGCCCTGAAGGAGGCTCTCGCGCGCCCTGCCAGCGGGGTCTCAGGTGCGCCCGCCGGTGCTCGCTAACCAGGGCGGGCGCGGAGCCAGGGCGCCTTCGGGTCTCTGCCCGGCCGGCGCCGTCACCCCCGCGGCCGCCCGAGGGCCCTGCCTGGCCGTCAGCCACGGCGACTGGTCTACACGCTGAATCCAAGTCACTGACCATTTCTGGACCCCGGGACGGGGTCGCCGCCTCCGCAGGACCCCTGGCCGGCCAGTGCTTTCTCCCGAGAAGGCCCGGCGGGTACTTGGCAGGGACCCCCGGCCCACCCGTTTCAGGTGCGGAGGCAGGGGAGGCAAACGCGAGAGCCAGCGCTGCACACACACACACACACATGTTGGCACGTGACAAACACGCTTTTACTTTCAGGGCGCGGGAGGCCACGAGTCTGGGAGGCATTAAAGATGGGCACAGAGAGCTACGTGTAGAAGCACCTGTGGACCCCCCGTGCGACACGTCTGTTCCGTGTGGCAAGTCTGTTCCATGTGGATGGAGCCGCCGAGACCTTGCGCCCCAACCACAGGGTCCGTAAGGGTCGGGGGTGGTGCCTGACCCTGCGAGGCAAAGCCTCCCCCTGATTGCACTGGGCACCCACCCAATCTGCCCTCACAGCTCCTCCCGCCTGGGACCCCCTTGACCCTCCCCTGGGGTGGCCCTGGGAACACAGGTCCTCTTTGCCCTGCCAAGCTCAAGGTCAGTGCTCCCACTCAGAAGCCAGTCCTGCTCCGCTTGCTTCCTTCTGAGGTTTCCTTGGGAACCACATTTGCACGTGGGCTTCCAGACCGACAGTACCATGTGCTGACCGTGTGCTGACCGTGTCCAGACCACGAGTACCATGTACGGCATGTGGGCTCCGGGTGAATGCCTGGCCCGCTCTGAGGGAGACATGGGCATCCCGCCCACACCCCACTGTGGACTCCCCCCCGCTGCCTTGGGAGATGCCACCCAACCAACCGAGAGCACCCAGGACTCTTGCTCTTGATCCGCTGGGTTGGCCAAAATGTTCTTCTTTTTCCTGTGCGTAGATTCTAGCAGCACTTCGCTGTCTTTAACGTCGTTTGAGACAATTTTGTTCGATGTTTCGTGACAGCGGCTCTATCGGTGTGCATTAAAAAAAGCATCAAAGTTGGTGCGTTTTCGTGCCGCCATTTTGATATTGAAGACGGAAGGAAATATGGCACATTTCTGGCATCCTGCGCTTTACGATTTCAGAAAAGGTAAACACACACACACTAACAGACTCATGCAGCACACAGAGAAGGCGCTGCGACTGAGCCAACGTGTGAGAAATGGTTTGCGGGGTTTCGTGCCGGGGTTCCTCTCTGCACAACGCTCCAAGGTCAGGAAGGCCAGGTGAAGGTCACGGCGACCAGACAGAGACCTTCGCTGGGAACAATCAACACTATACCAGGCGGGAGACATCAACGTACTCAAGTGTCCAGATCAATAGTTATTGGTGAACGTGAAAAACGTGTCTTTCCTTTGACAGAAAAGGCCTTGCAGACTTTTTGGCCACTCCAGCAGATTATTATTTTTGAAGCCAAGAAAGTAGACGGGTGGTTCTAGGAGAGAGGCAGCCGGGGTGGGGTGACGGGTGTCTGGCCCGCTAGTTGATGCTGCGCCAGGCAACCCGGGTGCTTGGAGGCACCAGGGCAGAATGGAGTCAAGAAACGCGGGCCACAGGGAAGGCCAGACGCCCACAGGGGTGACACCGCAGCCACTGGTCCAGAGCTTCCGGTCCCCAGTTGCCGGGGATTGTGGGTGCCCATTGCTGTTGACACAGACAGACGCAAAGCTGGGCTGCAGAGGGTCCGATGTGAGAGCGTCACCACCGGGGGCTTCACCGAAGCAGCTCTGCACCCTGGGGACCCTCAGCACATCCGCACCCTCACGGGTGGGCCCGGGGTGGGGCCGCCCAGGTCTTCACCCTTGTTGCTCCCCGGTGCACCGGCACGTGGTTGCCCCTTGCTGCCAGTCCAGGCACCGGACCCCGACTGCAGCCTCTCTGACACGTCCTCTCCGCTCCTGTCTTCCTGCTGCCGCGGGGAAGCTCCGCGTCTCCCGTTTCCGCCGCCAGGTTGCGCATCCACGGACGCAGGCAGCCAGGCGACCATCACTCGCGGCCGCCGGGCCAGGCCCTGGAAGCAGACGCAGCAGCTCCGCCCCTGAGCCGCCCCGCACGCGTGTCCTCCAGAACGCGGGTTGGAAGCACCTGAGCGAGCAGGCCCGGCCACAGCGCTGGGGACAAGTGCCGGGGACACGGGGGCAGGAGCTGGCAAGGCCACCTGGAACCAGATGCCCAGAACGAGTCCACATTCACCACCGATGGCCAGAAAGACCTCCAGGCCAGCCCGCTTGGCAGACACGGGTCGTTATCTGGTTAACCCGATTTTCCATGTTTGCCTTAATTGAAACTGAAAATTCAAACTGTACGAGCAGGTTCCCTGTCAGCCCGGGTCCCTTTTCAGACGCTGCAGGGTGAGAGGCGCAGGCTCGCGCAGCAGGAAGGGCGGGAGTGACGCGGCCGCCAGCAAACACGGATGACAGGGGTCTCCCGAGGGCCCCACAGCCCCGAGTGACTCCCCGGGTCCTGCTCTCGGCCACCCACTCACTAGGCCCCATGTCACCGAGCCACAGCTGCTGCCCCTCATGCAGCGGAGAGGGAAGGTCCCTGCGGAGGACTGGCCCCCAGGTAGCAGGGCCACCGTGGGGGGAACACGGGCAGCCGCCTGGGAGAGGAAGCCGCCGCACAGGCCCCGTGAAACAGGCCCCCTCCCGCCAAGGTCACCGCCCGTGGCCAGCCCCACGTTGACAGAGGTGCTCCTTGGGGGGCTTCCCCAGCCCACCTGGGTCTTCCACTGCAACAGAGGGTGAGCGTCCCCTGGTGCGGGACAGCCCCTCCCAACCGGGGCGCCGATGGTAACCCACCCTCCACCCTAGGAAAATATATTTAATGCAATTAATAATTTAGGAAGTGGGAGCGCGTGCTGGTGGAGAGTTAAATGCTTGTCAGAGTGATGGATGCAGGCTTCCCACCACCGGCCATCCAGGAGCCCGGGGGGCCGGAGAACGGGCTGACCTTGGGCCGCCAGGCGCGGGAGGCAGGCGGCAGCGCGGGAGGCTGGGCGCGGCGGCCTTTCCCCAATTACAGGGCTGGAAACGCATTAAAATTAATGCAGTCTTAACTCCTAGAGCAGGCCCTACTTTCGTAATTAGTGCATAATTATTCAGTTTTTGATATCCCGGAAAATTATCACGTGGAAATTATTTTAGGCAGCGTAACAATAGCTGAACTCCCTCCCCCACCCCATTAACATGGGAAAGTAATTAACACTTTATTACAGTGCAAATACTATTACTGCTCCTGTTTAATGACTTTGGCCGCTGCGTCCTAAGCAGGAAATTCGGGAACGCTATGGAGCGGTGGTTTCCTATAAATACATCACAAATGGCCTGCGAAGATTAGGACGGTTGGGGTAGCTGCGTTGACAATCAGGAGGCGCAGACACTCCGTTGCTGAAAGGCTGGTGGCGGAGAAGCGGCATGTGGCACGGTCACCTGGCTCAGCCGGGCGGCACCGTGTGGCCACGCGTCCCGTCCCCTGACCCCCGACCCTGGTCCTCCTGCTCTGCTGCTGGTGGGCACTGCCAACGGACAGACCAACACTGGGAAGTTCAAGACACTGGGAAGAAATTGAAATGTCACTCCTCCTGCGGTGCGAACAGAACTCGCTGTTCTCATACTGGGGCGGCGCTGGGGTGTTTACAGTGGGGGCAAAAGAGGAGGTGTGAGTGGGTGTCCGTTCACAGCGGCACCTGATGGAAAACCCAGAAGTGACCTCCGGCATCCCCGGCCTGGGAAGGGCGGTCGGTGATGCATATTCACACTGGAACGTGGCACCAGAATTTAAGCCTGAGGGCAGTGGCTCCTTGCACAACACGGATGCACCCTGAGACACGGTGCATGGGGGGAAGGCCGCCCAGGAGGCTGCATGCCCGGAGATCACTGAACTAAGTAACACACACTAGCACGCGTGCACACCCCACCCCGCCGCACTGTGAACGCCATTTCCTTCTCGTTCAGGAGGGGGTGTCCTGCAGTGGGGAGCGGGGCCTGGGATGAGGGGCGCACGGGAAGGACGGGTCTGAGGTCAGGAGCGCTGGGGTCCCGGGGGGAGGGGGAGGTTTATTATGTGAGTGGGCCCAACAGAGCCGCATCTGTTACGTATAATCTTTAACGCATGAAACAACTACTTTCAAAAGACAACATAAGGGAGAAAGAGAGAAACGTCCCAAAATAACCAACTCCTCGCCAGCACCTGAGAAACTGGCGATGCCTGCGGGCCCCGAATACGGCGGGAGCGGCGCCTTTCCCTGCGGCAGACCTTTCCCCAAGGCCAGGAGTCACCAAACGTACAGATAGATGGGGGTCTGTCACCCAGCCCATTGGACACATGTCATCATACTGGGCTTACATCCTGCCCCTCAGAATGAGTCGCTCTGTGGTCTGACCCACCCCCTACTTGGGGCAGGACTCTAATGTCCAGTGTCCACTGACGGGCGTCCCTGCGACAGCACCTGGGCTCTTCCTGTGCTGGCTGCAGCCCGAGGGACCAGGCGGGGACGGTGCCCCACAGGGACCCCTTTTCTGGGACAAAGTGACCCAAGCCGGCTTCCCCCGCCAGCTCAGAAAGGGAACCAGGCCCGCAAAAGGCTTCAGGTTCAGGGTGCAAGATCAACGTAGAAACATCGGTGGCATTTCCCACTCCTGTCCTTGAATGAGCCGAACGTGAAATTTGGGGACCCAGGCCCATCCCAACAGCCAGGGAAGGAATGGCGCACGTAGAGACCCGTTTAAGGAACGAAACGCAAGATGAATGCAATGAAATCTAGAAAACAAGGTTAAGGGAATCTTTACGAGCCCGGGGGGCAGGGAAGACACTCACCCCCATAGATCGGAAGGCTGATGCCATTTAGCTGGGGTGCTGCCAGCTGGCCGTGGGTAATGGTGCTGGGTCACAGTGGCAGGTCACGACTCGTGCCGCTGTCCATCGGTCCTTGAAGGCTTGGTCTGGGCCTCCTGCCCCTCTGAGACCCGGCCACCGCTGGCCACCCCCTGAAGCGCAGAGCCAAGCTAAGCCCACTGACACGCACTTGAATCCTATCAGCCAGGTAAGGAACCAGGTAAGGAACCATCTGCAAAGCCGTTTCCCCTAAGACGTGACAACGGACACATGATTGGCGATGATGTGGAATGGATTCCAGCTTATTTCAAAAGGCCAGCTATACACCCAGCAACAAAAACTCTTCGGGCCATTTAAAAACGGCAGAGCTAAGGGAATGTCTGTACCTCAGCCAACTGTTTTGACTGCTTTTAATTAAATACAAATGAAATAATTGACAGAACGTGCCATTAGGCAATTATTTTGCTGGCATTTCGTCTCTTCTGAGACGTAGCCGCTTCCTGCATTGATCATCTAGAAGGCTCATTAATTCAGCTGGAGCTGGTTGTGACAGCGCTGAAGAGCTAACAGCAACTCGGGGACACCGAGAACCTTCATGCGAATACCACGTTTGTGTAAACGTCGCACACTTTAGATCCCAGACTCCTGCTATTTTTACCCTTTTTTTCTTTTCCCTCAAATCCTGGGGCCATCACGGTGGGATGTTAATTCATTTCTGATTAACTATTGTAAAGAAGTGAATAAATGAGCAATGAAACCGGTGCTCCTCTCTGAGAGTTTACCAACTTACCAGCTGGTTCTCACTTCCCGAATAATCGGAAATTTTAGTCTCTGTCCCAGAATGTGCATGAAACCAACTAGAGTGCTCCAGGTCCACAGCAGACCGGGGCCGGGGTCCCCCCTTAGGGACACCCCTACCCCACACTGTCGACAGCTCTACGGGAGCAAAGGGGGCCCCTGGGTGCTCCCTGGGGGACTGAAGCCGGGTGATCACTGAACAGGTGAACCCAGCGGGGCTCAGCTGTGATGACTTCAACCTGCTGGGGACACTTGGCGACACCTGGTGACATGTGTGGTGCCACACGGGGTGGCTGCTGGTGTTGTGTGGGTCCAGACAGCTCACCGTCCTGCGGTGCCCAGGACACTGAAAACAGAGACGACCCGATCCAATGTCACCAGCACCCATGATGAGACTCCCGAACTAAGTAAGCCCTTGATTTGCCACGTGCACGCGGTTTCTGGATTGAACTGAAGAGAAATTGAATCTCATAAATTAAAACAAGTCTAATGAAGCTCAGAATGTGTTACAAAGTCACCATTTCTGGCACTTCAAGGCTGGTGACAACAAAGATTAATGAAAAAAGCAAGACAACACTCCCCAACGAAGAACAAAAGAATTTCCCCAGTTATCACCGAAGGCCTGTACAGAATGTAACAGACACGCACCTCCCCTGTCTTTATGAATTTGATGCCATTTGAGCCAAAAAAGTGTGACTCAATGTTTCTACCTTCGAATCTTAACATCGAACATCAAATTATGCTAAGCTTTCTAAATATTCTTTTGTTATGTGGGTTATTGGACACATCTATGCAGTCAATAGATGACCGTGGGCTCTATAAAAATAGCTCCTTTTGGCCCTGGCTGGTAGCGCACTGGATAAGGCGCCGGCCTGCGAACCCAAAGGTCGCAGGTTCGATTCCCCAGCCAGGGCACATAACAAGGTTGCAAACCAGGTCTCCAGTCTGGTCTGTGGCTGGAGGCAGTTGAAATGCAACCATACATTGAAAAAAAAAAAAAGCTCCTTTCAAGTGTCCTGGATTTTTAAAAATCCCCATGATAAAACATGTGCTAATCTAAACCAAATTGGAGGAAACCATGTTGTGTTCTGGATAGTGGAGTCTGACTTGGGGGCGGACCAACACGCCCCCGTCACGTCCCGTGTGGACACGCGTGCCCGCGGCCGAGCCCACTCCTGAAACACAAGTGGCTGCCACTCTGACACCCTCACGTTAGCGTCCTTCTAAATCATCTTGAAAAATATGTTGGTCTTTCAGGTTCGGTTATTTCGTTGCTTAAATCGTATTAGAACCATCAACAACAGTTTGTTAATGTAATTTCTCTCCCTCCCCCTCCTCCCCTGTCATCTGGAGTCATCTGTTACATTGTCATCGCGAATCCCGAAGGGGACCGGTCCTGCGTCCGCCCGTTCTTTATCTCCCTGCTACCTTTAGGAGCCGCAGCCCCGTATCATACACACTCGGGTTCCCTTATCACCTCTCAGCTGACAGGCCGCCTTCCTCTTGCAGCCGCCTCGCTCATCTGTTATTTAGACAAAACTAGGTCTGGGCAGGGTTGTCCGGAAACTTTCTGATGTGAAAACTGAGGCGGCTGGTTTATTCTCTCCCCTTTTACCTGAAAGTGTTATGAGATCGTTGTTAGTTTGCATGAGGACGTCAGATGGATTGATTGGCCTAGTGGGGTCGCATCGCAGGTCTGCTGGCCCCTGAGTGTTGCCCTGACGCCCCCACATTCCCCGGGGCGATGCGCCCTGCCCCCCCAGCACCGCATCCCTCTGTCCACCCCAGTGAGGGCCACAGAAGGCAGCTGCCTCCCTTGCATGAGGACCCAGGGAGGGGGGCAGAGCGGGGAAGGCTGTTTAGCACCTACTGTGTGTCAAGCAATAGTCCAGGTGTGTTATGCACTCTTGTATCGTCAGGGTTTGAACGGCCCCTGGGCAGCTCCCTTCTGCGGCTCGTGTCCACCCTGAACCCTGTCTTGACAAAGACACTTCCGTGGATTGGTCCGCGATGCGTTCTCAGAGACGGTTGCCACGTCAACGGTGCACGTGCATGAAGCCCCTTACGGGATGACGCTAGCAGACACTAAACCGGTGGTGGAGAAGGGTCTCTCGCTGCCCCTCGGAGGACAGGAGCGGCTCGCAGACAGGTTCGTCTCCAGAAGTCCATCGGCACGACACGCGGATCCGGAGTTGCCGACGGGTCCAGTCCACAGCTTCTCACGGGAAACTGCGGACGGAAGGCACGCTCCTACGTCATCCCTAGCAAGTGATGAAAAATTGCCAGGCGGTCGAGGCGAGCTCACCCCGCTGTCAGCCGGGAGCCCGGGGTCACCACGGGGGAGCGTGATGGGGCGCAGCCTCCCAGCCTCCGAGAGGCGCGCGGTGCCGGGACCATCGCTGACGTCCAAACGGGGCCATCGCAGGGCCCCTTCGCTGGTGAAACCGTTCCAGGGCCGCTCCTGGCACAGCCGCTCAACTGTTAAACATTTGTAAAAACTGGTGAGGTGAGCCTTCAGCCTAGAATCCAGAAGAAACAGAAGATACTTGTGACGGTAAATAAATCAGGTATCCATGAATTAAAACACCAACGATTGGACGAGATAAATCCTACATCTGGTTCCATGGGAAGACCTTTATTAAATTTCCCCTTGTAATCTGAAATTTAATTGAAAATGATATGAGGTACGTGGGTCAGATCAGCCAGGTTCAATTTGATAATGCATGAATGACTGAATTAATTAATTAAATATTACACTACATTTTAAGGTGGTATTTGAATAGCAGTGAGGTTGAAAACACTTTCCTCAGTGAGACCACAAATTCGAAAAGCAAATATAGTGAAGGGGGGAGACACATTTTACCTTGTAGCTACCTTTTTTAATGATATGACATATGATACAATAAACAAAATAAAAATATTATAGACAATTAACCTTGTTGATTACCCATATGATAGATAAGTAACAATAACTCCAATATACTAAAATTTTCTACAGATTTAGAAATGGATGAACACCAGGATTAATATGTAACGGAAGAGGAAGTTCACGTACCAGGAAACACGCAGTGGGGGCCTGGAACAAGAAGCAGTGATGAGGTCCCGTTCTGTCCCTTTACTGGAGAATTTCATGAACATTTGGAGCCATGCAGACATTGGGAAAGGGACCTTCTGCTACAATGCTGTCAGGGAATGGATTATCAGAAACTTTCAGACCATAAGCTAGTGTGATTTATAGTACATTAAATTCACATTTTCTTGTAACCAGATATTTTCAGTCCTGGAAATTTACCCCATAAAATAAACACTCGCGCATTGACAATCATCTGTGGAGCCATGCAGCTTTGTTTGAACAAAAAGAAAAACGGGAAACAAGTGGATGCCCTCCGTAGAAGTGTGCTTAAATAAACTATCCCATAACCAGACTTTACGGAATGTTAACTACTCCTTTAAAGAATGCATCTTGCATTATCGGTTAGCTCAGGAGATATTCATGATACACCCTTCACTTGCAAACAACAAGGTACAGCATGATACCATTTTTACAAGACAAAACAAAATTAAAATCAAGAGGTGCACATGTAGGTAGGAGGGGTGTATGGAGTGACAGGTGCAAGAGGGGATAGGAACACAAGTCATACCAGCCTGAAGTTGCACTGTGGTCTGATTAGCTAAGGGGGAGATGGGGGACTGAAGAAGGAATAGGGGATCTATTAGCTCTTACTTCTGATAATTTTAGATGGTCTTATTTGTTCTAATTTAATAACAAATTTTTTTTTTTTTTTAAATAAAGCATCAGTGGATTGACACTGGCCTGTGAACCCAATGGTCACTGGTTCGATTCCCAGCCAGAGCACATAACCAGGTTGCAAGCCAGGTCTCCAGCCAGGTCCGTAGCTGGAGGCAGGTGAAAGGCAACCATACATGGATGTCTCTCTCCCTCTCTGCCTCCCTCCCTTCCCCTCTCTCTAAAAATAATGAATACAATCTTTTTTTAAAAAGTTCATTTGCAAAAGAAACAAAAACTACAGAATACCAAAGAATGATTTTAAGAAAAAAATTTAAGGTCAACTGTAAAATCCATTAAGGGTCAAACAGAAGGACTTAAATCAAGATTCTGATCATATTTTTTAAATAAAAATTTAGCAACAAACAGGACAATATGTACAATTTTACCCAACTAATTTATAAATTCACAATAATTGTATTCATAGATTCAAGCTAATTTAATTCTCTGTGTACTCCAAATAGAATATTTGTCCCTCATAAAATGATTCTAAAATGAATCTAGGAAATAAATAAGAATCATAAAGTATTTGAGCTTGAATGAGAGAGACTTGTTAAATTATAAAGTTAAGACATTAAAATGGTGAAGCACAGGTAAGAGACTAGGCCAATCAATGAAGAGAATGAAAACCTCAGCCCAAGTGTGGGTAAGAATTTACTGTGATGAAGGTAGTATTTCAAAGCGGAGGATAAAGTCTAATTCAATAAATGACTTAAGTTCAAATGACTAGAAAAATGCCATCAAGTCCTCTTTCTCAGAAAATATCAATCGGTGATTTTTTTTAAAAGCAAAATATGACAATTAAGGCACAAAAGAAAAGGAAAACACAGTTGCTATCTGACTCTGGGGAAGGAACACAGCGTTTATGAAAAAGAGGTAAAATGAGTGGTAAACGTGGCCAAGCTGGAGGTGTAGGAAGACGCGCTGCGCCTCCCTCCCAACCAGAGGAAATTACATCTACTTTAAAACTGAATAAAAACAACGCAGGAATTTCAGAAAATGAAGTACATGGAGGTGCAACGGACGAAGAAGTAAAGACACACTCGGCAGGAGGGGCAGTGCGGGAGGAGGGCAGCTGCGGAAGCTCCGGAGCTGAGGCCACAGCGAAAAGCACAGTCGTGCAATTTAGCCTGGGAGGTGATCCCAAGGACAGGGTGTGCAGCCCACAGTCCCAGCGCTGGGAAAATAGAGTCACATTGTTTCAGACTGAAAACCAGTGGGTTTGGGGTAGAGAAAGTAAATGTCAGTCTCTACAGGCCAGCGGCATTGTTCCCTCCCACACCAATGAGTTCCTAGGCTCCACCCCTTACAATGTAACAGGTGTGACTGCTCTACCTAAGACACAGGAGGCTATCAAGTTGAGGAGACAGAGAAATATGGCCCACAAAAGGGAGCAGATCAAGGTGCCAGTGGGAGAACTGAGCAATAAGGAGAAAGTCAACCTAACAGACACAGAGTTCAAAATGCTAATGATAAAGATGCTCACAGACTTGGCGGGCATGCCTGAGTACAGCAAACGCAGAAGGGAGGAGGTGAAGGCTATGCCATGTGAAACAAAGAAAAATCCACAGAAAACCAAAAGTGAAGGAAAAGAAACCAGGATTCAAATCAGTGGTTTAGAACATAAAGAAGAAAGAAACAATCAACTAGTACAGAAAGAGAAAACAAGAATTGGAAAAAAATGAGGAGAGATTTGGGAACCTCTGGGACAACTTTAAACATGCCAACATCCAAATCATAGGAGCGCCAGAAGGAGAAGAGGAGGAGCAAGAAATTGAAAACTTATGTGAAAAAATAATGAAGGAAAACTTCTCTAATTTGGTGAATGAAATAGACATGCAAGTCTAGGAAGCACAGAGAGTCCCAAACAAGCTAAACCCAAAGAGGACCACACCAAGACACATCATAATTAAAATGCCAAAAGTTGAAGATAAAGAGAATCTTTAAAAAGCAGTAAAAGACACAAGAGAGAGAGAAAGGGAGAGAGAGAGTTACCTACAAAGGGGTTCCCATAAGACTATCAGCTTACTTCTCAAAAGAAATAAGGGCCTGGCAAGAAGTATTGAAAGTGATGGAAAGCAAGACCTACAACCAAGATGACTCTGTCCAGCAAAGCAGTCACTCAGAATGGAAGGGCAGACAAAGTGCTTCCCAGGCAAGGTAAAACTAAAGGAGTTCATCATCACCAAGTCATTAATTTATGAAATGTTAAAGGGATTTGTTTAAGAAAAACAAGGTCAAACGATGAACATTAAAATAACAAACTCACCATTCTCAGCAACAGAATCTAAAATATAAAAACAAAACCTAAGCAGACAACCAGAGAGGGAACAAAATCAAAGATATGAGGACAGTTGGAGGGGTGTCAGCTGGGAAGGGGAGGAGAAGAAGGGGGAAAGCCACAGGGATTAAGAAGCATAGTTGGTGCAGAAGAGACAGGGGGTGTTAAGAATAGTACAGGAAAACGTAAAGCGGAAGAACTCACATGCACGACAGCCGGACATGAACTAAGGGGGCGGGATTGCTGAAGGGAGGGGCTGCTGGGTGGAGGGGAGCAAAGGGAAAAGAAATTGGGACACATGTAACAGCATCATCAATTAGAACAAAAAGGTGACAGGTGACAGGCACCCAGGCGAGAGAGCACAGTCTGGGAGAGAAGGTGAGGCACTCGGTTACAGGCTGGAGAGGTAGCCATGCCGCTCTCACGGAGGAGCGGGGCCGGGGGGCTGGGCTGGTGAGGACAGCTGCTGCTCTCCTTGGGTTGACTCTGACTCAGAAGCCACCGGGGACTGTGCCTTGCAGACCCAAACTCTATTCAGTCTGTTGGAACTCGGCCCATGTGGAAAAGGACTCTTTCAGTACCTGAACTTCACCACGATCTGGCGCATCACAGAACATGCTTTCCTGGACCGTTACATGGAGGCTGATAACATGGTGCCCCGGATCCTGAGGGAGAGAGATGGCAGAGAAGGAACAGGGACCTTCTGGGCATGTTTTTGGCTGGTAGCCTTTTGGGGATCAAGAGAAGTGCTGGGTCTTGTGGGAGAACAGGGCTCTGAGCTGAGGGGCTCCCAGCCCCACCCACATTGGAATATTGTAAATAAAGACCTGTTTTCCTTAAAAAATGACTAATAAATAAGAGGTAGAACACTCACCAGTTATGATGAGAGTATACCCTTAATCTATAAAAGACTCCTACAAATTAATAAATAGTCCAAGGCCAGAATCAAGCAATTCACAAAAGAACGCCAGGGGGCCCATAATGTGTGGTAATAAAGAGTTCTACCTCTCCAATTAAAGAAATGTGAATTAAAATAACAACCAAGTATTGTTTTCTTGACATTCGGTCTACAAAAACGGAAGAACACAGAATGCCCAGTGTGGCTCATAATCGGGGGACATGGCTACTTTCATGAACTACTGATGGCGGAATTATTTTATAGGCCATCTTCCTGAAAAGCAATTTTACAAAACGTTTTAAATTGGGCACGACCTTTGACCAGGGAATTCCACTTCTAATATTCTTCCTGAGGGAGCCTGCAGAGGCAATTGCAAATAATTGTGAGCCTTGCCTTCATTATAACCATAGATTTAATGGCAA
Organism: Noctilio leporinus; assembly: GCA_004026585.1. Taxonomy (NCBI): domain Eukaryota; kingdom Metazoa; phylum Chordata; class Mammalia; order Chiroptera; family Noctilionidae; genus Noctilio; species Noctilio leporinus. The sequence goes on along the minus strand of PVIW01000050.1, from coordinate 503,332 downwards.
AACACCTCAAATCACCTACAAGTGTCTAGTTGGGGCTGGTTAAGTGAAATTTGTCTCCTGTCTCTGATAGACTAGCATCTATTCTGCCTTGGAGACTCAGGCTAGGAGTATTTCCTCACATGGGAAATGGTCACACTCTATTGTCAAGTGCAACTCCTAGGTTACGAAAGACAACAGAAACACGGTTCTAATTTGGTAATGACCGCACCCGAGCCTGAAAAGGGACTCCAGGAAATGACCCAGCCAGAGCAGAGTTATGATTTCTCTTGGACTTTCACAAGTTTTACAATGAACGCGGGTGACTTGCGTATAGAGCAAACAAAACCAAAAAAGTCTGATTTTTGGAACAGCTCTTTGTTTTCAGGTTTCCAAGTGTCCCTGACCTAAACAGACTCTGGGGAAACAAACAAGAAGAACCAAGTGGCCCTGGCTGCGGCGGCTCGGTGGGTTGGTATTATCCCCACAGAGGGAAGGGTCGCTGGTTGGATTCCCGGTCAGGGCACAAAAACTCACGATTTCCCACGCAGAGCTCACCCGTCTGCCTGGAGGCCTCTGCTGACTCCCTGGGGTCCGGGGAGGGGGGCCACCCAGGTCCTGGCCCGAGGCAGGGTGGTTGGGCCAGCCTTCATCAAATCACTTTCAACATGATAGAATTTCAGGGGGGAAAAATCAAATTAAAACATTCATCCAATTAGTAAAACAGACGGGTAGAAATGAACCGCTTTTGGATGTACCTGACTTCCCCGACCCCTTAGGAATTCAACTCATCTTGTCTGTCAATGTCACGCCGACGCCCGCAGACCCGGCGCCTAAGTTAATAATCGTCCAAGGGGAGAGTTGGGAAGGACGGCGGTTGTCATAAAAGAGGTATTCGAAATTCTTCCTAATCATGCCAACTGTATCCGGATTTATCCGAACTGCCTACCCGGGGGAGGAGACACGGAACCTCCAGCAGGTGAGTTCAGCCGTCCACGTGCCCGGGCGCCGGCCGGGGCGCCAGCAAGTCCAGCCCATGTCTCCTCCCACCGTCTGGAGTTACTGCCATGTGCCCGCAGCCTCCGGGCCTGCAACACGGGCTGCCCTTGGCGAGGTGGCTACCGTGCGAACGACCATGTGACAGTCAGGCTGCCCGCCTGCGAGGGCATGGACTCCTGACAGCGGCTCCCTCACGGCGGGAAAGGCCACCTGGAAGCTTCCACCCAGAGCCGGGGTCCCTCCCGGCCAGCCAAGGCGCAGGCACTGCCGCCAAGGCTCCCGCGGCTGCAAGAATGAGTCACAGAAAGCCAGGAAGGGCAGCTGTCAAAGTGCATCTCCCTGGAGGACACTATTAATAACTATCTTTATTAAGCTTCTATTTGATGTTGCCTTTCACGCTCTTCCCATTTTTATCAGGCCCGCGTCACGACCTAAAACTCTTCCGCCTTGCTATTGTGGGATTTTGTTTTAATTTCCAGATTTGGCCTCTTTTCTGTATGCGGAATGCTGCGGAGAATGAGATATGGCGCTTTGAAATTATAAATTATGATTGAAATTTAAAGCCGTGTGCTTGGAGCTTGTGTATCGTTGCTTTATAATTTATTTAGAGGTATTGAAAAATCCGTATTGAAATTAAAAATGTAATATATAAATTCATCTTTCTTTGTTTATCCCGGTGTTTTATAGCGCACCTGGTCTGAGACCGTCACGGAGCATGTTTTCAGAAATACCGGAGAGGGATGCATGCATTTTTTTCCCAGAGTTTTCTTGCCTTACAAGTTTCTAATTCATTATAACTTCTTGCGCTGGCGAAGTTATAAACAACTCCAAAAATGGGCTCCTCTTCTCTTCTTTTCTGGTTTTCTTTTATCTCCAACATCTCAGGTGATGCCCGTGACTTCAGCAGTTAATGTTCCTAATTAATAGCTGTTATCTGCGACCTGCTGCCGCCCTTCAACCATCATCTAAAAGGTGCATTTGTCGGACTAATTTGCTTTTACTTTCATTTAGGTGCACTAATGCAAATTAAAGACATTAGCTAATCAGGCACGAGAATAATGTATAAAGAAAAGGAAGAGGGTAGGTCTTTCCCAACATAAAGTACATGGAATTACTACAGAAATGACCCCAGCGAGCCCTACTGCTTTATGTGATAAGGATCCTCTCAAATTCCATCTGTGAACAGTTGGTCAGTCCTTTTATGGAGAAAAGACATTTCTCTGGGTTCATATTAATTTTTGTGCACATCTGCGCGTCCGCCTAATCCCTGCTCGAATTCCACTTCAATTAGAAGGAATGGGTGTCAGCTCCTTGAGCGGTTTTAATTGCAATATGTAGATCACAGGCGGCACCCATCGCCAGCCACAGAGCAGCGCGGTTCTCCCCTCGGCCTCCGCGAGGGACTCCTGTCCACCTGCAGGGCTGGTTATTGAGGAAGAATTTTCATGGATCGCGTGGGTGGGTTTCCAAATGGAAACGGAGACCGGCCCCGCGGGCAGCAGGCCAATCAAAATTAACGCAAAAGGACAACGAAGGACTAGTTTCAAGGAACGCCTCTGCCTTCTGACTCAAGGGCACCGGCGACAGGCGTGGCCAGCGAGACAGGCTCCCGTTGCGCCGGCGCTGAATGACGCTGTGCATGCGTTTCTCCTCTTAAGTAGGTTAAATACCGTCCTCACGGCTGGCTTCCAATCGTCACCAAAGCTGCTCCCCCAGAGCCCTGGAAGCTGCGCTTGAAATCAGACGGTGTCCCCGCGGCCTCTCCGAGACGGCAGAGGACAAGGGGACGTGGCGCGCACTTCGCGGGCCGGGCGTCCGCAGGCTCGCAGGGCCCGGCCTCCTCAGGTCGGGTGCCCGTATCTCCACATCAAAACCACAGTCAGTGCCACCACCCGAGCTCCGCTTCCCGGTGCTTCTTTGGCAGAAAACGTCTCCTGCGTGCCCACCCCCCTCAACCTCGTGATCTCCCAGGAGCGACCACGGGGCCTCAGCTCGCAAGTGACGTCGAGTGGCTGCGGAATCAGAAACCATTGCCCAGAGCTCAAACGATCCAGGATGACACCCAGCAGCGTCCGCCAGGTCAATCGCGCTTCTTCTGCAAGGGTGGCTGCAGCTTTAAGAAGGCCACGGAGCCGGCCGGGGAGCTCAGCTTTTATTTTACTACTGTATAGCAACTACTTGGACAAACACAAACCAAGAATTACAGCGCGCCGTAAGTTATTTTAATATCCTGTGGCGGCGCGTACTTCCCATGAAGTCCCAAGACTATGATTACGGTTCTCGGTTGGTGTGGAAGTGTCAAGTTGTTTCGAGTGACTACATACTCTAAATTATATATAACTGTTACTTTATAGCTAATAGGCACTAAAATTACTTTACAACAGAAATGCGAAGTTATATTTTCATCCTTTCTGACAGACAATAAAGCTTATTTATGAGATACAATTTCTCAGGCATTAAAACATCTCATGTTTACAAAAACATTAAAAAGTATTATTACTCGCTCTTTAAAGGAATGAAAAAAGCCAAACTATTATGGAAATATTTGTTCTGCTTGGCGATGTCTCCGTGCTGCCCAAATGTCATCATGTCATTTATGAGCGTGGCTGGTTTAAATACTTTCGAAATTAAAAATACTTGCAGGTTCAAATAGAGGTCAGCGATCAGAGGTCAGGGCGGTCTCACGGTCTGCCGCCCGGCACCAAGTCCCTTGAAAGGCGCTGAGATGAGGACCGACTGACGGGTGACAGGTGACGGCTGTCTGTTTCCATCGGTGTCCCAGGAAGACAGTTACCGAGTGTCCTCCCGCCACCTCGCTGGGCGCAGGTCAACGAGACGAGCTCTTGCTCAAAAACGAAGTTTCTCGTTTCCTCTTCAGCGGGACCAGCTCGCTTGCGAGCCGCTAGGGTTTCCAGGTTCTTGGCTCCACCTGCCGAGGCACGGAGCCCCGGGGCGGGGGGCGGGGGTGACCCAGGACGGGGGCGACCCAGGACGGGGAGCGAGGGAAAGCCTCACCTCACTTGCTCCCACCTCGGAAGCCGGCGCGGCGAGCGGGCAGGAGACGGAGACCTTCTGAAACTCGCCCACAGCCGCCGGCCCCGTGGCACGTCTGCCCTTTGACCAGAGGGAACCAGAAGGCACCAGCAGGTAGGTGGGCAATGCCCGGTGGGCAAAGCCGTAGGGGAGACAGGGGAGACCCCCCAACCCCGGAGCCTGCACAGCACACTCAGCCTGGCAGCGGCAAAGCCCAGAAAGAGGGTGTCCTGTTGGCAGGTCACGCCGTAACCCCAGGGTCTGCTCTCAAGCGTTGGCGGGCTGGCCTGGGGCCCTGTGCCAGGGAGCGGCGGCCGGGCAACACGTCCTGGCACGTGGAACCGCATGCGGCCTCTGGGTCTCAGGGCGTCGTCCACTGTGAGTCCAAAGCCAGGGCAAGGGACGACGCGATGGAGAAACCCAGGGGAAACGATGCCTTTCACGGGGACCCGGTGGGCGTTTGCAGCCTTTGCTGACCCTGTCCTGGCCCCGGCCAGCAGCACCAGCAGGCAGGAGCCTCCCCGGGGTGGGGCCGACCCCCGCCCGGGTCTAGAAGCCGGAGCCCCGTCCTGAACAGCAGCCTCAGGGGCCCCGGCTGGGAGAGCGGCCTCAGGTGTCCTGTTTCTGGGGAGACAGGATCACCCCCAGGGGCTGCCTCCAAACCCCCTTTATGCCAAAGGACCAGAGCTGGTTTCTTTTGCTTTCAGCCCAGCTCCTGGCACCCGAGGGAGAGCAGTCCCAGGGCCCCTTCCCCTCCCCACCATCGCTTCCTGCGGGGGAGGGGACCTGAGGGTCATGCAGGGAAGGAGGCGCCCCTGCTGCTCCTGGGCCCTGCGGCCAGGAGGCTGACCCGTGTCCTTCGCAGGAGGCATGTCTCCAGGTGCCCAGCGGCGAGGATCCCCACTGCACCCCACAGCTACTGCGATGCCCCCAACCCCCACCTCTGCCCGAATCTTCTCCAAGGTCACCTGAGGCTGCAGGGTCACGGCTCTTTCACACTGTTTCTGACAACTTGCCTTCTCAAGGGAAACGTTGGGGTTCCTTCCCTGGAAAGTCCACGTTCTCCGCAAGTGGCCCAACTGACTGCTAGCAGCTGCACCCCCAGCCTGGGGTCCTCGGTGACGCTACCACCAGAAAGACGCGTTCATGGCTCCCCTTCTGACCCACCTCCCTGGCTGCTCCGCGCCACCCTTGGGGAGGTCGGGGTGCACAGGCCCTGGCGTCTGACCCCGGACACTGCCCAGGCCACACGAGGCTCTGGCAGGGAGGCTGCCCACGCCGGGCACCTGGGTCCTGCCGCCCAGGCAGGGGGTCCTGCTCTAACCCGTGGTCTCTGCAGGAGGCCCAGCAGGAGGCCAGACAAAATGTTTAGCTGTGTTTTAAAGGGCTCATCTCTAACCACGGACGCGGTTCCTCCTCCCACGCGTTCATTAACTATTAATCTGACTCGCGGGCAGGGGACGGGAAGCCCAGCTCTCCTGCGTGAAAGGAGGGAGACATCGCAACACTGCAGAATTTTGAAAACAAGAGCAGTTACAAAGTCAAACGTGGCCACATCCACTGAAAGGAGCAGAGCACACGTGCCCAGGTGTGCGGCTGCGTGTGACTGTGTGTCCGCGTGGGCAGGAGAGCATGGGCTCTGGGAACATTCACACCCACTGCTAAGGAGGCTTTGATGTAAGATCAGGCGAACCTGGGTTCACATGGATACACGTCCGATCCATAACGGCAGATGGAACAATTCACGTTTCCCAATTTTATGAACAGAAACATAACACTCGTTCCTGAGGGGTCCAGTCTCCCCCGCCCCACCCCAGGCACAGAGGACAGTGACCAAGGCGGCCCTGGACCTGTGACAGCCGTGACATGGAGCAAGTCAATCAGAGCGACCTCTAGGACATCAGCACCATCTCCACGACTGGCCTCAGGGTCCTGTGAGTGGCCACGCGTCCTGTTACGTGGGGGACCATGAAGGCACGTACGTGGAAACAGACCCCGAGGTGTAGGGACAGTGGGACAGATTCCCAACAACTGAGGCCCCATCCCTGATCCAGCCACTTCCGTGACCCATCCCGCTGTTTCCACTTCCGCGCGGGGAGGTGGGAGGCTCAGTCACGGCGGCGGATGGCACCCTCACTACGCCATTTCCCCCACGCCGGCTCCGCTCCCTCCCCCGCCAACCCTTGAGCGGCTCAATGGTTAGCTGGCCGGCTTCTTCACAACCACCCGCTCGATTTACAGCAATAACCACCAAGAAAAACAAACGTATTTCTTCCTTAAGCAGAGCAGGGGGAACCGAACGGTAAATAACAAAGGCGTTACCTTTCATGACGGTCGATCAAATTTATGTTGTTACAAAGTGAGACCAAAAGTAAATCATGCCCCAATAGAAGGATCCCTCACTCTGAATCAAGGCCGACTGAGCAGAGAACGAAACGGAAGTTCAGGTGGGTCTGTCAGGGGAGAAGCCTTCGGTCCCTGGCGACGGGGACGCACTCAGACCAGGGCTCAGAGGTGGGGGACAGCGAGGTGCTGACGGTCGCTCGGCCCGGGGTGGGAGCCCGTCAGACTCGCGTGAAGCGCCCGGGCTCCGCGGGCCGGGCAGTGAGCGGCAGCGAGTGGACAGCAGACCCTGAGTGGCGGCTGGAGGCCAGCAGACTGTCACAGGCGGGAGGCTGCGGAGGGAAAGGGTGCAGGGTAGGGACCCCAGCCCAGCGTCCGTCAGATTTGGGGTGAAGATCGGATCTAGCCCCCCACCTTCCCCCAATCAGAAGGATCCCACGCGCTGCGGGGCTTACACGCCAAGTGGACGTGAAGACACCAGTGGCTGCCAGCCCAACGCCCGACTCCACCACTGGTTCAGGCCACGGATGCCGGGGGACTGGTCCCTGGTGGGTGGGCGTGCTGGGGGGGATCAGGCCGGCGCAGACTTGGACAAGTCGCTTGTGTAAGTGACTAAACCACTTTAACCGAAACGGGCTCTGAGGGACACACCTGGCGCCCGTGAGGCCTGTTCCCACCTGGGAGCGGATCCCTCCTCGGGAGGGAGCGAACCCGGAGCCGTGGGGAAGCGGGGGACGAGGTGGGGGGTGCAGACACGTACTCAGGGCCGTGGGCCAGCTGGGTCAGTGCTGACGGGAGTCGCCCTTCCCCACGGACCCTGCAACCCTGCACCTACTTCAGAAGAACATGCATGTCCTCCCTGGAGAGGAAGAAACTGTGAGAGCTAAGTTCTTGTAAGAGCTAACATTCTTATTTCCATGGAATAAGATATGTTTCCTTTAACAAACACATATCCTCACACAACTACATACATACACACACACACACACATCTATACACCTGTATGTGCACACACATCACACATGCCTATACACATGCACGCATGTACATGCACACCCAGCCACACGTGCACACACACCACACATCACACATGCCTATACACATGCACACATGTACATACCTATATACACATACCCACACGTGCACACACATCACACACCTATACACATGCACACATGTACATATACCTATACACACATACATACATGCACATACATTACACATGCCTATACACATGCACACACACCTAGCCACACGTACACACACATGCACATGCTCACACATCACACACGCCTATACACATGCACACATGTACACATACCTATACACACATACCCACACATCGCACATGCCTGCACACATGTGCACACATACATATACATGCACATGCACACATATCACACATGCCTATATACATACACACCTGTACATGCACCTATACACACACACACACACATGCACATGTCCCTCCTGTTTGCTCCTGAGCACCCTCCGTGTCTGCCCTTCAGCTTCCTCCTCTGCAGGTCACGCAGCCCAGCTGTTCCCTGGGGGCCTTTCCAACTGCCGTAGTGTTGTGTCATGTCCCCTGCTCCTGATGCCCCCGTCCCCCCTGCATGTGCTCTGGTCCACACGTGATAGCCAGGCAGGGCCCGATCGGCACCCGGCGAAGTGGGGGCACATGCGTGGCTGCCTCCCCACTCCCACACTTGCTGCCAGGCAGCAGCTCAGCTCTGAACCCCGCTGCGGCCCCAGCGTGATGGCCGTGACCGTGGCCAGGGTCGGGCAGGCTCTGCCCACTCACGGCGGCCTCCTGACAGGGCGCCCTATGCTCTAGATCATGAGAAAATGAGAAAAGGTGCGAGATATGGGGTCCGGGTCCTTTGCTCTGTCCCTGATGTCCCTGAAGATGAAACTGCAGGGCCGGCCGGCTCTTCTTTCCTGCGTGTCCCGCGTGCACCGCGAACACAGGGACGTGAGCGTGTCTAGGAGCCAGACACGTTTCTCGCAAACCTGCTGCAAGGAAGCTGCACAGTGAAGGTGGGAACCTCAGGTGAGCAGCACTGGGCGGGGGACGGGTGGGGCTCAGAGCAGACCCGGAGGCCACCAGGCAGGGACAGCGCGTGCGGCTGCCTCCGTGGGCCGGGGCGCTGGTCACGCAGGTGCCCCCACCGTCAGCCTGGGTCCTGCCCAGCGCAGCTTCGCACCTGCTCTCCGGGGGGTGGGGGGTGGCCCGAGCTCTGCCCTCCACCCCACCCGGTCCTGGTGGATCGGCCGAGAACAAAGCTACACGAAGATGGTTCCTGGTGAGGGGGGAGCCAGGCCAGTGCTTTCAGAGATCGCAGAGCGGGCTGAACACAGGGGCGCCCCGCCGTCCCGGGCGCCTCATCCATCAATACGGAAAGCTTTTAAACTAAAGTTGCAAATATCTCAGGATGAGAGAATAAACACCGTGCCGGCTTGATATACTCTTTCTGAAACTTTAAAATCTTACCCCATTAGCCAAAAACACGGCCTTTCCCCGGAGGCCCTGGGAGGGCCCCGGCTGGCCCTTCAGACGTGCTGGTTACACTGAGAGTTTTCCGGGAGAAGCATGAATCTTCCCTGTCCGCAGAAGAGAAAGTACTCCAACCCACGGCAAAGCCGTCATAAATTATAAACTACCGGGGAAGCCAACACTCAGCCGCTAGAAGAAAACTCCCAGCAACGCGCAGGCGCGGACGCAGGCAGCGGTGACTTCTAGGACAATGGCTCCATCAGCCTGCGAACGGTGACGTTTGGGGGAGGGTGTCTCTCTAGCACCCGCCGCACACTTCTCCTCCGTGGAGAAGGCGTGACTGTCCCGTGTTTCACACAGGCGCCCGCGCTCACGGAGGGTAGCGTGTAAAACGCATCCTGCTCGCCCCGCCTCCTTGCCCGGGGAACCCTGAGTCTCTGTCCTCCGAGGACACGGGGGTGTGACCAGCTAACAGCAAGGCGCAGCCAAGAAAGACCATCAAGTTCATGACCGATGAACCAGCCTCACGCCAGCAGGTAAACACACCCATTGAGAAGATCTTGCTGGGGAAGAAGCGGAAAAGAATGTGTCCCTCGAACACACGCCCTCTCACGCGCGAGGTTCATTCCCACGGGGTGTGAACGCGGGGAGTGAAGTGAAATGAACACAGCACAGCGCATCGGTGACACCTCCCCAGTCTGGGGAGCCCTTTCGGGGGCTATCAGGGCTAGTGAGACTCTGGGGCGCCCGCTCTGGGACACTGGCCCGCAGCGCTGCACCACCTGGGCTCGGGCCACCTGGCTCCCGGACACCCTTCTGGCTCTTGCGAGAGGCTGGGTGACACTTTCAGGACAAGGTCGTTCCTGGGGACAAGGGAGCAGAAGCCCTGGTGGGGCTGGGGGTGCAGGTGAAAACCAGGGAGGCAGGGATGGAAATGGGAGGGGGCCCCCCACAGGAGGGGACCCCCACAGGTGGCATGGTTGTTGTTGGCCAGACGTCGAGGACAAGGGTCTAGAAGCTGCTAGATCGTTGAGAAAGCCTAGGGCTTGCAGACCCGTTCAGTTCGGTTTGCTGTTTTGTCTGTTTTGTTTTCCCTGCACATTTTTCATTCAGCAAAGAGCCTTCTCAGGATCCAAAGGGGTGAACAGGCCCCGTGCCCTTTTCAGCAGCCGGGTAGGGATTTACCTCCAAGACACGGAACTTAAATTCGTTACTCCTCCACCTATGTGCTCTTCACAAAGGACGCATCGTGCCTCAGCCTAAAACCAGCCGTGATTCGTGACCGCGAGCCGCGCGATGACAAGTGTGAACGCGCAGTTAGCACTCAGCCTCCACGCTGTTAGTGCAGGAGAACAGACGCCACCAGGCTGGGGCAGGACAGGCTCACTGACGAAGCGGTGACATGCCCCGCCGCCGCCACAGATCGCCCGCCGTTCGCACTTGTCACCGCGTGGGCCGCCATGCCAACATGAGGCCGGGACTCCTCTCCAGGTCACCTCGGCCGACAGAAGGCCATCGGAGCCTCCAGGGCCCGGGGGCGCAGCACGGGTCCCTGGGAGCGTCGCCAGCAGCGGCTGTGGGTTGCAGATTGAACTTTGCAGGGCAGAAGCCGATGGAGGCCGTGGGGCTCACGTAAGACAGTCACCCAAAGGCGTCTGCTCGGGGGACAGGGGGCTGAGCCCCGTGGATGCAGGCGCTGAATACTGGGGCTTTTACACGGCTTCCCGGAGGAGGGGTCGCCGGTGCAAAGGGGAGGCACCTGCAGTCACGGGAACTTCATTCTTGGGGCGCGAGTTTTCAGGACGGAAACCAAACCCACCGGCCCGGTCCCTGGGGCAGGGACGTGGCAGGAGGGGCGCTCCTTGCTGGGCTCCCCCAGAACGCCCTGGAAGCAGAGCAGGACCCGGTCCACGTCCGCTAGAGAACTGCTGGCGGGAGGTCCGTTCACTCGCCTCCTTGGCCGAGTGACCGGTGTTGAGCGTGATGCTCCATCCTGGGAACATCTGACAAAGCATCGGACCTGGGGCCCTGGAGCTGGCAGGACAGCTTCCCCTCCGCAGGGCGCGCGTGCCCCGCCCGGAGACCACACGCCGCGGGACAGCCCTGGCCCTGGCTCCAGGTGTCCTGATGGAAGTGGGCCACTTCGCACCCCTTCCCGGAAGCTGGACAGGCACCTCAGCCGGACCCCTTTCTCAGGGCAAGTGTGGCCATGACCAGGGGCTCATGGAAGCACTTTTTCTTCGTTTCCCCTCTTGCGGACACGCAGGCCAACGGGCTCTTTCAGGTGGCCCCCTTCCCGTGCTGCGGCCCCAGAGAGGTGGCACCGCTGGGGAAGGGGTGGGGAGACTCACCATGCCAAGGCCACAGGCCTCGCGGGGCAGGGGACAGGCAGGAAGGGGACGGGCTCCCAGGCGACACGTGCCCGCGGCCCCCCGCGTCCTGCGAGCCCAGCGAGCGTGCCTGGGGCCCGGTGACGCCCTGTGTCAGAAAACGAGAAGGAGTTGTTGACCCAGCTGGACAACTCACACAACAGGCTTACGTCCCCGGCATGTCCGACACGATAAAACATGTCACAGTGCCACGTCCTATCATGCCTGCCCTGCAACCAGCACGCACATATTTACCAGCTGGAAACTTCCAGGATGGTGTTCGTGGAGGACCGAAGGCTAATTGCTTCCCTGGTTGCTCTCGGCCACGACGGAGGCGGGAGCATGATGTCCCTACGCCTCGCTACCAAATACACGCAGCATTTGCCTTCCCGCGAACGTCTAATGAGGCCGCCTCTTCGGTCTGGCTGTGTAAGAAACGGCCCTCTTCACAGCTGATAAAATACAAATTAATCCTAGAGGATTCCGCGCGTGCCTGTTTATTACTTTCAACCCGGGACAACGACTGCGGCCTTCGTGAGCCGGTGGCAGCACCAACGGCTTGGCCTCTGGTGGTGGAAATACATGCAAAGTGGACCACGTGGCCACAGCCCCCACCGGAGCGCGTGCGCCAGCCGCGTCCCCTCTGATCGCCCTTCAGGAGGGCGCCAGGCCGCGCGCCCCTGTGGCGGGGGCACCGCTTCCAGAATCTGCCCTCCCAACCCTTCCAGATGCAGCGTCTCCGGGCCGGGAGGTAACCTTGCTTGTGGGCAATGGCCAGGTCGGTGTATTATGAGGAAGGGAAACTTGTCGAAAGTTGAAGAGATGCTTTTCTTCGTGTTCACAGTTCCTGTGTGAGTTTAGCCCCCAGACTGAACCCCGCCGGGGTCCGCCACCTGCCTTTGGTTCCCTTCCGCGTGTGCGCAGGCTTGGCCCCCGGGCCCCCAGCCCTGTTCTCACCTGCCGGGTGACACAAATGTGCATTTCCCCCGCGTGCCCGGAGCGTGCGGGCTGGGTAACCACGTTTGCACAAGTTCGAGTGTGCCCCCCACCCCACCCCGTCTTCGCCCCGCCTTCTTGGAGGGCCCCTCACCTTCGTGAGCTTGGCACCTGATTTCTGTTTGCTCCCCTGGATTCTGAGCACCTGGGGCCACACTGTAGACCAGAGACAGACCCACGTTCCAGTCAGTGGAATAATTTTACCCCAACTCAGTCCTTAGTGTGGACCCTGCGGCCTTTACAGAACGAGTTCCACTTTTTTTTTTTTTTTTTAACCTTGGACTCTGAATGTTGGCCTCAAACAAAAAGGATCATTTCGTTTTCTTCAGAAAAGAAACTGTCCTAATTACGGCGCGAATTCTTTCAGCCTGCTGTCCTCAGCAGGGCCCCGTCACGCCTCGTCCAGGCGGGGCTGTCCCTGTCACCCTCTGCTCCTGCTCCTGTGTGGCCGGCTGCAAAAGTTACCTCGTTTCCTGTGACGGCCACGGCTTATGTACCAGCCGTGTGCCGGCCGCCCGCGCCCCTCGGCGGAGTGGAGGAGGCGTCCCTCTCTGCTCTAAGAATCATGTCACCTCTCTGTCCCAGCGCGGCCCGCCGAGTTCTGGTGACAGACAGCACGAAGAGATCTGCATAAGGAAAAGTAAGTGACAGCTGGGGTCAGACTCTCTTTGTTTAATGACACTGCCAGTTACACATTTCGAATTGTTTAAATATGAGCCTGCTGCTTCCACAGTCATCATCGCACCGGTTCCACTTTTCATACCCAGCAGCCAGGAGGCTGACACGTAATTACACACTTGCTGATGGTATCGCCGGTGCCGATAATTAAAACTGCCACCCGAGGATTGCGGTGGCTGGGCGGCAGCTGGGATGTTGTCAGGAGGCAGCCTTTCACACGGCGTCCTTACAGGTGGGCCGGGGCCCCGGCGCGGGAGGGACCGGCCGGCCTCCGCACCTCATGCGGGACGTCTCGCACAGATGAAGAAAATCTATTAACAATCCGGGAAGTGCAACACAAACAGGCCGACCGAGGGTTAAACTGCCGGCGTGGACTCCGGAGTCGGGCCTGTTTGGCATTGTTCTTTTCTCCCTTCTTGCGGCGGCGTCTCCTGAAAAGATGGTCGGACGTCTCTCACCTCCGAGGACACCTGCGCGTGTCACGGGCGCCAGCGAAGAGGCACCGAACGGAGGGCCCGGCTCGCGACTTGGTTGCGTGCCCATGTCTGAGTAAAGAAGCAGGGAGGACTCCGGGGAAAGGGAACTAACTGTTCACCATCGCAAGTTTATTAGCAAAAAGCAGATTTAATTTGGGGGGAGGGACTGAGATCGGGTTAGACAGAAGTGGGCACAAAGGGGGCTTCTCGGGGTGGCATGTAAGCCCCACACTCTGCCCAGGAAAAGGGTCATGCGAGTGGCACGACCCCTGGTTCCTTCTGACGTCCCAGCTCCCCTTGCTCCACGCAAGGGCACGTGGAGGGGACACGGTGGGGACAGTTGCTGAAATATGGTAAAGAGGGCAGGCGGGGATGCTGCAGAGGCAGAAGCCATCCTAATGTGGCATCTGTGAGTGCCACGCGTTACATATCAGAAAGAAGGAAACTGGAGAGGCTGGAGCTGCTGTGGACAAGGAAAACCCAGGGTCTAACAGGCCGGACAGGCTGGCGGACCAGCTTCACCCAGAATGAGCTGCATTTATTCCATTCGAAAGTGAGGGATGCGCTCCTCGTACTGGGCCAGGCCTCGTCACCAGCCTGGTCTCTGCCCTCTGGACGCTGCCTTTCTGGGAGCCTGCAGCCCTGTGCCGGGAGTGGGGACAGGACCGTGGATGGAGCCCCACGGCAGGACCAGATCCACCTCACATACGCAGAGGGAGGCCGCCCGTCCCACACACACCCTCGTCTGCTGACCTGCACCCGTCCCTGGGGACGAGGGGCCAGGACGTGGGACGTTCCTGCTAAGACAGGAAAAGCCACCCGGACAGGTCGGTCACCTGCGCACTCAACCCCCATCACGTGAAAGGGAATGTTGGGTAGAATTCGCTTTTCTTCCTCTTTACGCCCTGCCACTGAAGGGTGACATATTTGGGCTGTGAAACCTCACCCCCTGGGTGTGGGGAGGGAGCACAGTGCATTTTCTAAAAGCCCTCATTTTAATCTGTTTTCATTTAAACTATCCTAACACTAAAACCGCAAGATTAAGCCGTGCAATGGAAAAGAAAATTACATGAGCTTTTCAGAGGAACTAGACATTTTCACAGGGTGTTTGCTCTCGGGGCTGGATGGGCAGCCAGGGTCCAGCTCATACCTGGAGTCTAGTTAGAGGTGCATTTGAGCAGAGTGGGTCTCATCCACTCTCTCTGTCCCCCTTCAGGCCCCAGGGATACCTCCCAGCGTCTCTTCTGAGTTCCAGCTCTCCTTTTAGGGGCTTCCTCCCATGCAGGGAGCAGGGGGACCTTCTCCAGGGTCCCACAGGTATGGAGGCTGTACCTGCTTCTCACGGGCTGCCCTGCGCAGTCATGTGGCCTAACACATGGGAGCTCCCTGGTCATGCTTCCCTGCCCCCACGTGACCCACTCAGCTGCGTGGATTCTGAGGAAAAGTGGCGAACTGTTGTTTGCACACACATGTCTCATCTTTGCAATGCTGTATGGATCATGCTTGTCCCAGGCCTCTCACAAGTTCTCACTCAGCGGCGTTTCCTGACGGGTCACGCGTTAGAAGGACTCGGTGGTCAGTGCTGGGCCCCCCACCCCCGCCCAGGGCGTTTCCCCAGGGTCTGCCTGCTGCTGCCTCCCTTTGTCACCTAGAGATTTGCCACCACAGGTGCGTGGTGTCATTAAATTTAAAAAAAGAAAAAAGAGTGTACATAACGTTAGATGAACATAACGAAACTGAAACAGTGAACTACATTACATAAGATTGAAACGTTACAAAATGAAATCCAAGTAAGGCTACGTCTAATTAACCGACCTACACCATGTACTTGACCGTGAGCTTACTGGGGGAAAGCCTGGGTCTGTCTGCGACTGTCCAGAGGAAAGGCTGCGTGGTTTTCGTGGGTTCTCCAAGCCCAGCAGCTTCCAGGAGGGCGCTGGGCACAGGCGAAGATGGGCCCCCTCCCCCCCACTTCTGCTTCAGGAGTCCTGGGCCGAGGTCTGTCTCTCTGCACTTCTAGCAAGTTCTCAGGCCCGGCTGCTGCTGGCCTGGGGCCCCACTCCGAGAACCCCAATTTCAACAGGCGCGTCTGCCTTCTGGGTGATTGTGCGTTTGGTCTGAGTGTGAGCACCAAGAACACCACGTCACATTCGCACGTTCTCGGGAACACTAACCTCCTTGCCTGGTGGTCAAGGGCGCCGGGAAGGAATCTTGAACAAGCTGACGCCCGTGACTGGGCCAGCCGCCCTCCAGAGTCCGCACTTCGGAAGGAAGGGCTTCGTCAGGCCCAGGCGGTGCTCACGGGCCACCAGGCGGTGGTCGCAGGTCAGAGGCCCCTCGTCCACAGGATGGGGAAGACACACGTGAACACTGCTCACATGTCTCCCCGCGTGTCTTCACATAGTCAGAGGGCTCTTTGGGGGAGCCCATGGCCCAGCCATCGGAGCAAGGGAGAGTCCCACTCGGTGCCCCCAGCTTTCCAGGCACAGCCCCCTCCCACCCTGGGTGCCGAATAGCGGCGTCAGCTTCAGCACCTTCTCGGAACACGTCGAGGTTGCCCAAGGGAGCTCATGTGTCAGCAACGCGGCTCCTTTGCAGAGCCGGCTGCACCAGGCCTGCAGCCTCACAGCCTGGCGTTTCTTCCAGGAAGATCTGGACCCCCAGGTAGAGCGAGGCCTTTTTCAAGCAAAGGCCACTAAGCGTCCGGTTGAAGCAGGAGGGAGACGTCCGTGGCGAGGGCCTGTCTCACCGCAGCCTCATTTCGCCATGACTGCGAGTCGGCAGCTTGGTTCCGCTGGACCCTGGCTCTGCCCCTACCTGGGGCCTCCCTGGGCACGATGCAGGGGCGGGTGTCCTGCCCAGGGCCCTGCTCCGCGTCTGTGCGGTCAGGTGTGGGCTCGAACCTGCAGGTGCCCCTTTGGCTCCACACCACCTGGTGGCCGCAACACCAACCGCCAGATGAGCTCATCACACACGTTTTCCTGAAGTTGTTCAACATGTATGGCAAAGTAATTTTTTTTTAATTCTTCATGTACTAAAATTGATTATCACACCATCCCTGGTCAAAAAGGAAGTCCTCATAGTGTTACCTTTAAATATATGTGCTTCCTGAATCAGTTTAAGAAGAGCATGTGGGAGTGACCAGGCAAATGAAAGACATAGATGGCCCCAGGAGGGGGAAATGTACTTATCACTATCATCTTATAAGAAAGAATTCACCGAGCCAATATTCAATAAATACGTTCATTTCTGCATTATTTTTCAAATATCTGGGCTGTGTATTCTCTTGTTCATTCTGAGTGAAAAATGATGAGGTGGATGGACAGATGGATGGATGAAAAGATTGATGAATGGTGGGTGGGTGGATGGATGGATGGATGGATAGATAGATGATGAATGGGTTATCTGGGTGGATGGAGAAATGGATAGATGGATATGGATGGATGGATGGATTGATGGATAAATTGATGGATGGATGGATGATGGATGGATAGATGATGATTATGTGGGTGGACGGATGGGTAGATGGATGGATGGATGGATGGATGATGGATGGATTAATGGATGGATGGATGGATGGATGAATGGATGATGGATGATGGATGGATGGATAGATGGATGGATGGATGATGGATGATGGATGATGGATGGATGGATGGATGGATGATGGATGGATTAATGGATGGATGGATGGATGGATGAATGGATGATGGATGATGGATGGATGGATGATGGACGGATGAATGGATGATGGATGGATGGATAGATGATGGATGGATTCATGGATGGATTGATGGATGGATGATGGATGGATGGATAGATGGATGATGGATGGATGGATGATGGATGATGGATGGATGGATGATGGATGGATGATGGATGGATGATGGATGGATGGATAGATGGATGGATGGATGATGGATGATGGATGATGGATGGATGGATGATGGATGGATGGATGATGGATGGATAGATGGTGAATGATGATTATATGGGTGGATGGCTGGACAGATGGATATGGATGGATGGATGACAGATGGATTGATAGGTGGTGGATGAATGAATGGATGGCTGGATAGTAGATGATTGACAGATGGATGGAGGTGGATGAAAATGGTAGATGAATTATGTGGGTGGATGGACAGACACACGGGTGGGTGACAGATGGAAGGATGAAGTGATGGGTGAGGTTGGACGTGAAGGGATGGATGATGGATGATGGATGTAAAGCAGAGCCATCATCAGATCTGCGAGCAGACCCGCATTTCCCGCTCAGCACTGTGTTACCTGGCCCAGTCAACTTCACTCTCTGAGCTTCCACTTCTCCACTTCATCAAAAAGTTCGAAAAATTCTGCTCCACTGACTTTCTGAGGTTATTATGAGAACCATGTTAAGCAATAAAAAGGCAGGGATTATTGTTATTCCTTTCTTACTTTGTTTTATTTGAACTTTGGCATGAACTAGGCTCGGTCCAACTTAAGCAAATGGCTGATGAGGACATTTAACGCAGGTCGCTGACTGACACGACAAGTTACAGAAAGAACTGGCCTCCGGGTGACACCAACAGCCAGCCCTTTAGGAGGGCACCCTACGTTCCAGGCATTCTTCACAGAGCTTGATGTGTGTGGACAAACAATCCCCCGGTCGCTATTGTCATTGCCTCCCTTTTCCATAATGAAACTAAGACGCGGAAAGATTAAGAGTCCCCCTCAGTCATACACACAAGCGGTAGCACCCCGGGGCCAGGCCCAGAGGCAGCCATTCGGCCCTGCGCACGGGACCGCACCGCACCCCTCAGGTCCCGGCTGCAGCCGGAGAACCCATGGCCCTCCTTAGCCCACGGCCTCCTCCCTTGTAGGTAATAGTGCCTCTCACACAAGGTCAAGATGAACAGAGATGACGGAGACGTGGGACTTGATGGGTACTCCACCTAGCAACTGGTACGAGTTTTGAAATGCTTGAATATTTTACCATGGTTACGGCGGGCCACTCTGAGTCAACTAAATTGCCACTTCCTCAGTCACCTGTTGCTGAATCTGTGTGCATGTGGGGATGTAAGCACACACACACGTGTGTGTGTGCATACATGTGCAGGCTCACGCACATTCCTCCACCTAAGCCACTTTCACGGTGCGGCTGGTCATGAAGAAACTTTAAAGGAAAGTAACAATACCAATATACGTGTGCGACTAAGCCAGGAATTCTTTTTAAAAGATTATATTCATATTTTTAGAGAGAAGGGCAGGGAGGGAGAAAGAAAGGGAAAGAAACATCAACGTATGGTTTTGCCTTTCACCTGCCTCCAGCTACAGACCTGGCTGGAGACCTGCCTGGAGACCTGGTTCTGTGCCCTGGCTGGGAATCGAACCAGCGACCTCTGGGTTTGCAGGCCGGCACCTTATCCACTGAGCCACCAGCCAGGGCCTAAGTCAGGAAGTTGAGTAAAATGGCTCCACATGCAGAGAGCACCTAAAAAGGCCTATAGGGTGTCAGCGGAGGACTGAAGTCCCTCTCGACTGGAACGGCGTCAAAGCCTCCCACCCAGGGGGAGCCGGGACTGGAGACTTAAAAGCCACAGAGAGCTGGATGGTCTCCTCATCCCCTGCACCGCACAGAGCCCCGCCCGGGCCCCTCCCCAGCAGTGGGTAGGAGGGAGACTCCACACCCAGGCCGGCCCAGGGAAGACCTCAGCTACGTGCTCTCCAGGGAGAAACAAGCTCCTCACGGAGCATCTGTCCTTCACAGGGAGACCTAGCACCATGTCCACGGCGGACACCTGGAGCTAACTCACAGCCAAAGGAATGAATCCCTAACTGCAGAGTTGAGGGTGGAAGAGTCAAAGAGCTACGCAGGTGGGTCTCCACAGCTGCAGTGAATCCAGAGCCTCACTGGCTT
This sequence comes from Noctilio leporinus, assembly GCA_004026585.1. NCBI lineage: Eukaryota > Metazoa > Chordata > Mammalia > Chiroptera > Noctilionidae > Noctilio > Noctilio leporinus. Next base: position 484,072 of record PVIW01000050.1, on the reverse strand, counting down.
CACCTGCCGTTGCCTCATGAATTCCAGCCCTTACGCACACCCACACCCCGCAGCACGCTTCCTGCATGTGTCAGGGTGAGACTGTCAGGTGAGTTGGTTGTTGCCCAAGGCCCCAGAGCACCCCCGACGCAGCCTGCGGGGACATGCGCAGTGGCTCTGGGGCTCCAGAAGGCACAGGGCTCTCCCGTCCTTCTCCTCTGTGGCCCAGCGGCTGTCACAGCGTGACCGTCTTAATCCCTTGCTTCCCCCAGCCTGAGCCCACGGGAAAGCACCTCGTCACCTCCGCGTGAAGACCGTCGTCAAGGTGAACAGCACGGCCAGCCCTTCCTTCACGGGGCCCCCAGGTCGGAACCCCGCCCAGGAGAGCAGGAAATGGGTGCGCAGACCACTCGCCCCAGGGGCTCGTCCGGGAGGAGGAGCGTCCTACAGGCTCGGGTCCCGGCAGGTTTCCTGGGGCGCAGCCTGGGGATAATGACGCGCAGGGAGCAGGGTTAGCCTGCAGACCGAAGGGGACGGGGGCAGCAAGAAGCCGCCATCAGCGAGGGGCGTCCTGCCCCGGGGGTGGGAGGCTCCGCGGCGCGTGTCACACCGCATTCTGGAGCCCCCAGCAGCCCGGTGGCAGGCACGGCCCATCCCAGCACCCGCTGCGCCCTTCCGTGAAGGTCTGGCCAGGAAATGAAAAATGCAGCACGTCAGGAGGCAGGCCTGGGAAGGACAGGCTTCGAAGACCTTCTGCAGGAGCAGGAATACAGGGCTGCCTCTTTCAGGTAAATGATGTTTTACAGTCCAAGATAAATGTACGAGAAAACAGAATATGGAAGAAATGGCTTAGAGATAAAGCAGAGACCATCACAAAATGAGGTAAAAATGAAGGACGGAGGGATAGCGGCAGATCACCACCGCACGGGTACAGGCCTGAAAACCCCAGGTAAAGTGGCAGCAACTGGGAAAGGTGGCGTTGAGCACACGGGCACAGGGACCGGCGTGTGGGAGATCCCGCACCGTGACGTGGGGCCGGAAGGGCTGGAAGGGGGTGTTGGATAGGAAAGCCAGACCCCAGCTCTTCTGCAGACTCAGCTCCTTTCAACGTGGGTGCTGCCGTCTCACTCATCCACTTGGTTATCCGTTGTTCCTTCTAGAAGTCTCTGAATAATTGAGTTCTGACTCCTGATGCCGCCTTCCTGGGACCGGGCACATGAGCAGCGAGGTAGCCAGCACCTCACGGAGGCTCCGAGTTAGGACAGGAAACAGAAGAAGAAGCCAGAACAAGCTCTGGTCTGCGATGAGAGTCAGAGCAAGGACACGGGGCTCTGGAGGCTGCAGGCGCAGGGGCCTGGGCAGGCGGTGACGTCCCTCCGAGCCCTGACGGAAGGGGCCCTTCTCTAATCTAAAGGAAAGACCCGACCCCCAAGGGCAGGGAGGAAAATGATACAGGACGATCAACCCTGAGAGGTATCTGGAAGAGATGGGAGTTCACTAAGTTTTAAAACCCTTTAAGGTTCCTTTTAAGGGGCAGCAGGCCAGGCAAGGAAACGGATGCATGAAGCTCTCATGCCCGCAGAGCAATTCAGGCCACACCGACTCTTAGTTTCTAGTGAATTTATTCGGGTGACCTTGGTTCATAAAAGTATTTCGGTTTCAGGCGGGCGATTCTCCGATACATCATTTATACATCATAGCATGTGTTCACCAACCCAAGTCCAGTCTCCGTCCATCACCCCTTGCCCCGCTGTCCACCTCTGGTCATCACCCCACTGCTGTCCCTGCAGACAGGTGGCCCGGCTGCCCTATGAAGGGGCTGAGCTCCCAGGCCATGCTCAGAACGCCTGGCTCGCTAGGGTGAAAACACCGTGGAACAAGTGTGTCCGGTCATGCTGAGGCTCCAAAAGCTACACCTAGGGAAACACTTGTACCCAAAGCTTTGGGGACGGAAGCAGGACTCCAGGATTTTACATGTAGCTGGTTCCTTTGCATGCAGTGACTGCAGCAGCTCACGTGGGCCCTTCGTGGAAACCATGTGCGACCCGACAGAGGACCTGGGAGGGAGGGGAACGGGGCTGCTGGGCGTGGGGTACTTAACAGAAATGAAGGTAAAGTGTTGTAGGAATTATGGGAATAGAGCCGGAAGTCAATGTGTTTTTCCTTGACCAACGATATTAATATTAGAACATAATAAAAATCCAACTACGGGAAAGGAAGAAAAAGAACCTGAGGCCAGGTATCACACCATCTTTCCTAGTTGGGGTGACTCAGTACGCTTCGAAGTTGATCAAATGAGAAATAGAAGCACAAGCAATTTTTCCTGAACACTGGAAGGACTAAAATGAAATGTAATCTCCCCCAATACTGGACACACTCAGACAGTGAGGGCAAAACCAATAGAAAACAGGAAAACGCATTTTCTAAAGTTACCCAGCGAAGTGGAGTACGAAAGTGGGTCCCCAGGAGATGTGCTGACACACTCGCCGTAAATAAGGGAGAACTCGCAGGGAGGCGCCCGGGACCCTGAGGTCAGTGCCACCCCCTGCCCTGCGTCCTTCAGAGGGCTGTTCACCGCCCCACGCTGTCCCGGCCTCCAGCCTGCCCCTCCCACGGGCCACGGCACAGCCCGCCGGCACAGGCGAGTTTCTTTTGCTCACCCAGTCGGTTGACTCAGCCAGCCCACCAGGGAGGCTCAGGAAACACCTTTCCCACGAACGGAGAAGGAAGAATAGATGTCCTCCAATCACCAGGTGGCAGACAACCTGATACAGGAAAACCCTGTTCCTATCAAGGGACCGAAGAGAAACTGTGGCAAACAGAGGTCATGAAACAGTTGTAAAAATCAAAGATTTTTCTGATTTAAAAAATTGTAAGAAGTGGGCTGGATTCTTCCTGGAACAGTGCATGTTCACACCAGCTCACAAGCCAAGGGGACACATCACTGTGACGGTCAGAGGCTAAGGACCACCGTCTAACATAAGCAATGATCAACGTTTCTTAAGTTCTTGCCTTATTCTAGAGTCAGATAGAGATGGCCACATGACATTTTTTAAACTGTTCACTAAAAGAATCGAAATAGAATTTTTACAAACCAACAAAGAGAGGAGAAAACTTGAAAACTAGAAACAATGGCAAGAAATGAGAAAGAAAAAGGCAAAGGAACTTGTCATTATAGATTTTTAATTATTCACAACTACTTCATATATCAAATTATGAAAATGTTTTTATACTTGAGATAAAATTTTGAACAATAAGAAACAACACATGGAACCATCCGGAATATTGGTAGAGCAGTTTTTTAAAAAAATATTTAGATGCCTATTTCAAAATTGAAGAATAATAAGCTACATATCTACCTCAAAAAGCTGGATAAGAACAACAGAATAAAGCAAACACAGGTAAGAGGAAAGATAAAATCAAGATAATACATCAGAATATACCTGAAAAAAATGGAAATACCGAAAACTACTAGAAACCATAAATATTAGTAAGTTCGTTGGGTTGTGACATTGCTATTCCAAAGCCAACAGCTTCTCTTTATGTCACGAACAGGGTCACAAGTGCCCTGGAAGGGGGTCCCCACTCACAAAAGCAAGAAACCAGGGGCACTTCCTACATGTAAACTCAAGAACGATGCAGAACCGCATGGAAAACATTTATCTCAACAAGGGGGCAAAATAAGATGCTAGGAAAGGGAAGGGCACCCCTGAAGGAAAAAGACGGCAATTAGCCCAAAAGCATCAGCTAAAATACAACATTGGGACTTTCTTTTTCCTTGAATTGGACAGCTACTCTACGCAGCTCCTACGGAAAGACAGCCAAGAAACCTGTCCAGAGAGGAGTCGCCACTAACAAAGGACACGACAAAGCAAGACCCCCTGGACCACGTCCAGGAAATGCTGAAGGTCAAAGACCACAGACCAAAACAGTAAAGCACAATCTTCCTCCTTATCATGCAAAGAGGTGATGTTTTAAAAGGGTGACATGATACGGAAACCAGAAGGGTTCGTTTGGTACAGAGGCAGCAGGAAGGAGTCTCCCCAACTGAACAAAACAGAAATTTCACCTGAGGCCCCGTTGAAACCGGTGAGAAAGGCAGCACCTCGCATCAGGCCTCCCGCCAGCCACGGGGCGAGGCCGGAACGGGGCGCTGCTTCAGCTCCTCGTGGGAAGTAAACTCCACCGGGGCCCAACACGTACCTTCTGCATGGGACCGAGGTGCCATTGACGTGTTGCAAAGCCCGCAGGGGTGGGTCCCAGGGCGGGCGTCTGCACGTGCATGAGGATGGTTTGCTCTGGCGCTGTCGGTGTTCCGATTGCGCTAGGCTCCCTGCGAGCCACTGTCCACCCCCCGTGCTCACCCCGAGCGGGCGATGCGGTGGCCTGGAAGCGTGGCTCACCGGTGGGACCGCCCCACGCTCAGGGCCACGGGTGCAGCCATGGCCTCCCGTGTCCCCTGCCCCCGGGGTTTGGCTGGTTCCGTTCAGTTTGGGGTGTTTCACGGTGAGCACACCCGTGCCCCCCCAGCATTGAGTGTGCATTGCCCCTCAGTGAGCCGGGGGGTGGGGGTCACACAGAAGGGTGAGTTCTAGTGACAACGTGGCAGCTCTAAAAGAACCGACACGCCCGTGGCAGGTGGCAGGGGGACCCAGGACCATGACAAACTCTCCGGCATCTTGTCTGTTTCCTCACACCAACCCCAAAGGAAAGCGCGGGAGGCGAGAACAGGCGTAAACACACGCAAATCGGAGCAGAGGGCCACTCTCCCGGCATGACCACCAAGGGTCCCCAGCCCCGACCTGGTCGGGGAGACTGTCACTAGGGAGACGGCACCAGGGACCCCACTGCTGCGAGAAGGGTCGTGAGCACGTTCCTCCCCCTCAAAGGCCACAGGGGCTCCGGCCCCCCAACCCTGCACGGGAGACTTATCTCGCCCTGCACGCCGGTCACCGCACGGCTCGCCCTCACCCCTCCCTCCACCCTCCTCTCACACACGCGCACACGCACGCACACGTGTGCTTATTCCAGATAAAATGCTTTCCGTAGGCAAAGCCCGGGTCTTCATCCGCTGTGCGCATTATTTTAATCCTCTCACCCGCTCGGGGCACAGGTTTCTTTAATTCCAATTTTACAGACGAGGAAACCGGTTCAGAGAGCGCAGGGAGCGGAGCGGAGGGGCTCCGCTGGGATCTGGGCCCAGCCCCTCCCCCGACCTTGGGTGGGTGATAACGGGGAAGCGGGAACAGCGTTAACACCTCGCGGAGGGCACCGTCCGTGAAGTATAGTTGGGAATACTGAGCAGGATTCAATTTCGTCAGCTTGAACGTGTGTGAAAACGAGGAGAATATCTGCAGAAAAGCCCAGGACAGCGAGGAAAGGCACACGGTCCCCGGCGGACGCCCCCCACCCACCCCAACAGGGTCCCGACGGACACCCCCCCTCCCGCCACTGCCAGCGGGGCCACACCAGGGGGAGGTGGACCGGAGGCGGAGAGGGAGGGTCACGTTCACATATTTTCTACCCTTTGCTTCCTTTAATAATGAGCACGTCTTTCTGCGATCATGTTTTTTAAGAACACTAATTTTGAAATAAAGAATAGACGTTTCCTGGACACTTCCCCAGGATGTGAGTCTGTGCCAGGCGCCCACGCCCAGCCCGGCCGGGCTGGCAGCCTTCGGACAATGGGGTGTCCATAAAGAGAGGAAACAATGACTTCACGATGGATGTTTCCTCGTAAACAGGGGCCATCGGAGCCTGATCCCGGGGGGTGACAGTTGTGTGTCCCCACGACATTTTTCTATTGTCAGGGCAGGGCGCCTGGGAAGCCCTGCTTTGGAGAGGCCGCCAGCCGTGCACGTGGGTCCTGTTTTCACAGGGTGTCGGATGGCTCCCTCCTGTCACTCACGTTCAGAGTCAACGTGCCCGCAGCGCCAGCCACAGGGGGCCGGGCCCCTTTCCACACAGGACGCACGCGGCGCATGTTTTCCTGCCCGGCGATCTCCCCCACCTCGGGAGAACCCCTACAGCGAGACACAGAGCTGTGTGTCCCCTGCGGGGAGGGGAGCCTGGCAGAGCGTCCCAGAAAAAGGCGCCAAGTGACAGAGGTGGCGCCGAGTACTCGGCCCCCCTCCGTGGGGAGGAAGCCCTGGACTGGAGCCTTCTTGGAGCTGAGAGGGTGATGCTTTGGGAAAACCACTCAACCCAACCCGCTGCGGCCCTTTTTGCAAAAGAAATGAGACCGTCTTCGCCCGGGGCTGGTTCCAGCACCGGGTTCCTGGCTCCCACGTGGGCTTATGTGCTGCTGGTGGATTTCCATCCCGGATAATTAAAGAACAGCGCCTCCTTGGTTAGGAAGATCTACAACGCCTTATCGGGGGCTGTGGACGTTCTCCTTAGCGCCGTACAGGCTCGGAGATTAAATTTCAGAGAGAGATTTATTCCGCGCTATTGTCCCGCGATTCACCAGAGGATTGTGCGACGCAAGGCATCTGATCAGAATAATGCATAGCGACATATTTCAGAAAACCAATAATTGTGGTAACACTGAGCTGCGCTAGGTGCCAAAATCCAGCCCAGAGTCACACTCGCCCCGTCCCCACCCCACCCCAATTCCTTAATCACAGCTCCAGGCGCGCGCTGGCGGGAAGCGCTATCGAACTTGGGGAGATTTATTGTCATTTGAGATCGATGGCTTGTCTCTGGACCCAAAATCAAAATTATATTTTATATGTTACAGACGCGCCTTTGCCAGGTTTTACCCCTTTTTATAGCTTCGGCATTCTTTGTCCCGGGCCAGGTTCCTGCAGGTAGTGTTAGTGACGAGGTGACGAGGCAGGTAAGCAGGACAGCAGAGGAAACGGCCACCCCTGGCGGTATTTAAATCGCGTTTGCTTCTCTAACCTTTTGGCTCCCCTGCCTAAAAGGCGACCCTCCACGGACAAGTCCCCAGCACGATCCCCGCCGGCTTGCGTCCCTCAACTCTCGTGGAATAAACAGACTCCGGCACGAGGCGCCTCTGACCGTTTTTCATTCCGCCCATCTTCCCAATGATTTTATAACAGACGGCGGTCGTCTTTCTCACATTAGCACAATTGCTGCATCCAGGGATTAAAAGCCATTTAGGGCCCAAGTCTTAAACACGGTCCCCGCGCAGCCGTATCATGAACACGAGGCGTCGTTTCTTTTTATTGTGGCTGGCTTTCCGGGGCCAGCAGAGGGGCTGGGGACCTCGGCCCTTGCAGTGACGCAGAGGACGGCCTGCTGAGCAGCATGCCAAGTGCCGTCCGGTGAGACTTCCAAGGTGGCGGAGACGTAAAGGCACAAGCCCGCGATGGCCATCAACCCCATTCTACCGTGACGTGGTCACGCACCCGGCTTCCCCGAAGAGACTTTGCCTGGGGGCATTTTCCGTGCAAACACGGACTGGTGTCTAAACTGCTCAAGAGCCACTGGGTTGGGTTGCTGAAAAACTGCGCTAAGAAGAGCAAGCCAACCTCACCGTGGCTCAGAAGCCAGGCCATAGGGCAGGGCCGGGCAAGAAGCCCACTCACCGCCCGCGAGTGGACTCCAGGCCTGAGTGGGTCCCGGGGGTGTGTGCTGCCCCCCGCCCCGGGCAGTGTGGTGGTCCACCTGGAGGGGCAGGGTGGCCTGGGCATGGGGCCTCCACGGGTGAAATTATACAGGAAAATCAGCCACAACCGCACCGCCTCTCCAGGACCCCCACATGAAGTACAGGGAGGCCCTGGGTCCAGCCCCGCTCAGCCACCTTAGAGACTGAACACCAGGTGGGACAGGCATCCCGGTGATGACCGGATCCTAAGGTAAACTTGAACATGGGCGCTAAGACCAGAGGGCATTTCTCTAAGCTGCCATGTTTCCCGGGGGAGTCTTCCCTGCCTTCCAGAGGACGGGCCCACCGGCCGCAGTCACCAGAGAAGGAACTTCAGCTGGGAGTCAGTATTAATACTTAGTTTATCGTGATAGCAACAAAGGGGCGGGTTGCAGGGAAGTAAGTGAATGTTAATTGAGCCTGTCTTTATAATAAATAACATTACCACCATGTATTCATCACACATTTTACAGTCATTTCACTATTTCTGCAAGCCCCGTCTGTATTATAATCACCACTTTCCATGATAAAATTCAAGCTACCCCAACATATTGACTAGAGTCCTGTTCAAATTAGAAATAAGACAAAGATGTCTATGGTCATGACACCTGTTTAACATGGTTCTGATAGATTTTCCCAATGCAGCGACATGTAAAATGCTTTAAAAATGAACTCTTGTAAATGACAAGATTATTCTTTGCTTGTAATACGCCACATACACAGAAGCCCTTACAAATGAGTATTAAGTAAAGTAGCCTGAAAAAAGTAAAATATGGAAGAAACTACCTATTAGAAAATAGAAAGGAAGAAAATTACTTTCTTAATAGCGCGTAAGAACATGAAATACAAGGGAGATTCTAACAAAACCTATACAAAATTTGCAGCTGAAAACCACAAATATTTCCTCAGAGACATTCAAACATTGTCTGGAAATGTAACACAGCGATTGATAGGAAGACTGAATATTGTAAAGAGGAACATTATTCCAATTAGTTTTACAAAGGAATGGGAGCCTAATCTCACCCCAGCGTGCCTTGTTACACCTCCCGCAAAACCATCTAAAACCTGCGTCAGGAGGAAATGCCAGAGAACAGGAGGGTGACGGGGAACTGCCTTGTCTAAAAGTCTCACTGAACTCATGGCTCTCCACCGAAAACAAGAATCACCAACCAAGGTAAAGGGATGGGTATACAAACAAACATTTAATAAGCAGGAAAAATTCCTGTGTGCTTAAAAAATACTGACATATGTCATAGGCACACCCCGTATGATATAGCAAAAGGAACTCCAGATGGAAAGAAGTAGCCTGCTAATTAGATGTTAAAATGAAGATGAAAAAAATTAAATAAGATGATTCATGAGGGGAGAGTTTCGTAAGGGTCGAGTCGTAGTTGTCTTTTTGTATGAGCGAATGAATAATACGATGAAAAAAGGACAAAGAAAATATAGATCGCCGTGATGACGTAAAATCTTTATTAAACAGTGGCCAATAAATCTGGGAAACGATCGCAAATAAAATGATCAAGGATGAACAGTCTTAACACGGAGGGATTTCGTTAGGAAGAAAAAAGACAGTTTGAGAAAAGTGAAGAACATTTCTACCGTTGATTTGGGGGTGTTGACAGCGGCACCTGCTAGGACTGTCCCCCAGTTCTGGTTGCCACCGCTGGGGCCCCTCCACACATGCCCACCACATCGGTGGGGCACTGGGGGGCCTTCAAGCAGCCCCCACAAGGAGGCATCGGTCGAAAGGCACTTTCGATATGTTGATGTCATTGTCTGGGGGTGGCGCTGCCTTCCCAACACTCGGTGGTGACCACACACGTGTGGTCAAGGTTCTCCAAGCTGAGTTCTGGCAAAACTGTGTCTACAGAGACAGCAGACCCTTGGTGCCTGCATGGCTCCCCAGACAGAGCAGAAGAGTCAGGCTTTTCTGCAAGAATGAGTCCGTTGATCTTCTACATACATGAAACATTATTATACAACAATAATAAGTCTATGACATTGTCAATTTTTGTGGTTTAGACACCAAGAAAACCTCATCTGTCTCAAAAGCTTCCAACCACCAACGCTCACCCCCACCACCTCACAGGAGGCCACCAACAGGTCCAGCTTCTCGGCACCCTGGCCATGGCTGGCCGTCACCTTTGTCATCAAACATGAGGAAGCAACTTGGCGCCACCCAAAACCTTCATGGTTTTAGAACAAAAAGGCCAATGACAAGATTATATCAACACCACTGGACATAAGATTAGGTGGAAGATGGAGACAGCCTTCCAAAACTCAATCTGAGAGGACACAGGTAAAGGGTTAGAAAGAGCCCTGGCTGGTGTGGCTCAGTAGATTGAGCACCGGCCCGCAAACCAAAAGGTTGCAGGTTCGATTCCCAGTCAGGACACATGCCTGGGTTGCAGGTCAGGTCCCTCCCCAGTTGGGGGCACATTAAGAGGCTACCACACATGGATGTTTCTCTCCCTCTCTTTTTCCCTCCTTTCTCTTCCCTCTAAAAATAAATAAAATATTTAAAAAAAAAAAAAAAAAAAAAAAGAGCTGGAAAGGAAATGTATGGTAACAAGGTCTGACCCAGAAGGCCCAATGCCCACCTGATGGAGTCTCAGGGAAAACAAAGATAAATGGCGGGAGGAAGGCAACAGAGCAGCCCCCCTCAAGTTTGTTATTTCCTTTTGTTTCATTATCGTGAAAGGGTTTATCAAGTGCTGCACAAGAAGAAAGAATAGGACCCTTTTCCAGGTTCATCCTGAAAGTGTCAGGGAAAAGAAGACAGGTTATCTGCCAAAAAAACAAGAAAAAAGCGGATTAGCACCAACTGCCCAACCTTCAGAAACAGGTCCCGGCAGGCAACGGAGCCCCACTTTAAGAACAAGGATAAATGTATTGGGACCTGGAATTCATGCCTAACCTGAGAAACAATGTTTAGTCATTAAAGACACTTGCAGATATTCGGTGACTCCAAAAGTGCGCCAAACATTTTATAAGTTACTTGAATATTCATGCTGGCAAATTTAAAAAATAAACCTAATAAAGATGATGTGAATATACCACATACATGATAAAAAGAACCAAAACTATACAACTTCTAAAATTAATTATTTTTATAATGTACACAGAGTTGGCATGATTTTTACAAGGTAAAAAAAAAACATAATGGAAATAATAAATAATATCAACTAACACTCTAAATTACCTCAAAGTAGGGGGAAGGGAGGAATAAAGATAATTGCAGTATGTCTTGTCATACAGGGTCGGCAAAAGTAGGTTTACAGTTTTTCAGTGGAAAATAATATAATAATTAATAAATAATAATACAAGCATAAACTCAATGTTTCATATACTCACAACTATGAACTTACCTTTTCCCCACCCTGCATTTGGGGAAGCTGAAACTTAATATCAGACCCAAAAAATCAAGACAAAATAGACATTTAAGACAAGAAATTATATTTTATATAAAACTACAGTCCTTTTGGTTCATAAGACCCCATACATTGAGCAACATAATACCACCATATATAAAACAAAATATGTAAACCAGACTACATAATATATGAAAAAATACATAAAACAAAACCAGGAAAAACAGAAGAAACTAGCTTGTTAATAGAGTGAGATTTTAAGGTACCTCTTTAAAAATTACAACATAAAAAAATAAATAAAAATGGCTCCTCATTAGAGTAAAATATCAGATTTAAAAGGAATGAAGAGAGCTCTGCCCACAACAAATGGAAAACCCATATGTTCTTAAATATCCATGCAATATTGATTTTTAAAATCCACCCAAAGTGTAGTGCATAAAGAAATTTCAAAGTAGAAGTCAGAGACCATTTCTCTGAATCCAAAGCAATAAAACTAGAAACTAATAACCAAAGGATAGTCCCAAAATGTCAATCTGTTCCCAAACGTGGACCAGAACCTCTAAATAACTTATGAAGTCAAGAGAAAATAAAAGCGGAAATTACAAATGCGAACTAATGAGAATATTCTCTATTAGAACCTATGGGCACGGGCCAAGCAGCCCTCAGAGAAAAAAAAAAAAGAGAGAGCTTCAATGCATTTTCAGAAAATAATAAAGACAAAGAGTAAATTAACTTAGCGTTTAATTCAAGAAATTAGAAAAATAACTCAAAAATACCACATACACATGAGGAAATAGTTACACAAAACCAGAGACTCTCATTTCTAGTATCACATACTAGGTGGTTTGGACCAACCCTTCCAATGAAAACAGCTAAAAATAATGGATACTTATTTTTTTAAAGATTTTATTCATTATTTTCAGAAAGAAGGGCAGAGAGGAAGAAAGACATCAATGTATGGTTGCCTTTCACCTGCCTCCAGCTGGGGACCTGGCTGGAGACCTGGCTTGCAACCTGGTTCTGTGCCCTGACTGGGAATCGAACCAGTGACCTTTGGGTTTGCGGGCCGGCGCCTTATCCACTGAGCCACCAGCCAGGGCTAGATCATGGATACTTTTAAGGCTCCTAAAGGAAAAATTGTCAACACCAGAAGGAAATACCACCCCAAATCTAAGAAGAGAGTGAGCTCAGAGAGGCAGGCCATGCCTGGAGCACCAAGAAGTCGGACAGTTGGGAGCCCTGCAGGGGCCGCAGTCCACTCAAGTCGGAGTGTAACGGGCAGGCAATCTGGTCACTTGAAGTACAAATCGTACCCCGTGGCTCAGCCGTGCCACCTCCAGGCATAGGCCCGAGGGGAACGTGTGCATCAGGGTCCAGAGCAAGACGGCGCGTGTGGAGGTATTTTCAGCAGCCAAAAGGTGAAACAATCTAAACGCCCATCAACTGGCCTAGAACGTGCAGTTCTTATGGGAGCGGATGTCCTGGTGTGGAAACGAAGCAGGAGCAGCTCCGCACCCCAGCAGGGGTGCATTCCACACCCCCTGACCAGTGAAAGAAGCAGGGGCGGCGGGGGGGGTAGGGGAGAAAGAAGACACTCAACCTGAAGTTCAAATATAAAAATAAGGAAAAACTAAAGTCTCTTGTCCAGGGACACGGACAGGAGCAAGTCACAGACATCGGGAGGTTGGCCGCCTATCGGGAGAGGGAGGTCAGAGGCTGCAGGGCTGGACGGGGAATTCTGGGGGCTGGAAGAACTCTAACCACGGGCTTGTTAGGGAGTGAGTCCATGTACACAGGTGTCTTTTCCGAGTTTCCGACACACATGCACAAAAGGAAAACTTCAGCAGTAAATACAATCGTATAAAATACGTCAAGACACAAAGAGCAGATTTGAACAGGAATAAGAATCCTTGGGAAAGGATAGCAAAATAACCAAGACTTCCAAAGTCTGGTCCAGTCAAAAGAAAGGCGGTAAAGAATGTTGGCACCCGGAGTAGCGCGACTGCACCACGGAGCCCGCCCCAGGGCTGGCCCGGCGGGTGAGGGACCCGCGCGCCGCAGTGCTGATCAAACGGGCGCTCGGGGACAGCATGTCCCACCGTGGACTAGAGGAACGTGGGGAACCAGAACACACCAATATCGGCAACAGAAGTCAGAAAGAACCAATCATGCATCTCCCACCTCCCACCAGTTCCGTCCAGGTTCCCATACTCAGAAAACGACTGAGCGTGCCCCCTGGTCACAGCAGGTGGAGGTGGGGGTCTTCTCCCCACGTCCACCGCACAATAATGATTGTATGAATTCCTTTTGATCTCATTGGTTCTTTTCTAGCTTTCCGACATGTGTGCGTGTGTGTGTACATACGCTACACAGATATGTTAAGCATATATTTGTAGCTCGTACATGCATACGTATGTGTAATGTGTTTATTTTTATTTTTTGGCGGTAGAGTGCACAATGGTCCCCTTTTCCTCGGGCTTCAGTTGAGCTGAACCCCATGGACTCTGACACACTGTTTTCCTGAGAGTCGTTGAAGAAATTCTGTGCTTTGTTTATTTCCCCTTTGACCCAAGAGTTGTTTAATAGACGGCTTTGTTTTTCCAGGTGGAAGGGCCTTTTTGTTTTTTTTATTTTCTTATTAATTCCTAGTTTTATTGCATTTAGTTAGCAAGGGTGGTTTGTATTACTCATATTTTTTGGAATTTATGGAGGTTTTCTTTACGGCCAAATCACGGGCACTTGAAAAGAAGCCATGCCCTCGTTCCCTGGGCCCAGGACGTGAGACACGTCCGCTGAGCCCGCCTTGTCCCTCCCGCTGTCCAGCCTTCCACGTGACGGGTGAGGGAGACGTGTCTTAGCCACGCCGTGCCCGCCTAGGACTCGAAGGGTGAGTGAGTAGCCCTACTGTGTGGGCCAGCCTGCCGCCCCGCTTCTCCTGCCTCCGTCCCTCTTCCCTCTCCGGCGGTTTCTGTTACATACGCGTCGCTTCTGTGGCATCTAATTCATAGATGAGCATTTTATACCTTCGTGGTGCAGGGTGGCCTTGCGCATTATGGAGTGTCCATGTGCTTCCCTTTCACTGAAGGCTTATTGGCCCGCACCCTAGCGCTTCTAGTATCAAATCGCAACACCTGCTTTCTTTCTACCCGCATCCTTGTCCTGACCAGCCTCAGATTCCGCTCTCCCAAGTGGCGCACCCCTCGGATGTCACCTGGAATTGCATTTTGCTCTGTGAGGTGATCAGACGTCTTCCTGGGAGTGAGTGAGGCAGATCCATCTCTACAGCTGTTGACGAGATAATGCATTGCACTCGGTTCTTTCTTACTGTTTCGCAGTTACACACATGTATGTTTACATGCATGTAGGTGTGTGTATGTCGTAATACAGACACATGCATGTGCGACGTCCTCCACAATGGGGTTTTTATTTAATAGTCTGGTATTATTTACCAGAATGTCGGGAAATGTGTTTTGGTATTTCGGAAGGCTTATTTTTCTTTCTCCTAGCGTTTCTCTTGTAACTTGTCTTGGAATAATAGGCTTAGCTGCCTCTTTAATTAATCTGACAATCTCATTATAGCCAAAAATAAATAGACAATGTTGAATGTCAGATTTTGCAGGAGAATTGAGCCCTAAAGTGCCTATCTATTAAAAAAAAAAAGACATGCCTTAAGCATCAAAAATCTTGGGACGTCCATAAGAGAAGGAAGAATATCTAATCATTTGCCTTGTGGCTAAATTCCTCCCCAAACCCTGGTGAAGAGTGTCCCTCAGTTTTCAGACCAGACACTAACTAGCAATTAGCAACTGTCTGTTCCGTCCCTTCTCCCGCCCCCTCACCGGTAGGTGCCCGCGCCCTGTTTGTGCTCCGATGAGCCTGCCTGTCAGGTGCGGGGCCGGGAGCGGTGGCTGATGTCTGAGAGGCCACTCGAGTCCCTGCTTCCTCCTCCCCCCCACACTCCTCACACCCCGTCCCACACCGCCCGCACGGGCCCTGCTCGGCGGGTTCCCCTGCTCTCCCGCAGAGGGGGTCCCACCAGCTTGCCCCCGCACCCCCGGTTCCGCGCCCACCTGTCCAACCCCGAGGCTGTCACAGCAGCCGAGGCTGACGGGCTCTCTGTCGGCTCCAGCGGGGCTGCGCCTGCACCTGCAGAGTGGGGGGCTCGCTCACTTTGGGGGACATTCTTATTTCCACGAACCACGGATGCCCAGCTTAGCCCCTTCCACTGCGGGAGGGGGCCCCCGGCCACACCTGCCCGCGCCCCGCAGCCCAGCGGAGCTTCCTGTCCCCTGGACTTGTCACCTGTAGTTGTGCACCCTTGATGACCCTATGTCGTGTATTTGTGTCTCAGAAAGCACTCGGGGGACCCAAAAGCCACCGGGGCTGGGCCTCCAGCCGCAGAGTCCGACACACCGCTCAGCGTTGAGGAGGAGGCTCTGCTCCAAACCATTCAAATACCCCACGATCGACTGGAGCAACCGCAGAAAACACGCAACAGCCACCCTATTGAGTCTTCCCGTCCAGAACACACTGGATGGGTCTCTCCTATTTTAAGCCTTATTTTTTTCTTTCTCAGTGAAACATTGTAGTTTTTTTCTTCTGAGCCCATGTTATTTTCCCCAGCATTTAACTTGGTGTCCTGGGTTGCTTTTGTAAACAAGAACTTGTTTTCCACTCCTGGTGTTGATCACGGCTGTTCCGTAAGCCAGTTTTTATCGATTTATTTACGATCGGCAGTCATATAACATTGGCTGGATAAAATAAAAGATGAAATAGATTTGGGGCACGAAAGATGAAGGTCAAACATGCTTATTTGCTGACATAATATGTCAATGGGTAATTTTAAGAATTGATTTTAATGACCGATTTTCAAATCAAAACGTCCTTTTTTTACTTTATGGTTTATGCTCATAATCTTCCGCTAAATCACTGCTGATTTCATCAGAGGGGTTTAACCAGGAGAAACAGGCAAAGATTTGATCCACTGGTCTGAGGGACCTTTGGGAATGACATCACTCTTGGTAACACCACGTTGCTCTTTGAGCAAGACCTTGCCGATGACCCCTTTGGAGAGGTTCTTAGACACTGTTGTCTGCAATGGGGTGGAGGACGCTGAACAAAGTGTGCATATTAGAAAATGCAACTCTCTGTGTAGCTTTGAGGATGAAAATTCTCGGATGGAAACAAAGGCACACTTGGGCCCCCTGAGCAACGGCCATCTGCTTAGGTGGAGGGGACCCCGGGAAGGGGGGCGGACGGCTCTCTCGCACCCGGCCCCAGGACCCTCCTACCCTTCGGGCATGGAGGTGGCCCCCTGCGGCCTGTCATCTGGAAAGTAGGGGCGGCCTGAGCAGGACCTGCTCCCCTGCTCCCAGCTCTGGGGTGGGAGGAAGCCACCAAACTGAGGTGCTTCCCGGAGGACAGAGCGGAGGGGCGGCGGGGAGAGGAGGCAGCACAGGGCAGCAGGGGCCCCAACTTTGCACGAAGTCAGACCGGCTCCCCATCTCCGCCCAGGCCTCCCCGTGGCAGGAGGGGCCGCCACTGGGACCTGAGCCACACGGACACCACCTACAACAACAGGAAGTCACCTGCTGCCAGAAGCAACTCTCACCCCCGCTGCTGGAAACCGCAACTCCCCTCAGCCTGATCCGCAGCTGCCTGACCTTGACTCCGAGATGCCCTGACCCTCGTTAACCACGGGGCGGAGAGCGGCGTGTGTGCTCAGCTCTAAGATGAACAGGTTACACGAGGGGACCACCCAGGCCTCCTGTCCCCCTGACAGCCCATAAGCCTCTGCCTCCACTCGGAGGTGCCCACGGACCGTCCACTTGGAGCGTCATCCATCACCAAAGCAGAGGCCGGGCTGAGGAAGAGGAGCGAAGGGAAGGGGGCCCCCGGGGTGGGACACAGGGCCCTTTGGGGGCTGCTGAAAACATTCTAAAATTAGGTGATGATAGCACAGACTCTGAATAAACCAAAACTAATTGAACCAATCACTTATTGTGGGTGAATTTCATGGTATGCAAATTATGGCTCACAAAAGCCGTTTTTTAGAAAAGAGAACCACGTGGTTACAGAAGGGTGACTGGGGACAGCCCAGGGGCAGCCGGTGTGGCAGCAAAGGGGATGGCCCGAGGCTCACCCACGGATCCCCTGACTTGGCCACGATGGGGTGTCACTCGCACTTTGCTGCTCTGCAGGCCACACCTGTCCCTCTATGTCCCGGCCACAGGGCCACCAGCCAGTTGAACCGGAGCTTCTGTGTCTCCAAGGTGGGCTGCCTATCCCCGGGCTGGCCACCATGCAGGCACCTGTGCGCCCGGCGAGGACTCGCTGTGGTGGCTTCCCTGTCACCTCCCCTGGGAACGTGGCCCGGGAAGGTAAGCCGCTGGGCAGAGGGGACACAGGGGCGCAGGGGCCCTGGGACCACTTCTCATTACAAGGTGGGCAATTATCGCAAACTGTGATTTTCATAATCGCTCCTCGTGGTTGTGTTGACCAAAGGGAAATCTTATTCCCTGATGTGCCCACGTCAAGTTTGCCATTATCTTCCAGGGGGAAAAAAAAATCCGGCGAAAAGGCTTTTAAAAAGAGATAAAGTTTACTCATTGGAAATGAGAAATGAATATTTATTGTCAGCGCTCCGTCTAGATTAAACCCCTTTATTTAACACCGGTTGAAAGTGTAAATTATTCCTGTGTTTACATTCACACGACTTCTCTCTAATGATCCCGTCTCCGGGAGTGTGTTAGAGGAGGGGGGCGGCTTGTCAGCTCCGTGTGGCGGCAAACAGCTAACTTCCCAGTCATGGACGAAACACAGGGTGGTCCCAGCAATGTAGCCCATCAACCCAAAGCCACCACTGCTGCTTCCTGAAACAGCAGAACAGGGAGGACTGGTGACAGCTTTGAGAACGCACCCACGCCACAGGACCACGGGGACATGCTACGGGACCACGGGGACACACACAGGACCACGGGGACACACACGGGACCACGGGGACATGCTACGGGACCACAGGGACACACACAGGACCACGGGAACATACACGGGACCACGGAGACATGCTACGGGACCACGGGGACATGCACAGGACCACGGGAACATACACGGGACCACGGAGACATGCTATGGGACCACGGGGACATGCACAGGACCACGGGAACATACACGGGACCACAGAGACATGCTATGGGACCATGGGGACATGCACAGGACCACGGGAACATGCACAGGACCAGGGAGACATGCTACGGGACCACGGGGACACGCACAGGACCACGGGGACACACACGGGACCACGGGGACATGCTACGGGACCACGGGGACACACACAGGACCACGGGAACATACACGGGACCACGGAGACATGCTACGGGACCACGGGGACACGCACAGGACCACGGGAACATACACGGGACCACGGAGACATGCTATGGGACCATGGGGACATGCACAGGACCACGGGAACATGCACAGGACCATGGAGACATGCTTAGGGACCACGGGGGCATGCACAGGACCATGGGGACACACACAGGACCACGGGAACATACACGGGACCACGGAGACATGCTATGGGACCACGGGGACATGCACAGGACCACGGGAACACGCACAGGACCATGGATACATGCTACGGGACCACAGGGACACGCACAGGACCACGGGGACACACACGGGACCATGGGGACACGCACAGGACCACGGGGACACACACGGGACCACAGAGGCATGCTACGGGACCACGGAGACACGCACAGGACCATGGGGACACACACAGGACCACGGAGACATGCTACAGGACCAGGAGGACACGCACAGGACCACAGGGACACGCACAGGGCCACAGGGACATGCACAGGACCACGGAGACATGCTACAGGACCAGGAGGACACGCACAGGGCCACGGGGACACGTGAGCTCCCCTCATTTGCATTATGTGCTTGGGCCAAGTTCATCTTGGCCAGAAGGGGATTTGTCTTTTTTAGGAAAAGAGCAAACCCCAGACTCTCCCCATCACCAGCCAGCAGGAGTGAGTCTCGCAGTTTGAGTGACTTTCTCCGCCCGCTGCTCTTCCTGGCTTATGGCTTCACGGAGGAAACGTGGCCACTGACGGCTCCTCCTCCGTCTGCGAGCTCAAGGGTCAGAAACGCCCACACAGGCGCCTCCAGCGATGGACCCCTCCCGGGGCGCGCGCAGGACATGAGCGCAGAAATGCGAGGGTTTACTCAGCAAATCTGCCTCCCAGAACGTTCCAGGGAGCGTTTCGCAGCCCTTCCGGCCGCGCCTGTTGCCACACGCTTAGGTGCTCATAACCCCCGACGTCTTGCGCCCCCTCTGCTCCGGCGGGTTCCAACCGCTTCCAGCGCACGGCGCGCACCAACCAACGACTCAAGACCTGCGGCCCGCCAAAAATATACGGTGCATTTGCCAATCGGGAAGAAGAGTAGGTGTAAGATTGATTCACTCCCTCCAGGTGGCTGCTGTCCGTGGGAGGGGTTGTTCCAAGGAGAGGAAGCTGCGTGTTTGAGTCTTGACGCGTCCAGTCGGCGCGGGAGATGAGGAATGGGAAAGGGGGTGACGCGTGCTGTTACTGAGGTGACGGGGGCCCGTGACCCATAGCCGGGGGTGGCAGCCACGCCCGGGGTGCCTGGTGGAGGGGCCTTGGGGTGTCCCAGCGATGCGGAAGGGCTTCTAGAGAGCAGCTCTCACTTGGTCCGGCTCCTTGGCTACTCGGTAAACAGTCGGAGTGACATTCGCGCTGACCAAAGCTGCCCGATTACTCCTCCGCGGTTTCTGCATCACGCCTCGTAGGAAGCTCTGTCCCGATTTATCTCATCGTGAAAAATGTCCCTGGCCTTGCTCTGCCCCCAGCCTCACCCTGGCCCTGGGCCCAGGGGCCGCCGCTGCCTCCCACAGGTAGGACCAGGACAGGGGCAGAAACACACGGTTGGTTTCCCTGCGTGTCGCAAACATGTTTTCTTCCGCTGTCTCACTCCACCAGGACACACCCTCATGAGCACATGTAAATACACCAGGACAGGGCAGAGGGGAGGGGCTCCTCTCAAAAGAAACCAGGAAATCCTGGTGCCAAAGGGACCACGAGCCACTGCTGGGGACCCTCAGCCCAGAGCTCCGGGGAGGGCGCAGCACAGGGGACATGGCTATAAGGTCATATATGGTGCTATTTAAACGTCTGCACAGAACAATTTTTTAACGAACAAGTTTCTTCTAGGAAAAAAGACCTGTTTGGGGCAAACGGCAGGCAGAGAAACCAACGCAGGAGAAACCCTGGCCAGGACCAAGCCCGCGTCCTTTGGCTGTGCAGGGTGATGCCCGGCCAACAGAGCCGCACCAGCCAGTTGTGTGTTTGATCGATTGTTTGTTTGTAAAGTTCCTCAGGAAACATTCAGTCTTTCAATGCTGATTATTGAGTGAAGCTGCAAAACACCTCAACTTCCTTCATGAATAAGACATGTTTTACTTTCCGTGTGATCTCAGTGTTCTGTTTGAGGGTGAGTTAAGTGGTTTGGATCGTTGTGAATCAACTGATAGGCCTTAGCGTAAAATCAACGGAAGACGCACCCAAACTGATAAGAGTTCCACGTTTGTGTTTTCTGACTAACGACGGTGACTTTGTAAGGAGGTAAACCAGCTCTGGCTCTGCAAAGGCAGACGCACGTGACTGCACGGTCACCGTGTCCACTGTCCTCACTCTTCTGGAAGCAATCACCCCACCACCATGTCGCCCGCCCACACACTCGCTTTTTAATTTAGAAGCGTCTTGGAAAACGCGAAGCGGCGGGATTTTGGCCTGCTCTTCAGAATGCACATAAATAAATCTTTTCCAGCAAATCTCCCAGGGTTTTAGGCAAAACTTTGTGAATGCCAGAGCTGAAAGCTAAAAACAATTTTGGACTTGTCTGCTGAGCCAAAAAAAAAAAAAGAGTGGATATCACGTCCAAAGTACAATCTGAAGCCTTGTGTTTTTGTAGTAAAGAATTCAGCGTGTGCACTTCCAACTCAAGAATTCGTCTGCGGAATTTCCCAGGCATGTCCCCCTTCTGCAAGCCTTCACTCTCAGTAGAGAAAGCTGAGCAGAGCGGGGTCTCTTATTTATGCACAGGTCACCGGTCCAAAGTCCCCAGGACCTTTCCCAACTGCTAACGGACACCTGAGAGCCACCACTCAGGACGGGACACACAATGCACATGCCACGATATTCATGGGACAGAACCCTGTCATGGCCAGAGATGACAAGCGTCCCATGCCCCTGTTTTATAACTGCCTTGTGGGGTGCTGCTGACGCGCGGAAGGTGGAAGGTGTTGAAGGCCTATGGCACAACGTGTCACCATAGCAGAGCCAACTCACATCTTAAAGTGTCTCTAAGAGGGTGGGTCTTCCGTTTGGGAAGACCTTTCATAATTAATCCATCTTGCCTGTTTATAAGGAAGACATAAGCACGCAATGGAAAATAATTTTTAACTGTAGAAAGAAAAGGGAGGAGACAGGAATTGCAAGTGCCTGTTGCCTCAGGAACTAAGAAGCCGGCTTCCTCCTCTGGCCCCCAGGGTCCGCTGACCCTCCATTTCGGCTCACACAGGTCCTACACAGTGGCCACCTCGTGTGACGTCTGACCTTCCCGCACCAAGAGGGGCATCAGCGCCATAGGGGTCTCGGCCAAGTTCAAGTACCAAGTACCGGGATTGCACCTGGAAGGCGCCGCACCATGTCTGCCCAGCGAATAACCTCATTACTTTCCACGCGTACTGGCGGACAGCGTAGCTGGAAATGCACAGCCGTTTCTGATCACAGCACTGACACCTCTCCCTTCAGTGCCCCTGGGAGGGTGGAGGCATCCAAACAAATACTTTCGAGTCTCTGAAGTGACTCCTCAGGGCCGCGAAGGATTTCCATTACAGATGCATGTAATGCACGTCGTCCATGCTGGTCCACTGAGGCCCTGAGGAACATCTGGTTTTCTGCTGTGAACCTGCCTGGCCCCTGGACCGGAGCCACCGTGAAACTCTCGTTACCCATCATTCCCTCCGGTGGGAGTAAAATCAGCATAAGAACTGCTGGCAGGACTCATTTTTGCGGATCGGGCTGCTCGTTCGTGTTAGCCCCGTTTCTTTGGTTCCATTTAACTTTTGTCAGAGAAAATTTCGATGACTCCAGAAAAAACGCATCGCACAGCCAGTGGACCGGTTTCCTGCCACCTTCATTCTGTTAGGTCGGCTCTTCGTCGCTGTGTGTAGGGCCCGGTGTCGTCCAGCCCCAGGGGGCCACCCCCACGCTCTGCGATGGCCCACGCCTGCCGGGTCAGCTTCCCCAGGGGCAGCCCACTGGCCCACCATCGGCCGCCGGCCCACCCTGCTTCTCTGTCTCAGTGTGGCCCCCCAGCCTGCGCGACTTCAGACCTTGTACTCAAAGTCACTCCCTGGCTCTGACCAGACCTTACACCTGCTGACGGTCAAGTTCTTTGGTTACGCATCCCTATGAAGCCAAGCCTTTCTTTTTAACTTAGAATCTGGCACATTTCGCAGTGATTATCTGCGCAATATCTATAAATACCAACTTAAAGATACCAGAACAAGTACTTTTGTGTAGCGACGTGTTTCAGCATACAAGACCAATCGGTAAAGATCAGTTTTAGTCTACGAACTGTGGCAAACCATTGGAAATTGAAAGTACAAAACAGTATAGTTCATAATGTCATCAACACATAAGAAATACCCAGGGAAAACTTTAACAGAAGATGCACAGCCATCTACCATAACAACTACTAATCGCCATGGAAGAAAATCAACCTAAGTAAATGGATCGATACCAAGTTCCTAGTTTAGAAAACTCGGTATTGTTCATGTATCATTTCTCCCTGAAAGGAGAATCTTCAGAATCCCTGCAATTCCAAGGCAACCCCAGAATGCTTTGCTGTGGAAACTGACAAGCCAACTCTAGTCCAGGTGGAAATGCAAAAGCCTGAATACGGCCAAAGAAACTTGGAAAAAGAACAGTCTTCTCAAACAATGGTGCTAAAAACAATTGGCCATCCATATGCAAAATATAAACTTTGGTCTCTGTCTCTCACTACAAGCATAAACTAACTCAAAATGGACCACAGCCCTCAATACAATATAAAACTGTGAAACCTCTAGCAAAACAATAGGAGAAAAAATTTGCAGGCTTGTGTTAGGTAAAGATTTCTTTACAAGACCAAAAGCAAGACTCCCGAAAATTAACAGTGGTAAATCAGACATCACTGATATTAAAATATTGTTGTTCTGTGAGAGACATTGCTATGGTGATGAAACCACAGACCATGTACTGGGCTTAGAGCAAGCATAAATAAAACTCTCAAAACTCAAATGGAAGACAATAAATGCAGAGAACCTGGGCAACAGACATTTCACTGAATAAAATGTAGAATAAAGATGCTAAAGAAGCCCAACATTATTTGGCATGAGGGGAACACACAGTAAAACTACTAGGGCGATGACAGGACGAGCTGACCAACGCTGGCCGGGCTTCGAAGCGACCAGACCCTCACGGGGGCGAGCAGGTGCACTGCCATCCCTGCAAGGTGAGCAACACCTGCCTCTTGACCCCATGACCCTGTCACCCTGCCTGCAGGTGCAGACCTAAGAGGAATGGAATGTTTGTTCCCAGAATGGCGGCAGGGTCATCGTTGAAACAGCTTTAGGTGAGATGGCCAATTAGCCTTTCGACATGTTACCTGCAATGAGTGGAAGTCAAAATTTGAAAGTGCAATTTTATTTACAATAGCTTCAATATGTGTATTGTATTTAGGAGTGACAAAAAAGGAAATAAGTTAGTTTTTAACAGAAGACAGGAAGAACCACTCTACTCAAAACTAAAACTTTTTTAGAGAAAAATTTTAAAGACCCAAATAACTAGAAAACTATACCATGTTTATGGATTCCAAGACTCAGTGTTGTTAAGACATGGATACTCTGCAAATTCATTTATAGACTCAATGCAGTTCTATTCATGTCCTTGCCATCTCTTTCATAGAAATTGACTACATCATTCTAAAATGTATATAAAATGCAAAGGGCCTAGAACAGTTAAAGCAACTTTGCAAAAGCAAAACCAAACTGAGGACTTCACTGTCTGAAATCGAGATCGACTGTGAAGTTTCAGTAGCCCAGAGAGTATGGCATTGGTACAAAAATGGGGGAAAAGATTCAGGGGACAGAATGTAGAAGTAGATCAACAAAGCCCTGGCTGGTGGCTCAGTGGATAAGGTGCCAGCCTGCAAACCCAAAGGTCACTGGTTCGATTCCCAGCCAGGGCAACATAACCAGGTTGCAAGCCAGGTCTCCAGCCAGGTCCGTAGCTGGAGGCAGGTGAAAGGCAACCATGCATTGATGTCTCTCTCCCTCTCTGCCTCTTTCCCTTCCCCCTCTCTCTGGAAATAATAAATAAAATCTTAAAAAAAAAAAAAAAAGAAAGAAAGAAATAGACCAACACATGTCAACAGTCTTCACAACGGCCCCAAAAATCACGAGGAAAATTAAATTCAGCAAATGGTCCTGGAATAACTGATATCCACACAGAAAAACAAAATTAATTTGGACTTCCCCACCCACACTGCACACCACATACACACACACAAAAGGTCACCCAAGATGGATTATAGATGGTTGATCTCTATAAATTATCCCTCTGTAAAGCTTTGAGAAGAAAATAGGGAATATGTTGCAACCTAGAGGCAGACAAAGATTCATCAGACAGAAGCCAAAAAACCAGGTAAAAATGATGAATTAGGCTTCTCCAAGTTAAAAACTGATGCTCATCAAAAGGCGCCATTAAAATGATTTGGCAACACAAACATTTAGAAAGCATTTCTCTGATAATGGATTTATGTCCCAAATATCTCATGACTCCCACAACTCAATCATGGAAAGGCCGCGGCCTGGCTAAGGGAACATACAGGCAAACTAATAGTTGAGCAGACATTTCACAGATGAGGGGAGTGGACAGCCACGGACCGGCGCGCAGCACCGCCCGTCACCAGGGCAACGCAGACTTGGACGCAGTGACACCGGGTGGACAAAGCACCACCTGGTGCAGTCGCCTTGGAGAAGCCTTGGGGCTGTGGAAGCAAGTCCAGTAGAGACCGGTCCTGCCTGTCGGTCAAGAGAAACGCAAGCGCGTGTATACTGGTTCCTCCCGGAGAGCATAGAAGACGTGAAGTCTGAGTTCCTACATCAGTGGATGGTCCCAATCTCGGCCTCTCACGCCGCACGGGCTTTAGGAACCAGAGCAGAAGAGCGATGCAGAAGAGGGTTTGGCTCATTGTGGGTGTACCATGAATGAGGATGCTGACAGCATCTGGGGTCGAGTTTTCACCCATCCCAATGGAAGAGCCTCTGCTCCTTCTTGTCCTGCACGTGGTGTCGCCACCAAGAAGTCCCACCAATCACATTCTTACTGCTTAAAGGTGATGTGCGTTGGGCTCCATGAAACCACCTTTCGGGTCTCACACCCTGCTTGTCACAAGGCTGCCTGGTGCGCAGGGGTTTACTTCAGGGGTCCAGCCATTGTCGTCCTGAAAATGTGCACCGTCTGCTTTAGGAAATGCTCTTTACCATTCTTGAATGTCTTTACCTTTTCCATCTTGACTCTTCTCTGTTTATGAGCCCACATGATGGCAACAGATAGACACTCTCCAGTGAACAAGATACTCCAAAATATATTGCCTTCGGATCTTGCCCGAATAACATTTTACGGTAAAACCATGGGTTAGTGAGAAGGGCGAAGAGGAAATAAAACAAGATGCATCCAAGAGTGGCTGAGAATGCTTTGCTTTTTCCACCTGACAGGCTGAACATTTATTTATGTGCTGTGAGAAAGGGTTACTAAATATTATCTTAATGCCTTTTTTACTACAGGGGCAGTCAAACTTCTTCCAACAACGCTGATTGGTTTTCTGTTTGTTGGCCTGCTGAGAAGGGGTTGTTCCTTCCCTGTTCTTCATGTTTCTGGCTGTGAAGACCGTCCAGTAGATAACACCCCTGGCCTCTCACAAACCTGCCCGCTACCCTTCAGTTGCCCTCTTCCGTCTGGAAGACACGGGGCTGATTTCCACCTGGGGGGGGGAGAGGTTGCACCCCCTGGTTTTGACCTCTGAACGGACGCCGTCATGAGCCTGCAGCCTGGCCGCTGTCCCTGCACCCTTCCCGTGCAGGGCTCTCTGCTCCTGCGGGTAGGGGAGCAAGAGGGGGGCCAGGACCCTGGGGGCAGGATATCAAAGGCAATGACAAGGGGCATCAGCCAAATACCTTAGTATGCATGAAGGTTTGTCCCCAAAGTATCAAGCCAGTGTCAATATAATGGAAAGAGTTTGCGCAGCCAATACTTTCAGGACAGACCTTGTAGACACGTGATTTTTTTTTTTTAGAGTTTACTTACTATTTTTCAGAGAGAGGGAAGGGAGAGACATCAGTCAGAGAGGCGGAGAGGGAGAGAGACATCCATGTGTGGTTGCCTTTCACCTGCCTCCAGCTACGGACCTGGCTGGAGACCTGGCTTGCAACCTGGTTATGTGCCCTGGCTGGGGATCGAACCAGCGACCTTTGGGTTTGCAGGCTGGCGCCTTATCCACTGAGCCACCAGCCAGGGCTATACATGCGATTTTTGAAGAAAGACAACTAGCCAATGAAAATTTAGATCTTCATTGAAGATTCTAAACGTTGTTGCTTCTTTATGAAACACAGGCTTATCCCCGTGGTTGCGGGCAGCTCACATTTCTAATGTAGTTATATTTTCATACACATACAGTTAGTTGTCTTCTACTATTCACAGCATAATAAAAGACTTTAAATCTTTTCAGAAGACTGTGTAAAGAAGATTTATAGCAGCTTTAGTGACAGTGACGGAAACTGGTAACACCCAATTGTCCATCCGGCGCTAAGAGGACGGGCACACGATTTATGATCCGGAACGAAGGAACAAGTTCCCGCTTCCTGCCGTGGACAGCCTGGCAGACGTGGCCCTGAGCAGGAGGCAGATATGAAAGGCGTCACATCGTGGTCTGTCACTTCGGGCCGTTCTGAGACAAAACTAATGTAAGTGTGGCATCCCGGACGGGGTGGGGTGGCGCGAAGGAGCTGGCTGGCGGGGCGGAGACCACTCTTCCCGCCGCAGGTGTGCGGGTCACAAGGCCGAGTCCATTCGGCAAGGAGTCCAGCTACAATGTGTGTCTTTTGGTGAGTGTCCTGCTAACTCACAAAAGTACTGCAGGACTCACAGGTCACCCGGGCAGCAGTGTAGGGCCCCCAGCCCAGCCCTCCCACGTGGAATCGAAGACCCTCAGAGCCAAGAAAGGGACAGGAGGCTGACCGTCACCAGGGGCTGGGGTGGAAAATGGGAGACAGGGTCCCAGGGGCCAAGACCCTAGGAGAAGACAGAGTCCGTTTCAGGGCTCTGAGGGGCCACATGGGACGCAAGGCTGCAGCACCGCTGTGTGGCCCTGAGCTCGGTTTGCTGTTCTCCGGTGACAGTGACAACAAGGTGGTAATCACATGAGGTGAGGGGCTGTTAACTAACCCATTGCCATGAACGTCTCACCGTAGATACATGTATCAACTATACGCACACATCATATAGTTGTTCAGCTCCCACGAAGCTGCATGTCCTCCCTGCCTCACTAAAGCAGGGGACAGACGGAAGGGGCGGGAAGAGCAGGCCGGGGCGCTGGAGCGGCAGGCGAATCAGAACAGGGAGCGTGTGCAGAACTGTTGATGGCACCTCCAGGCCCCTCGCGGTAGGATTCTGCCAGCTGTGCGGGTGCGCGAAATTTGCCGTAACGAAATGTTAAAAAAAAAAGAAAAGAAAAGAAAGAACAAAAAACTATTTGAAAGTGATTTCACTTGACTTTCAATGACCTGGATACATTTCCGAAATTACGCGGTAGATGAACAAGTCTTTGACAGTGTAGAAAACCAGTGCACAGGTCCCCCAGAGAAACAGCCCTCAGCCCTGGGGCGCCACCACCACCACCACCGTTCTGCATGGGGAGGTGCGGGGGGCACCCCCCGGCCCCTCCACAGGGAGCTGGAGAGGCAGGGCTGCCGGCCACTGGCCGTGCCACGTGGCCTAGACTCTGGGAGGGTGAGGACAAGGGCTGTGGGCTCTGTCACGACCCTGGGGAGGTCAGTCGTCCTAAGTACGTCCTCACCTGCAAAGGAGAAGGCGCAGCTGCGGTGAGAGCTGGGCTAATGCGGGCGATGGCCCTGCGTGTGTGAGGTGAAGACTCAATAGTGGGGGTTAAGGGAGGCAGCTTATCACGAAGCTTCTCTGGGAGGGAAGCAGCGGCAGGAAACAGCGACGCGCCCTTGGGAAGCCGGGGTCCCCCCTGGGAAGCCCCGTCAGGGAGCTGGTAAGCGGCTGGGGGAACGGGGGGCTTCTGCGAACCAGGACTGGAAAGCATTCGGGAGGTTGCCACCTTTCATTTGTCTGAATACACCTGTAGCCCCAAGGATCCACGTCATGACGGAAAGTCCTGCAGGAAAAACAGTTGTGCTACCGCAAACCGGAATCTAACTGTCTTCCTGTTCCAATTGAAATAGTCATTCCTGGGATGTGAGCTTCTACGTAAACGGTGCTTTGGGAGACACCACGATCCTGTCACAGCAGGGGACACACGGAAGAATGTGAAGCGAGCGGGAACCTCCCTTCCCAGTGGACGAAGACAGCAGTGGCCCCGCACGGCCAGCCAGTCTTAAGTGGAAAGATTCCCCCCAGGCAGCTTGACCGGGCGATGGGGTTGTTACTGGCAGGTGATCGGAATCAAGGTGTCGCAGACCCGGACAGAAACGCCCTGATTTGTTCTGACCCTGACGTGCCAACGGAGGCCACCCTGCAGGGCGGACACTGCGTGTCTGAGTCCCCGCACCTGCACCCGTCCCACAAACGGAGGTTTTCCCAGAGTCAGCGGGAAGGGGCAACTCAGGACCACGTGCCACATGGGCATGGGACCCACCCTGGCCTCCTGCGGAGATCAGGGGCAGGAAGGAGGTGGGCACCACCTGGGGGGGAGCCCTCCGGGAGTCCAGGGCACAAGGTGTGCCCACCGCGCTCACTGGACAGATGCCTCCCGATTGAATGGGCTGAGCTCTGACCCTCTGAGGGCTTGAGCCAGGCAAGATGTGTCTCGAAATTAGCTTCTGCGATCTAGCCGGAACCAGGAAAGAAATGTGTGAATGGAGACATCCAAACAAGTGTCAAGGAACGTAGTGTCAAGGACATGTAGACAACTCTGCCCCTTCCACGGGGGCCCTACTGTTGCAGACAGCGCACGGCGGGCTCGCCACGGTGTCATTACTGCAATTTCCAGACCCACCCGTCACCCAGGAGGCTCATCCTGGCGCCAAGCGCCTCCGCGGAGTGGGGACACTGGTGCCACGCGGCCCCCACCCTGCAGTACAAGCTGCGGCCGGGATGATCACAACATGTGCACGTCGCAGGACAGGTGACACGTGCCATGATCAAAGGCACCAGAAGAGAGGAGCAGGCCCGGCAGGAGAGGCAGAGGTCCTCCCGGAAGGCCAGGTGGCAATCATGCACTAATGAGGGCGCGCATGTGACTCGCGGTGACACGCCAAGAATATCCTTCCCTGGAATGGGCCTGAAGAGAGGAAATCACCCCGCGGTGGCTGAAGGGAGGACAAATTGGGAACATCTTCCCGTCTGAGGGTGTCAAACCTCAGTCCATAATCACCGAGGCCCCCGGTATGGCCGCCACTGCCGCGGGTGATTTTCCTCCCCAGGCGCTGTCAGTCACCGGGGCCACGGGTGACGGCCCGGCATGTCTCCGTGAGTTAGAGCAGATGGGAAATTCAACAACACGGGCCATGCGCCACTTTTTTACGGGGCGGCACCAGCCGCAGGTGTGAGCGTCACGGCCGTTGGGAGAAAGACCTGAGCAGCGCAGTCTTGGTCATGGAAAAATCACCCTACAACGCGCCCCCGGAGACCGAGGCGCTCACGCTGAAGTGTCCTGGTACCTGAAGGCAGGGCCTGGACCTCGCCGCCGGGAGCCCCGCAACTGGTCCCTCACGAAACAGCCCCTGCGCCAGGGCCGGGAGGGGCGCGGGGGGAGCAAGGAGGTTCTGCTCCCACTTCCAAGAACCTCACCACCCAACTGGTGGGGACAGATGGCACCAACTACAACAAAGCAAACAAGGCAGTGGGATACAAGAGACACAAGATGGTGAGGAAATACAAAGGCAAGAGAGATTAGTTCCATCTGGACCACAGGGGACAGCCGCACGCAGCGGCCGTCGAGCTGCCGGGACCCTCGCGAGGATGAAAGGAAAAACCGAGACCGGGGGGAGCGGTCAGGGACACCCTGGACGGGCAGGGCGGGCCCTCCAGGGAGAGGCGGACGCACCGCCCCGCCCAGCCCCAGGCCAGGAGCAAGTTCTGTCCAGCGGAGGGTCTGAACTCCCCACAACCCAGAACTTCGAAAACCCTGAATTGAACTCGAGCTGGAAGTAAATGATGTCATCGGTGCTTTATTTCAATAAGCAGTTGTAAATACAGAAGAAAATTATACCGCTAATCAATATAATCATGTAGACGCATACGTACAGCGAATATAAATACACGTGTGAGTATGTAACTGACAAGAACGATGCACTCGCGCAATTGAAACCATTTTCTCGTGCGTTGGGCACCCTCGTGCTTGGAGCTGAACAATGACCCCAAATCTCTTCTCCGCCCACCTGCGACTCCATTAGACAGTCACCTTTTTTGACTGTAAGGGGTGCAAAACTTTTGAAAACTTTATTACAGTAAATAACATGACAACGATGCTGTATTTTAGAGCATAAATATTTTGAAGGGGATTCTTAGAAAAAGGCACTAAAGAGGAAGGAGTAGCACAGGCCACCGGGGAGGGGCCCCCAGGAAGCAGGGCTGGCCTGGGGGCTGTCGCCCACCCTCCGTCTGCAGCAGCACAGCCGCCGCTGGGGCCAGACCCTCAAACTGCGGGTCAGCTGGGGGCCAGAGGGCCTCCTCTGAGGGCCCCTCCGGGAGCCTGTGCTCCTGGCAGCCTCGTCCCCACACGCTTTCTTAGGGTCAATGTCACCGTTAGCACCCGTTCTAGAACATTCAGGGGGCACCACACAGAGCCCAGCGAGTTCATTCTCAGGGCAAAGACCAAGCCCCCTTCATTGATGTCCCTGGTTTCAGCAAATGACATGAGCGGGTCCTCCCCTTGGGCTCCTCCTTGCAGAAGGCCTAGGAGGTGACTGTGGGGACAATAGACACTAATCCTGTGGCCAGTTCACACCCAACTTCTCAGCCGCAGACTTGCCGGGACACAGGCACCGAGCAGCAGGCCTGCACTCAGCGCTGGGACACGGACACACGGGAGAAATGGCCGATGTCCACCTGATGCTTCTCCACAGCTGGGAGAGACACGCAGGCGGCCGCAGGTGTGGTGGGGCCTCCCCTCTGCTCAGACCCTTGCTGGGCACCTTGGTCCCTAATGCAGGTTCCTTTCAATAGAAAGCAACTGAGAAAACATGAAACGCGATGGACTTAGAAAGAAGTTCAGCTCAGAGGCTGAGAGGGGTAGGCAGAGCCCTGTGCCTGTACGGCAGGGCTGGTATCGATCTATTCAGAGCCTAACTGTGTGTGTAAACTGGTAAGTGACACATTGCTTTAAAAGAACGCAATGGGGAGATCTGTGAGGGAAATAGTAGAAAAGGAGAGATTTACGTAAGACAGAGAAATCATAGAAAGACGAGTGATAATGGGAAATGCTCCAAGTTGAAACGGTCCCCTGAAATGTCCAGCCAGGGCTGGAGCCACGTGACCCTGTCCCATCGATCAGGCTCTGAGTCTGCAGGCTGGGCGCTGGGGACAGCAGAGCCCTAACTCCTCCCTGGCCCCCTGCCGCCTCGCTTGCAGGCATGTGGAATGACGGTCAAGGACAGAGACCCCGCAGCCCTGAGCCCGGGTCCAGCACCAAACGTCCCCAGGAGCTGCGGGGGTAGGTGCGCGGGAGCTGGTCCTGAGACGCAGGCCCTGAAGGCTGACACATGCCCACCTCCAGGGTGGACTGTCCACATCACATGGGATGGCACATGTCTCTTCAAGACACAGGTTTCGGTAGAAGGTCACATCTCCGAATTTCACTGGCTGACATGATGAGATGGACCGTGTGCTCCGAAGTATCCGAATCAGCCACTGTCCCAGCCAGGCATGGAGGCCGGAGGTCGCCAGCACCAGCCTGGACTGTGGAATGACAGGGCCACCTGCCTGGCAAGCAGGGAGCTGGGAGTTGTAAGCGGGAACGGGATGGGAAGGCGCCCTGAGAGCAATGTTGTCTTCGGAAAGGAGGAGCCCATTGCGGCTGGGACAGCCCTGCCCAGCCCTTCCTACCTAAGTGGCAGGAGCGGCCCCACCGCAGGGGAGCAGGGCAGGAAGGACTCCGGGTTCAGACGGCGAGACTGGGATCGTGCGGGAAATAGGGAGCCCAGAACTCAGCACCCCAGGTTCTGAGATCATGGCCTGTCTTGCTCAAACTGCTCAGTCCCTGGCCACTGTTGGCACCCCCGGAATGCCGTCCACCCTCAGAGTATGGGTTTGTGTTCATTGTTCAGAAAACAGTGAAACCTCATCGGCCAAGCCAAACCAACGGGCAGCGGTCTGCCGCGGCCCATGACGGTCAGAGGAAGGGAAACAGCGCGGCTCTGCTCGAGGGGCCAGGCCGGGTCCAAGCCTGACGTCTGTGAGCGCTTCTCTGTGTCTCTGTTCGAATTCCAAATATGCACAAACGTCTGCACTATTATAAGCACACCCTTGTGCCTCTGAGAAAATTGTAGGCAATATATCATCAGTAGCTTTCGTGTCCTTGCTAAGTTTCCCATGATTCTGTTAAACTCTCCAGAATTAGTATTTGTGGCAGAGCACCATGCAGACGAATAATGTCACCTTACACGATGCAGCGCTTTACTATCTATAGCACTTTCACATATTTTATTTTTAAAAGATGTATAAATCATGACGAGATGGCTATTTCTTTGATGGAGTGCAGAGCAGCATAGATAGAACGTGAGGAAAATGAGAGTAAAATTATTCATATTTTTTGACAGAAAAAATACAAGATGAGACAACAGGCTAAAAAAAGGAACAGTATTAAAATGGAAAAAAAAAGAGCTAGACATAAGAATAAAAGATTAAAAACTAAAAATGCAAAAGTCCAAGTGAAATGTATTTTAGAAGCTACAAAAGTCACATGGAAGCGCCTACAATTCTACATTCAGGTGGATGAACCAGAGAAGCCCCACAAGAAACACAGGAAAGCGATAGAGACCGCCATGATGCAGGTGAGAGAGGAAACTTAGATACGAAGACAAGAGTGGTGACCTGTGCTCACAGCTGAGACCCCAGGAGAGAAAAACACAGCAGCACAGCGGCTGGCTGGCTCCTGGGCTGTAGAGCAACTCAACAGAGTGACCAGGGTTGAAATCATTCTAAATAGATCCTTTAACTAGGGAAGGAATAACCTATAAATACATGACAAAACTACAACTAGAAAGTCTTCAAATATTTAGAATTTCTGCAATACACTCCTAAATCACCAATGGGTCACAGAGCAAATTAGTGTGAAAATTGTAACATATTTTGTCACAAAGGATAAGATGTGTTACAACCCAGTGTGCGGGGTGCAGCTAAAGGTGTGCTCAGAGGGAAAGTAATAGCCTTACATGCTTATGGAAACACGAAAGGAAAAGGCTTAAAATCAAAGGTTGAATTACCCATCTTAGGCAGTTAGAATCAGATAAGTAAATTAAACACAAGCAAAGTAAGAAAAATATTATTTTAAAATGTAAAACAAATGGACAAGAGAGAAAACCAATGTCAAAGTAATTCTTTTAAAATCTTAAAAACCTGGCAACTCCTCAAAGGATTTTTCTAGGAAGAAGACATGTATTATCAAAAGAAGGCATTAAAAATTAAAGATTACCATACAGTCTATAGGTGTCAAGAAGAGAATACAACAATGATACATATAATTTTATGCAGGTTAATTTAAAATGATGAAATAGAGAAATTTCTACAAAAATATAGCTTAGAAGGCTGATAAAAGGAGAAACAGAAATACAAATAATCACATATTTATTAAAGAAATGTAATTTGTAGTTAACTTTCCCCCAGTCCTAAAAATCTGGAGGCCCAGATCAGATAGATTCATTAATGAATTCTTCTCTATATTTTGGAGGGAAATGACAACAATCTTATAGAAACTTTTTAAGTGATTACAAAAAAGATGAGGCCCTGGCTGGTGGCACAGTGGATAAGGCACTGGCCTGCGAACCCAAAGGTTTCTGGTTTGATTCCCAGCCAGGGCACATAACCAGTTGCAAGCCAGGTCTCCAGCCGGGTCTGTAGCTGGAGGCAGGTGAAAGACAACCACACATTGATGTCTCTCTCCCTCTCTGCCTCTCTCTTCCCCCTCTCTGGAAATAATAAATAAAAATTTAAAAATTAAAAATTAAAAAATTAATAATAAATAAAATCTTCAAAAAAAAAAAAAAAGTATCAAAGCCCTGCTGGTTGCTAGGTGAGTAGGTGGTGACCTGCGAATCCAAAGGTCACTGGTTCGATTCCCAGCCAGGGCACCTAACCTGGTTGCAAGCCAGGTCTCCAGCCAGGTCCGTAGCTAGAGGCAGGTGAAAGGCAACCATACATGGATGTCTCTTTCCCTCTCTGCCTCCCTCCCTTCCCCTCTCTCTGTAAATAATAAAATCTTTAAAAGGAAACAAAGTGCGACACTTCCCCACTCCTCCTATGAGGACACGTTGGCCTCAAAGCTGACACCTGACAGGGACGTCACAAGAAAGACAAACTACCAGTCAACTGTCCCTATAAACATAGACACAAACACTAACCGAAACCCTAGCACAACTATTCCACTAAATGCACGAGACCTAAGTTGGTCTCATTCGTGGGAAGCATGAATTCTTTGACTATTGGAAAGTCAGTAATGTGCCTCTGCATCTGCTTCCTTTCCCCGTCCCTGAATAGCTCAGCCGCACGGCTGTAAGGGCCGAGGTGTCACGCAGTGGGCTGGCAAGGGGCGGCCTGGAGTCGGGGCCAGACAGGGAGTGTCTCCATGCAGGGGGTTCAGGTGAAGAACCTCGGGGGAGGTCAGCTACGCTGTGGGTGGAGCAGCTGAAGATGATAGAATCATAGAGATCGATAGATGAAAGAGAAATGAAAGACGAATGATGGATGAACAGATGCATAGATGACAGGGGGATGGATTAACATCAACATACGTGCAAATGAACGTGTGTATAAGCACACACGTGCATACACACTCACATACATGTATCTTCAACCTGTGCTTGTCATCTGACTCTCTTTTGGAGGGTCAGCAAGACACCCCCAGCAGCAGGGCCTCTAGCCGCAGACCTTACCTCTCAGTGCCACTTTCCACGGGAGGGCCGAGTCCCCAGGAGGTGGCGTCTGCCAGGCCTGGAGCAGGAGCAGCCCAGCGAGCGGGCAGCTTCCTGCCGGAAAGAAGAAAGAGCCCAGCGAAGTCGGAGCCCACAACCCCGGGCAGCATCGCCGAGTCCCCGCCGGGCAGGTCGGGACACCCTGGGTGTCAGGGTGAGTGATGGCAGCCACAGAACACGGTCTGC
The DNA here is from genome assembly GCA_004026585.1 of Noctilio leporinus. NCBI lineage: Eukaryota > Metazoa > Chordata > Mammalia > Chiroptera > Noctilionidae > Noctilio > Noctilio leporinus. The sequence continues at coordinate 448,413 of PVIW01000050.1, read as the reverse complement.
TGAGCGCGTCACCAACTACGAGTCCTTTCAGAGACTCATTAAGTAATTAGTGTAACACCTGATGGGGAACAAGATACACATAGTTCTAAAGCACCTCCCCACCCAAATGCCTGTTAATTACAAAGGAGAAAATTTATAGGGAATTTATAGAGGAGAAACCTGGCCAACCGCCGCTTCATCAAGGAGTCAAAATCAATGTCCTTACTACCGAAACAAATTGCGATCGTAGGCCCCCTGGTAGGACCCGGTGACAGTCCCCTGGGACTGGTGGGAAGGAAGCCATCCAGGAAGCGCTAGACAAGTCCGCAGGGGCTCGAGAGCTGCAGAACAAGTGGTCTGCAGTTTTCACGGGCGCCGACCCGTGAGGTCCAGGAAAGGCGGGGGCTGCCCAGGACCGAAGGAGTTAAGAGCTCAACCCAAGTCAGCACGGGATTCTGACAGCATCACTTGAGCTGCAGAGGCTGCTGAAGCCACCGGAGAACCCTGCACGGAGGTCCGAGGGTCTGATGTGTCGGTGCTGGGGTCGTGGTGTTGATGGTTACACAGCAGAAAGTCTTTTCGCAGAAACATGCTCTAAAACTAGGGCAGGTGATGGAGGAATGTATGTGCAATTGACACGGATAGAGTAAGTTCTTTGCACTCCTGATTTTTCTGTGAGCGTGTTATTCTTTATATATATATATTTGCCTAAGTAAGTTTGAAGAAAAAGAAGCAGTCGGAGGACTTGATCATCTGACATTGAGGTGTCGGTAAAGCTACAATAAAGAAGTCACCGGGTTCTGGCCCAAGGTCGGGCAGAGCGGGACCGCAGGACGGAACACAGTACAGAAATGGACCCGGGCAACTGCTGCCAAGTTATTTTTAGCAAAGAGGAGAAGGTCATTCGATGAAGAATATAATGGTCTTCTCCAAAAATACTGCTAGAGCAAATAGCTATCTACACGGAAGAAGCGACCCCTGGCTCCTCGTGCCGTGTGCAAAATTAGTTCGAAGTGGATCATAGGCTGCAAAGCGAACTTCTTCCGATCTTGCTGCGGGCAAAATGGCGTAGGTGCGACCCCAAAGGCACAGACCACCTGATCAACTTATTAGACAATCGGTGCGTGGCTAATAAATTAGGTGTAACCGAAATTAGCACGGCGGCTCTCCTAAAGACACCATAAGCAAAATGAAGGCAAACCAAAGACTAAGAGAACGTTTGCAAGTCAAATGTTGGACAGGGAACGTGTATTCAGACCACATAAAGGCCTCTCGGGAATCAACACGGAAAAGTCTGCCTTCCGTGCTCGGGTGGGGGCCACAGGCACAACCTCTCAAAAGTTCAAGCGGCAGAAAGCGGGTTGCTCATGAAACGTAGAGGAAAATGGACTCGGAGGCCCTCAGCCTGGCAGGTGAGCGAGCGTTCGGAACGGAGGAATTCTCAGCTCTCTTTGCGGCGGTTCTCATCTGCCAGCCGCTGTTCTGGTGAGAACCTGTTGGGCAGAAGCAACTGGGCCCCAAGCAACCGCGCAGACCTGCCCTGCAGAGACGGAAGCCCGGGGGATCCTACGGGCCGACCGTGGGGAGAGGAAGGAACCAGGGTACCTGCGTGCACGGCACCCTTTCCTCATGAAGGGGCGCGTGAACCACGGAGAGACTTCCGTGACTAGAAGGACTTTCATCATCTTCCACAGGGGTCTTTCCTACGCCCTTCCAACGCAAAACACAACTCCTGCTGCGTCGCGACTATTTCTTAAACCTTCAGGATTTATTTTGCGTCTCCCTCGGTTCTTCTGCTTCCTGTGTCGAGGTTTCTTCCCAACCTTTTCCTGCGGAATACGTCACGGCAACCACTTAGCCCCCCTGAAAATGTGTTCCGGGCTGCAAATGCCAGCGGACGCTGCTGCTTCCTAAAACGGCAGAATCTGGGATTTAAATGAAAAAGTAAGGATGCCATCACTTAGAATGGACTGGGCTTGCAACACCAACGCCTATAAATTAAGTGCTTCGCGGCCACCATGACGGGGCAGGCTCAGTAATTTATGGCCCGACAGACTTGACGAAAGCACTAATTGCTATCACAACGTATGCTAATTTTATGGCACCAGTAATTAAAATACCGGTGTTTACCAATCACCAGCGATACGTGTTTCTAAAAGGAAACACGTGCCCACACACACACACACACACACACGCACACGCACGTGGATTAATGCAACCAGGACCTCCAACACATGCATTTCTGAAAAAAAACTGATCCAGCCATAAAATACTCTCCACCACAAATGGGAGCCAAAGCCATTTTTATTTATTTCAAATATGTGAATGTTCCGACGTCTGGCTCGCAGTCAAGACCTCTCGGGAAGTCTTTGCCCGGGAGGCAGGAAGTCCTCCCGCGCTGCTGCTGGGGTCCCCTGTGCTCCCCTTCGCCGGGGCTCATGTGGGGACCCTTCGGGACAGGCCTGGCTGCCCTCAGACCAGCCCCCCAGAGCCAAAGTCAGTGGTCTTCATGGGGAACAGCTGTGCGGAGAGCAGCAGGGTTCCAGGGGCTTTGGGGGGCACCCCCCACCAGGCCATGGGGGGCTCACTCCAGGGCATCCTGTGGTCTCTGCCTCACCCACTCTGACCGTGGAAACTGCACAGGGGCCGCTGCAGGAGATGCCTCAGAAGCCAGTCATCGGCTCCCCACCCTGGTGGGGCCAGGCACAACCGTCCCGGTGCGTTTCCGGGTCTCTCTGAAGACCACCCAGGTCACCTGTCGCAGCTCAGCACTGAGCCTCCTTCCGGCCCTCACTCCGGTTCTCCCTCCTCTCCTCCCCACGGTTCTCCTGGAAACATTGTAAGAGTCCCGTGTGTTTAGGAGGAGCCTTCTTGCTGTCACCTCCGTGTGACAAGTGCCCCAGTCATCGCTTCCTGAAGACAAACGCGCTCACCCTCAACATTTCCATCAGACACCTGAGAAAAGGGAAGCCAAGGTGACAGGCGCCTCCTGCCCATCACTCCCACGTGGGCCCAGGTGCATCCACTGCTCTTCGGGTTCATGGAGGCAAAATCCTCATTGGACCCTGGCTGGTGGCTCAGTGGATTGGCACCAGCCTGCAAACCCAAACGTCGCTGGTTCGATTCCCAGCCAGGGCACATAACCAGGTTGCAAGCCGGGTCTCCAGCCAGGTCCGTAGCTGGAGGCAGGTGAAAGGCAACCACACACGGGTGTTTCTCTCCCTCTCTTCCTCCATCCTTGCCTTTCTCTCTGAAAATAATGAATCAAGTCATTTTTTAAAATCCTCATTGGATCACATCGCTGCTGAAGAAAAACTGAATCAGATCAAGTCACCGTCAGTCATGCCCGTGAGAAGTGAGGAAACCCAATATTTTCCCAAACAGAACGGAAAATCCCGGTAAGCTTGCAGCAGCCACGTGAATGCCAGGCGTACGTTTGGACGTGGTGGCAGCTTCTGGTGACGAAGGGGCCTCCGTGGGCACAGACCCTGCTCCGCGTGACATCACAGACAGTCAGCAAAGCATCGTGGTCGGTTTTTATTTCTAAAGAAATCACACAGCTCTTGTGGGTAGAAAGGCTACATTTTGGGCAGCTGTTTCCCTTACTTAGTATTTCGTGACGGTGCGCGCCGAAGTCTCTTTAATATCAACCCGCGCGCCACAGCTTTTCCTGGGGGCCCCGCCTGCTGTCATGGGCTGCGCTGCACAAGCCGTGGGGACCCGGAGCCAGAAAACCCGCCGCCCATAAAAGATGCCTCGGATCGGGTTTCCCAGCCTAATCCAGGAAATGATTTCTTTCGGCAGACTCCCTTTTATTTCTGGGGTGCTGGGAAATAACGTTTTTATGGTGGAGTTTCACCAAGTATCGTGTTCAGCTTCCCTCCACATGAAAAATACCTTTTCCGGCAGCAGAAGCGGGGACACGGCTTCAGATCCTCGCGGGTTTCCTCTGTCACCGGCAGAGAGGAAGGCGGTTAGGACAACTTAAGGAAGGTGAGGACCCCGGGCCACGCTGGCCCTGTGTTTGTCCCACCGTGAGGCCCTCACCGGCCTTGCAGCCTGCGACGCGATGAACACACGGGTGTGCAGAACAGCGTTAATCCGGAAACACCTACAGCAAGCACCTCCCCTGGGGCACCCACGTGACTTCCCCCGGTCAGAACGAAGTGTCCCTGAAAAAATCACTGCTTGCAATGGAAGAATGAACATTTCCCGCCAGAAGGTAATTGCACGACGTATCTATCCCAAGCTGCATGAGGCTTGTGAGCTGTCTGAGCAAGACTAAGGGGTCATGGAAGCCCGGCCTCCAGCCGTTCCGCTGCAAACGGCAAACTCAGGCGCGAGACCTGGAACGTGCAAGGAGGCCTCCACGCGCCAGTCCTCGGCCTTTCTTGCTGGGAATTAGGGCAAAGGAGGGTTGGACTGTTGACTCGACAGCCAACATTTGACCACGTCGCACACGAGAGATCATCTGTGTTTTGCACCCCGAGATTCCTGATCAGGAACACGTTGATGCATGTTTGGAAATGTATTAGACGCTGTAAAACAAATCACGAAGCAGGGGGCAGTGCCGGGCCTTCCCGCTCCCTGACCCCCGGCGACCCTGTTACAGCGCCGACGTGTTGCTAACAAACAAAAGAGAAATTAGCTCTTTTGTTCTCGGGACTGTCAAGCAGGTTAGTTCATCCAACACCGTCTTTTATTAATAAATGGTGCGCATTCTCAAGCTCACGTTGTGAAAGCAAATCGCATCATGGGCTGAAAGAGACATACCTATTATTTTTCAGTGATATATTGCTTTGCCGCTGTAGCCAAAACAATCTAATAAGCACTATTAGATAAAGGATTCTGAATATGAATGTATTGAATTTGTAGTGGAAGGAAATGAACACATTGCAGCATTTATGTCAGATTGGGTTAAGCCCGGGCATCTCTTTCTCCTTAATAAATGCAGATCAAAAGACCTCTCTTATGTAAAAAAATAATAATACAAATTTCAGCAATAGAAAATAACACGACCACTTTGTAATGTTCGCAGGAAATCAGTCAGCCGTGCGCTGCGTGGAATATAAATTATTTTCGGAGGGCACAGAGCCGGCGAGGCCGCTCCCCCCGCATTCATATTCACAAAGGGTTCCAAGTGCCTAGAACAATAGCAACCCTCTATCTGCCATAAAGCATGCCGGCGTTGGAATTGTCACTTGTGACAGCTTTGATAGACACGTACCGTACAAGAAAAATACCTCCTCCCGCTCGACGCGCTTAATACATTGATTAAACTTCTCTGCGACCAATTGTTTTTGTCTTAACTTCTTCTTCAGACGCCACCTGAAGGGGGCCCTTGTTCCCCAAAGCCGACGGGAGAGGAGACAGTGTAATCGAGGCCCCACCGTTGAGCACTGTCAGAGTTTCCCCCAAATGATAAATGACTGCATAATGCCACCATCTACGGCGAGGGCTGAATGATATTAGCCTTCCGTGTTCAGAACCCATTTGAAACTTAATTGTGCTGTGATGGTGGTATTCCCCCCGCCAGCCGAACAGCCGGTTTATAAAAATCATCTCCTCTGATTGTTCAACGCTTTCCTAATGAAGCTGATGATCACAAGCCTTGGCAAGAAGCAGCCCTGTCAGGATGTCACGCACGCACGATGGTGACCGGTACAGCGAGCAGGCGCCTCTGTGATCTGGGTTTATCTTCACGGCCTAGAATCCAACAGATTGGCCTGCATACGGGAGATAATCTCCATAAAAGAGAGCGTGCCGTATATTAAAACGGGATTATCAGCTAGAACATAATCGCGCCTCTGTAATTATATGGCACGCCGTACGTAGATGTGAACAATCATACAAGAAAATAATTGAGGGCCATAAAACTTAATTCAGAAAAATCAATAGAATATAAAAGCAATCAGATAAGGCCTCTTAAGAAATCGATCAAGGCTTGTACAAAGTCATAATGTGTTTTCCTAAGAGAAAAGGAGCTAAATGAAGCAGAGAAACCTACATAATATTCTACAAGTAGGTTTCTAGAGGTCCTTGTATATTGAAGAGGGAGAAGGAATGGAAAACGCAATTACTTTTTACATTCTAGAACCGGGAGCGGGAGGAATGTATGTTAAATACTGCAGCCGGAAGGGTTGCTAGGGCAATTATTCGTTTTTGATCATTTATCTATATTTGTGTCTTTTTGTATCTCTCTAGAGTCTAAGAAAGCTATTAGGCTCTGCTCATTGCAACTTTATGTATCTTTATATGTTGTGCGCTCAATCTGAAATACTCCGCGATTTAAATATTGGTATAATGTGGAACGAACCGCAGGGTGAGAAGTCTGTAAGGAAGCCGCGGTCCCATTCCCCATGAGTCCCCGGAGCCCTGCGGCTCCGTCTGTCACCCCCTCGTCGCTTCTGCAGGATTTGGCCACATCATTTGACCAGAACAGTATGCTAAGCCAAGACTGTTTTCATTATGCAGGGGGAAAAAAGTTTTATAAATGAACCATATTTTCCTAAGGGAATACACGACTATTGGATTGTATCCCTGAGGATCTGGGGAAATAATCAGGGGGAAATACACACTGCTTTTGAAATATTCCCACAAAACTCTGCACAATTGTACATTAGCAAGAGCTGTGCGGTTTATTTTGTATGAAAACAAATAACAAAAGCTCATATAACCTATAGGTGAAATGTATCCTTAATCCCCCCGAAGCTCAGTCACCGGGGCTTCCAGAGGAAACAAATAACTTTTTGTGAAACAGTTACCGTTGTCTTGTTTTGGGAAAGGAGGGGGCTGGGGAAGTGGCTACATTTTTTGGTAGCTGGTATTAGGCCTTGCCCATTTCCAGGGCCACGTGATTTTATACCAGGCAAAGGCGGCTGGGTGCATTGCCTCCACTTTTAAAGAGAAGGAAGTTTACAATTTATGTGAAAGAATCTTTAATAAGTTCCCATTTGGGAGAGCAAAGCGTAAAGGGCTTATGTCAAGGCGGCTGAATGGGGAAATTTACATGTTATCACTGTAATTTATGAAAACAGACACTCGGACTATTTGCTTCAAAGTTTGTTTTAATGTATTTCGCATTCAAGTGGAACCAGCTGTTTTTTTTTAAACTTCTAAAGATCATGTGGCTGTAACCCTGTTCAAAAGGGTGATTGAACCGTGTTTCTTCTAACACCTCGAGAGGCAGGAACTCCAGAAGGAAGGGCCACCCCCGCAAGTGTCCCCTGCCTTCTGAGCAGAAGGACAAGGTCTACAGCTGCGGGCGTCCGTGAGGGAATGGTGGCCCGTGCCATGGCCTCACAGAGCCATGGGCGCCTGGCCAGGAGTCGGCAAATTCACCCACAAGATCGTCATCACCAACCATCACCATCGTCACCACCACCACCACCATCATCATCATCAAAACCACCTGTGGGAATTTTAATTTTGTGTGTGTTGAATTTGTAGCACAGTTTGGACCCAAGCAATACGCAGCACCTTAACAACATGAAGTCTCCGGAACACCCCGCGTCTCAGCCGTGATGTGGGTCTCACCTAATTTTTATCAGCGGTATTTAATATGCAGGGTTCGGTATGTAGATCTTGCCTCTCTTTTGCCAGGTTTATCCCTAAACATTTCCTACCATGGGAGACAATGCTACTGTTATTTCAATTCCCGTTGTTGCTGGGGTAGAGACAGTGCAATTGATTATTGTTTTTGCGGTTTTTTACATTCCACAGTCGTGTTCAGCTCGCTAGTTTGAGGATATTTTTGTAGACTGTACCAGATTTTCTGAGTCGGAGCTCGTGTCATTGGCAGATAGACAGTTTTGCTTCTTCCTTTTCATCTGGGAGCCTTTTAACAAGAAGTGTTGGCAAGAACCTTAAGCGGAGTCACCCTGTGTCACCACCACGGGTCACAAGAGAAGGAGCCCAGTCTCTCACCACCACGTCTGATGTTCTAGGAGTTTTGCAGACCCTCTTTCCCGGGATTGGTAAGGTCCCTCCTGTTCCTACTTTGCTGAGAGCTTTTATTAGTAGTAGATGGTGGATCTCGTCCGATGGTTTTTCTGAGTTTGAGGTGATCTTGTGATTTTTTTTTTTTTTCAGTCAGTACGAAGAACCTCAACAATTTCCAAATGGAAAGCCAACCCCGCACTCGTGGCACAAACCCTACTCGGTCATGGTGTTTTAACCTCCTTGTATGAGCGCTTTGTACTTGTTTATTTTTATAACAGCCTACGTTGAACAAATGCGATGGTTGTTCCTAGTTTTCCTGGTAGCAAGTTGAGGCACCGATGGCGTGTCCTCTGAGTAAACCTGCCGGTATGAACCTGGATGGATCTGAGGTGGGGGGTGGGGTGTCTAACCAAAGCCTCTGACTTCCAGAGTGGAAATGCACACTGGAGGACCACGGGCGCACCGTCACCTGCCTTTGTGGCAGATACAGGAACAATTTGGTGCTGCTAGGGGAGCAGGTAACATTATATTTGCGGACTTCCGGTAGGAATATAAATGGACCCCAGCTTTCAGAGGAAAACTTGTCAGTAAGTCTGCAAATACCAAATGCGCACTAAGGAGGTAAGTCATTGCCTGAGCCAGGATGTATGTGCCCTGCCTTGCGCTGCCACCTGGCCGATACTTTATGTTTCGGAACGTACGTAGGTGGAATATTATGTAACTATTAAAACGATCTTGTTTTTTACCCGAGAGACTGGCTGCTTTCATAAATTTCATGAAAAAATCAATTGGAAGTCGGAGTATATAAGTTGATTCCATCTGGCTAAAATTAATCTACAGATTTATGCCCACATGCAGCATGGGGCAACAAATAAGCAAATGCTAAAATTTATATGAAAATGCAAAGACCTAAACTAGCCAAACAAATGGAACCACGCGAAGCTGGAGGGCGAACTGATCTGCGGGGCATTTAAAGCTGTGGCGGTGGAGCCAGTGTGGGACTGACACCCGACTGCCAAGGAAATGATGCCACCATGTTCAGGAACAGCCACACGTCTGCGGACAGGTAACTCCTTACAGATGTGCCGCAACGTCAGGGCCGGAAGGACCACCGTGCGCACTATAGGCAACAATGCCCTCAAAATGGGGGAAAAGCCTGAGTGTTAACAACTAAAACCATAAACATCTGGAACAAAACACGGGAACATTCCAGGGATCTTGAGCGCTACAAAGATTCCTTAGAGACGACACATCTCTACCATCTATGGTAACTCCCCCATCTACACCATCTCTACCATCTGCACCATCTACCAAAGACACTGGTAACATACACTTGTGGAACATTAAAAGCTTTTGCTTGGCCAAAAAGATTGTTAAGTACATGAGAAAACAAGGCCTAGACTGGGAGAAATTATTTGCATCTACCTGACTGAAAAAGCATCACCTCCATGTATTTGGAAAATAGAACTTTCATAAAATTCAATAAGGAATAAACCAGCTCGCTATTTAAATCTAGACAAAAACCTGAAGAGACACTTTGGTCTCCGATGACACACTCCCGAGAAACAGGCACCTGAAAAGGGGGTCCGCGCACGCGGTTGCTGGAAATGAAAACTAAGGGGGACGTTTGCTGGTGGGAGAGAACCTGGCTGGCTGAGGCTGGGTGCTGGGGTGACTGGAATGGTCGCCCAGGATGGGGCGCAGGGACTGTTGCCAGCACTTCGGAAAACAGCTTGGCAGCTTCCTCAAAAGTACACGACACGCACCATATGTCTCAGCTGAATATTTGCCCCAAAGAAAGCCTGTGCCTCGATAAAACTTACCCACCAATGCTCGCAACAGCTTGTTTGTAACAGCTGAAGACTCTTGAAACAACCCAGATTTCCACCCTCGGGTGAATATCCATTCAATGAAATACTATTCAGCCACAAAAATGAATAAATCATTTTTTAAAGGCAAGGGAGGCACTGTTGATACACACACAACATGGGTGAATGTCAACATAATCATGCCAAGTAAAAGGAGCCAAAGAGGGATGCGTACATATGGTCTGATTCCAAATATGCAAAATCCTAGCAAACGCAAACTGGTACAGAGACCGAAAGCTGGTCGGTGGCTTCCGGGGGCAGAGGGAAGGGATCGTGCAGGCCACGTAGCAGGTGACCGCTCAGTAGCAGGTGACCGCTCAGGGGGTGACAGCTCCTCCTGGTTGTGGCGATGGTCCCACGGAAAGCAGAGGCCAAATCGTCAGACGTCACGCTTGAAATGTGCATGGTAACCACGTGAAACACTTGCATTCAGAGCACCAGCAGGACGGTAGGTGGTTAACAAGGTGAGTTGCCATCATGACTATTTTCCCGCAAGGTGAACCGCCCGGCCTGGTGATTTTCGACTGATTTAATGTTTTTTGTAACGGTTCTTAAGGAACGAAGATGGCCAATGAATCATAGTTTTTCCTCCGGCCCTTCCTGTGCCTCGGCATGCGGCCTTGGTGCCGGAGGTGGGTCCAGACTCACGTTCAGTCTTTCGGGTCACGTTTTTCAAGGAAGAAAAATCATCATTCGTGTCTGTTTCTCCAGTGTCACTGAAGCACGGTGGATAGATACTAAAATTTCCCATTCTCACTGTACAGTTGGATGAGTTTTGGCAATTTTAGAGTCACGTAACCCCCCATGTTTCCATCAGACCGCAAAGTCCTCATGTGTCTTTGGCTGACACCCGCCCCCAGGCCCTGAGCTGGGGGAGAGCTACTCCCCCAACTCTGTGTGAACGACTTCCTGCACCATACGTGCTTTCTTCCGTATCCACCTTCTTTCACTGAGCAGCGATTTTTAATGCTCACTCATGCTGTGTGTGCACCAATAGCTCCTTCCTCTGTACCGCTGTGTAGCCTTCTTGGTGCGGACGTGCCAGGAATGTGTTGACACACTGCCCTCCTGTCGAACATGAGGCTGTTGCAGACATCTGTGCGTAAGCCGCTGTGCGCACAGGCACTTCCATTTTCCCGGGTAGGTGCCGGGAGTGGGGTCACTGAGCGGTGCAACTTAGTGAGACACAGCCAAGCTGTCTTCCCAAGCGGCTGGGCGATTTCTAGCTTCCCCCAGCAACACGTGGCCGTTCCAGTGTCGTTGCCAACACTTGGTAGTGTCAGGATTTTTCCATTTCAGCCATTTCGGTGGACAGCGGTTCTGACTTGCCTCATCGGAATTTACTCATGATGAAAATACATCTCTTTATCAGCAGCATTCAATCTATCTCAGCCTTCTTTCCTAGGACCAGGACCTTATTCCTAAATTTACCCTTATTAATTAAAGGGGCTAAGGCTTTCCAACAGCTGGTGATTACAAAGCCATGACAAGCCTCCTCACGTGCCTGTCGTATATGGATGAAAGATTTAGTGTATAGATTGAACTTTTATAATAAACCATGATGACGTGAGTGTCTTAGCTAAGAAGGCAAAGATGGAATTAATCATTAAAGGAAAAGTATCTCAGGCATTTTATCCTAGAGGTTTTCTCTTCAGTAAATAGCCAAGTACAGGTGAGATGCCTGGGAGGGCGGGCATGTTTAATTCTTCTGAAAGTGCCTATTATCCAACTCAAATCCAGGGCCGAGTCAGCAGGGAGCGCAGGTGAGGGCCCGAGGGTTGGGTCCCAGGTTTGTGGGGCAAAACAGAGGCCCCAACTCCAGAGAGCCCTCCGCCGGGTCCGGACCCCGCACTGTGTGCACATGTGTGGGGGTGGAGAAGGAAGCGCGTCCCTGCACGCGTGTACCCAGGAGCGAGTGACTGGACTTGGGTACAGAGAGTTGGGTATTAACTTGGTACTTAATGTCATCATACAGGTGCTTCATCAAACAAGGAGAGTATCCAACAGTGTCATCAGCAGCCCGTGTGTCCAGCGTGCCTGCGCCCTGAGGAACCCCAGTGGGCGAGGGGCTCCGCTGTCACCGCCACCGTGAAGCGGTGCTGATGATGGCGGCAGGAAGGGCCTACTGGGCTCCCCGCTTGGCCCGCCCCGCACGGGGCCCAGGTCCGAGGGAGAGCAGGCTGGCTTCCCGTGACCTCGCCCTCTGCCTCTCCGCACGTCCACCCGTTCACCTGCTTCCCACCTGTCCGGGTTGAGGGGCTTCTGCCATTTGTCATCCTCTGTCCCACCGACAACCTCCAGAAATGACCCGCAGCATCCAGCCCGGGGACCTAGGGCCACGCGCTCCGTGCAAGCTCACGGGTCCAGCCCTCTCTCCCGGAAGACCCCGAACCCTCATTCCTGCGGCTCTGCCTGGAGCACGGGCCTAGGTCCTGGGGGGCAGCCCATCCCAGGCCCCCCAAACGCAACCTTGACATTGGAACTCAAAAATCCAGGGATTCCTTCTATTCTTTCTAAAAAGGGATGCCTTTATCTGACACCCCATTTAAGCAAGAAGCTTTTTCTGGTCTGTTCCACACACAACGAAAGTTACAAAATGCCACGTAGCTGTGCTTTTCTCGGTATTGTTTCGAGAATGGTGGCTTCTTCCTCGGACGCATGGGGGACAAGAGCCGGCCAGGGCCCCTGTCTGGGAAGAGTTGGGGTGCAGCTGAGGGCCCCGCCTCCCCCTTCCCCCTCCGTCCACTCCCACGGGCTCTTCATTGCACAAAAGCAACAGAAACATTCCCGGCAGAGGCTTGGTTTCAACCAGTCCGATGTGTTCGGAAATGCCCGGGACAGAGTGCCGTCCCTCGAAAACTCCTCCGGCGGCGTCAGCCTCTGGGCACTGTCGTCAGAATCGGGGTCAATTGCCACGACCCTGCTTTTTCCCAGCGAGGCCCCTGCTCGTACACCCCTGCGCCCGTTTTTGTCAGGGAAGCCAATCAGACAAGGGCAGGGGAGCCAAGGTAGCGACCGGGTAACAGTTCCGCTGCCGGGAGCCGCCACCTGACACGGGCGTCCTGGGCAGAGCCGTCCGGCAGCGGGTCGAGGCGCCGACCAGCAGGACCTGCTCACCTGACGCGGTGTTGCTCTCACATGTTCTGTCCCCGGGGAGGCCACTTGTCACCGTGTTATCTATTGCCTGCTTCCCTGTCAGAGAGAAAAGCGGAGCAGGAACGCTTGCCCCCACCCGGCTCTGTACTTCACTGCACACCCACCCGGCCAAGGGAAGAACAATAGATTTATAAGTTTATCCTACATGAAGCCAAACATGCCTGACCGCACTGTAAATTACTAAATCATAAACCAGGTGGTGTAAGATCCTGGCTTGGACGGAATATAAAAACCTATCAACCTGTAAAATACGATCATCGTACATGTGCCGCAGGACCGCCCGCCACCAGGACCCAAGGTTCCCATCCGCAAGGAAACACCAGCAAAAGCACCCAGTTCTCGGCGGGGTGCCCTGCCTTGGTCCCACCGGCAGCAGGGAGATGCCCGAGTTAACACACTCTGTTCCCCCTTTTGTCTGGAATTGGCCACTTCCGCTGAATCCTGCCATGGCCCCCGGGCCACGTGACAAGGGGCCCGTGTCTCCCAAGGTTCCTCATGTGCGGCCACGTCAAGGTCACCTCGGTGCCCAAACTTAACATTCACGTGTGTTTCAAACACGCCACATGGTTGCAGAAAGCGCAAGACCCAGGGTGGACGATACGTAATGTGCCTTCCTCTTGAGAAAAATGCCTTAAAATGGGGTTACCCCAGTAACCCCTCCCCTGCACTCCACCCGTCACAGCCCTTCGCGGGTAACTCGGGGACCCCGGAAACTGCAGGGCCTCCTCCCCCTCCCGCCTTCGGCCCCACCACGGGAGAGGGTCCATTTGCAGGAATCGCAGGGAAAAAAATTAATTTTATTTCCGTGGAAGACGCCAAGCTGATTCCATCAATTGCGATTCCAAAACAGACAAAGCGAATTCATTCCTTTCTAGATGTTCCATAAGCAACGCAGGTTAAGTTTCCATGATTGACCCACCGTGTTTACGTTCGTGGGAGTGAAGCGAATTGCTACACGTCCGACATCATTCCAGGAAGAGGCTGGGGAGGCAGACAGTTTAATTAGGGGTGGTTTCAAGTTCACTCCCTGATTATCATCACAGAGCTTCTCTAATATGCGACCCGGTACGGTAATGCTGGGAAGTGATTACATTTGGCCCTCTGTCGGCCTAAATTTTGAATGAAAAATGACCATCGCACAAAGGGTTGCGTGTGTGCAACTGGGATTTCTCCCTGAGTCACACTCACCGGCTTGGGCTTGGTCCCCTCCCGTCCTGTGTTGCACCAGCTACATGGGGACCACGTACCAGTGTTTGGACGTGTCCTGAGCGCCCCTTCAAGTGCGTCCCCGCGGGGCTGAAAACACCCGAGCTCCGCAAGACATGTCACGAGCAGGCTTTTCCCGGCCAAGTCGCTCAGGTACCGGGCCAGCAAGGATCATAAATAATTTAGCTCCAAATTGCCACTCACTTTCCATTCCCGTCAATAACACTCGTTTTGCCAGTTTTAATTTTTTAAGTTTCATTCTGCTTCATGGCGATCTTCCGCAATCCACTCCAGGTGCTAAGGACAGCGCTGTCACTTTGAAGCGCTGGAAACGCGGCCAGGACCGCAATGCAGGGTGTTTGGACCCCAGGTTGGCCGGGCCTCCCTGAGCTCTGCCACCGGCCCAGAAGGGACAGCCACTCCCGTCTCAGGTGTCCAGCCGCACAGTTACGTCTAACAACCATGCAGCTGGGAACCTAAACATGCGGGAGATTCTAGAGGCTGCAAAAATGTACCAAATGATCATGTTGCATGCCAGAAACTCATTGAATGTTCTTCATGACTGGTACCTCATAAGTTTACATTTTAAAACCATCCGCGAGCCTCTCCTGCCCTAAACACACTCACGATTGAAGTCCTGGAGGGAAGTTCTGGGCTGGGATCACGTCCTAAGAGGCAGAAAGTGGGACAAGGCCACACGACACTGAGCCTGTGGTGTCGGTGTCAAAACTCAGCTGACGCTGTGGTTTTTATCACACGCACGCTTCCCCGTGACTGTCAGCTGAAGTGCTCACAAAACACTTGTTATTCCACTCTTATCTGCTCTGGATTCCGGCAATTCGGTTTTGAAAGATGAATAAATGAAATAAGATTCCCCAAAGCAAATGATGTTACGGCATAAGTAAGACCTCAAGGGGAACCTGGGCTTTCGCAGGAATTTCAAAACCCGGGCGGCGGAGGAAAAGTGCTCAACGGCTCTCAACTGCCGTCCTCGGGCTGCACCCGAGAGGCTCCTGCAGCCACGGCGGAGCCCCCGGCCGCCGGCAGGAGGCAGAGCAGAGGCGGAAAACGGACCCGCACCGCACGCACGTCTAGGGTGTGGGCCGAGCTGGACGGAGCTTCGCCCGTGGGGACCCTGTGCTGCAGGCTGGGGCCTGGCTCCCCCCTTCTGGGACGGGGTCCCCTCGATCAGGAACAACTGCCAACCTCCTGGTCAAAGCCAACCGACTTCTAAAGAATTTCATGGGCGTGTGCACAGCTCCCTGCGAGGAGCCACAGCTCCATTCAGAAGCACCTTGGTAAATTCCAGGCGTCACGCTCCGAAGCTGCCGCAGCTGAGGAAACCATGAAGGACTCGTTCTGAAAAGCAGACCACGGGCTGCAGCTGTCCGCCCCGTTCCCGGTCTCGGCATCGCCCGGGGGGCCCACCGCCCCGGCCTCTGGGTAATCTGCTGGGTGCTGCCTTGGGCCACCTGCCGGCGCTCCCTCCCCCGAGGCCGGCGCCCTCCCTCGTGCCAGCTCTGCCGTGAGCATCCCCAGTGGCCCCCGGGCCGCTCTGTGTGACGGAGGCCCTGGGCGGCGTCACCGAGTCACAGCTCAGCGAGTGCAGCCGTGTCTCTGTCGGTGATGCCAACCTGCCCGGGGCCCCTCCGCTTCTCAGTGGCCAGAATGGCAGCCTAAACCAACCGCCAGCCAGGGCAACGGACCAGCCAGAGTCGACTGAGACCCTGGATCACAAACTGAAACGGGGGGAATCGATGCAGTGGCCCCAACGCCCCTCGTGTTCACGGAACTTTGGGCGCAGGTGTCGGACTAAACCCACACGTCCCGCCCGCTTAGCCACGCATTGAGCTGGCAGAGGAGTTTCTTACCCCGACCGGGGACCCACACGGCTGAAGACGCGCTGGTGAGGCCCGTCCTGAGTGACGCCAGGAAGAAGCTGGGTCTGCCCAGCACACAGGACGACGCAGCCGCGGGCCACACGGGGCTCCGTGGGGACGAAGGGAGGAGGTTAGCAGAGGTAGGTGGCAACGCAGGCCTCCAGGGAAGTGGGGGCCTGGTAGTTTAGGGTGACAGTCGCCACACGCACTGAGAGGCCAGAGGGTTCGGAGCCGGGTGAGGACGCCCGGTGTCGGGGTTTCCCATGGGGCCAGAAGGTGCCGTGTTGGGCGACGTGGCTCCGTCGCAAGCAGAGCGTACGCTGACACGGCAGCGGGTGGCTTCCAGGCAAGGACAGGCGTCGCTGGTTTCCTAAAACACGAGAAGCAGCGTCCAGGAGGGTCTTGACCGTCTGATGACAGCCGAGCGTGTCTTCGCCAGCTGCGTCCTGCCATGACTGATGCCCTGGAACCATTTTCGAACCTGCTAGAGCCGTTGTGTGGCGTCGAACGCTGCGTGACTTGGGAGACAGACATTCGGGGGGATGTCACGGCCGCCACCTCTTCCGCCAGAGCCCCGAGGTCCCCACCGGACGTGAGGAAATCGACGGTTGGAGAAGAAGGGAGTTGCCGCGGGTCTGTAACGTTCACACCCGTAAGGGTCGTTGGCTAATTAGGAGCACAGTGATGTAAACTTGTCTGGCTTCAGGGTTTCGGGAACAGGAACACCATGTAATTAAGCAGAGACCGAAGAGGTCACTTCAGCCACCCCGCTTCGTGTCCTCATGGGTGACGGGGACACAAAAGCTCCACTGGCCGGGGGACCAGACACCTGGGGCCCGTGCTGTGGGGGCCAAACCACGACAGTGAAATCAGGTGAATCCGATGGAAACACTTGGCTGTTTCTTACAGGCAGCTCTCCATGGACAAACTTCCATTAGATAATGAAATAATTTATTTAAGGAAACAGGACCTGTGCTTTCGGGAAAAACAAACTGAATTGCATTTCAATAACCGGAAGCCCTCACAAAATTAGAAACTCAGCATTGAAATGGCGAGTCCCAGTTTTGATCACCATCTGGACTTGCGGGTACCGGCTCAACACCCACCGGAACGGTGCGCCCCGCCGCCGGAAGTGCGGGCCTGGGGCTCTCGGCCACTTCTGTGCTGGAAAACCCGCAAGACGACCACTGTGAAAAGCCCAGCTTATTCTGAACAACTGGGAAGAGGTTCCAAATCAGTTCCCGAATGTCCTCTTCCCTCCTGCTTGTCCTCGGAAGGGAGGTCCTGCTGGGCCCACCCAAGGGAGTCGCGAGCTACTGGTCGCAACAGCAAGCAGTCCTGGGGGTGGGGTGGGGCCCTGGCTGCCACCACCGCTCCCGAGCTGCCTACTGACGGCTCCGAAGTTCAAGTCCATCTCACCTTCCTGCGAGCGCTGGAGGAGGGGGCCGGGGCAAGAATCAGAACGCGGAACACGGAAGGAAAAAGGGGTGTGAGTCGGCAGAGGGGAGGCCAGGACAGAGGTCCGGTGCGGAGGGCTGTGGGGCGAGTGCTGGAGAGGAGGCCAGCCTGGGAGAAGTCAGGGTGGAAGGTGTTGTGACAAGATCAGCCTGGACGTACTAGAATGAAAGAGAACAGTGTGGGCCCCGAGGGCAGGGCGCAGAGGGAGGAAGAAAGGGCAAGGAGGTGGATGCTGGCTCAAATAGAAATGTTCAATAAAATCGGTGCTAAGCCCAGTCTGCCTGAGTCAGGGCGCGCATCCATCAGCCGAGCGGACGGAGCTCCTGATGAAACACCGCCGCAGGCCCGCCACGCAGGCGGCTTCACGGAGCAGAGCGCCGGGCCCACCTCAGCCCCCGCGGGAAAGGGGAGCCAGACTTCCAGGACCCAGGGACCTCAGCTGTTTCCTCTCTGCTGCCCAACCAAGAGGAACGGCAGGTCCTGCGAGGAGACCCCAGGGCGCTGCAGAGCGGCTGCCGGTGCTCACGGCCCACTCATAACCACTGTTTGCTGTTCAATTCAAGGACCTTCCTGGCCCTTTCCAAGAATAGTAAATGATCACAAAGCGCTTTGCTGTCTGTCATAGCTCCGTTCCTCCCACCCCAAAGCCAGATGGGACACCTTGGGAAGGTGCCCTCCCAACTGGGACCAGCCTGGGGACTGGCCCGCGGGTGGCCTGTAACCAGCTCCCCTGGACATGCAGCTTTGTGTTGTCACTTGGTTCGACTCCTTCAAAGGCACGAGAAAGGAGCTGATACGCACCCACCTGCTTTCAGCAACGCGTTTCCCTTGGGACCCAACACCCATGTCATTGAAGGGGCCAGGCACAGGGTCACGTGCACCAATCCCAGAAAGCCAAGCAGTCGGAGGTGGTCTTTGGGGTGAAACAGCAGCTCAACGTTCTGCAGAGTGAGCGACACATGAACTACTTACCGTGATGGCTCTTACCTCCAAAGTTGAACACAGCACCTCGGTGACCTGCAATCAATCTAATGGTAGAATTCTGCTTTTCATGAAATCCACCATTCTTCAAAAAGTGGGTCACTCTGTTCTCCCATCACCGGGTGATCAGAAGAAGCAACGAAACAGACACAAAGATGACAACACGCCCCACGCACCCATGTCAGTTCAAAGGAAGAGAACCATCAATTCTTCCTCACATCCTTTTCCAGGTCCCCAACATCTGTCATGGAGCTGGGGCCACGTGTCCTCCCCTTCCCATAAGGAGAATCCCCTCATGGCCCACGCTGAGCTCCTGCCACAAAGCATCGTTGACTTAGAAGCCTACCTTCCCACACCCTGCTAGGGATTCCCACAAACACACCCACTGATCATCCTTTTTATGTACTTTCCCGAAATTACTGGAAGGCCCAGGGGGCCATTTGGGGTCCTGTGCTCCGGGATTTGACGGGTGATGTTAATGAGACTTGCATCGGTATTTATTCCTGGATTTATTTATTTGGATTGCAGTGTTCTGGGGCCTGAGCAGGCAGGAGCGGGGCGGGGGGAGGGAGGGGACCGCGGCCTGGGAGCCCCCCATAACGCGGCCGCTAGAGCACCATTTACTGCCTCTTCTACAGGGACTGCATCCGTCTGCCCTCATATTGTCAGGTTGACAAGAGGAGAAAAAAAATTAACCAAAAGCCAAATCAAATAAATGTGCAACTCATAAATTCTGCAGCTAAAAATTTACCCCTGAGGGATCGCAACCATGCACCGTGGAAGGCTTTCCCCTCCCGCCTTCATAAAGGGGGCGATCAGGGGAGCGGCTGGGGTGGAGGCGCGGCGCCAGCCCGCCTGCCTGCTCCTCCTCCAATTAGGGGACGCTTCCCCACCCTCCCAGGCCGCCACCGCAGCTGCGGGTCGCCAGCATCGCCCGCCTGCGCGTTGCTAAGCAACGCGTGCCTGGACCAGGCGGGCTGCTCACCGGCGCCGGCGGCCGCGCTCTGCGTGGGGCGCTGGGGAAGCGTGCATGGGGGCCACCCGAGTGTGAATGACCGGCACCCCGAGCTCACCCAGCCACTTCCTCTGCGGACCCCCGACTCCGGATGTCATTCAGAGCAAAACTTGTCCTAATAAGCGTCATTCTTGCTCCCAAGTGAGTATTCAACCAAAAACTAGGCGCAGCCAGCCCGGGGTGAAGGCGGCCTGCTGCGTTCCGCTGGTTAAACCTCCCCGCAGGCCCCCGGCCCCCTGGGGAGAACATGCAGCAGCCCGGGGAGCCGCTGCCCCCCATCTGCTGTCATGGAGCGGGTTCTGCCCCGGACCTCACAGATGTGGATTAGTGTTTGGGAACATTGACCCAAAACACCCATAAGAAAGACTCACAAAATAACGGGGTGTTTGACGCTACCCTGATCACCCACGAGAATGACACTCGAATTCGGTAAAACCCGCACACCCTGAGCTGCAGGGCAGCCGTGACCTGCAGGGCACCGTCCTGTGGCGACTAGCCCTGCCACTGGCACCCCGATTCCCAAAAGTGGGGCGGGACAGAGACCCCGGGGCAGGGTGTACCAGA
Organism: Noctilio leporinus; assembly: GCA_004026585.1. Lineage (NCBI taxonomy): Eukaryota > Metazoa > Chordata > Mammalia > Chiroptera > Noctilionidae > Noctilio > Noctilio leporinus. The sequence continues at coordinate 428,365 of PVIW01000050.1, read as the reverse complement.
CCTGGAGCAGAAGAGGAAGCGCTGCCATGGCAACACAGGATCAGAGCAGCGAACGATTCGTTCATCGGACTCACCGAGCCCCCACCGACGGCTAGTGCAACCGCAAGGCGGGCCCGTCTGCAAACCTGTATCACGAAGGGAAAACAGGGCCGGAAAACCCAGCGTTTTTATAACCACCCAAAGTAGCCGGTCGGAATGCTTGACGGAGCTCTTTCCTCAAATTGCCAAACGCCGAGGTGCCTTTGCCCTCCGTGGCCATTTGCGGAGCCATTTCATGGAGGTCCTGTGTGAGCTCAGCTCAGGGAGGGGTCCCGAGCTGCACAGTCCACGCATGTTTTCATGGGAGGCATTCAAATGTGTTTCCACTAACTGAAAGAATTCCGCTTTTGCAGCTTCCTCGAGATGCTCATAAAACTACCGTCCTCACACCACACAACACTGGCCTGTTGAGCGGAACTGCGAACTCCATCCATCTGTTTGCCTGTTCAGATTCACATATGTTACATTGCTTTCCATCAGCAAATATGTTCAACTTACAACATCCTTAGTTTTTAAACACACATCCACGAGGGCAGCCGCGGATGTTTTCAACATGCCCTCAGCGGGGCCGCGGGGCCTGCAGCCGCACTTCCAGGCGCAAGGGTACGTGATTTAGGTTGGAAGGCGGGTTGTAATAAAACCAATTCCTAAACGATGCAGTAAGGAACCCGGGAAGGTGACAACAGGTTTTAAGAAACAGGGTACGTTTTTATGTTTTTAAAAATAAGAACAAATGAGCCACTGTCAAAAAGGCTTCTCATTAATAATTATTTGCTATCAACACTCTGTTAAATTAGGATTTTCTCCGTCTGCATGGGTGATGAACAAATTGATTAGCTGTCACTTTTAGGCGCTGAGTGACACCTATCTGAGTTAGAAGGGCCTCCTTTGGCTGCTCTGCTTCCATAACTGTAGGTATTTTGACTAAAATTCTACTCGGAGTCTTTAGGGTTGGTCCCTGGAATTCTGAGCCTGCGTTCTAGAAAATACACACAGAGTAATGGTTCTCTCTAAAAGGAAACCCCTCAGATCCATGGGACCCTCATTTCAGATCACAAAGGGTAGGCCAATAAATCAGCTCAAGGTAAAACTCACAATGGCCCATTACCGCATCCCCCTCCACATCACAGCCCATAAAATGTTGTGTCACGAGGTCTCCCATCATGGGAATTCATCAAAAAACTCTTAAAATACTCTCGGCACCTATTTCTGAGGGCTAATTTGGCTTCCCTATGGTGAGGCACTAATTTTTTTATCTCAATCAATCGGTACAATGTTCTCCTCCATCCATCACGGGGAGAGAGGCACAGTAAAACTCCGCTATTCTGCAAGCAGAAAGCAAAATCAAGCCAAAAACGGAGCAGTTGCTTCCTCCCAAGGAGAGCGCACGGGGACAATGGAAGACAAAGCGTTCGGGCAGGGGCGGCGGGAAAGGCACAGGCGCACCAGGGTACCCCGGGGGGACCTGACGAATGGCTCCACCGGAGCAGAAGGAATCTCAGAACCATCGGAAGGCCAAGTGCAGCCGAGAGAGACAGTGAGAAAGTCAACAAGCCGCCTCCCAGCCACGGGAGGTTCCTGCCGTGGAGGCGGAAGGCAGAGCCTGGCCTTCCCAGGAAGCGAAAGGGAAGTGCCCAGCATGGCTGAGAAAACAAGCGCTGGGGGAGGAAAAGAAAGGAGTCTCAGAGTTTCCTCTGGCTCTTCCGAGAAGCCAGGAAAAGGCCGGAGCTCTGCAGGGCTGGGCAAGGCGCAGGGACGGGGCAGAGGGCCCCACCCATTGCCCCCCAGGCAGAACCACAGGTGGGAGGGCACCACCAACAGGGCATCCGTGGAGAAGTGACAATGGACAGCGCCAAGAAGCTTCTCCAGGTCCCAGAGCCACAGGCCGGTGCTTTCTGGGCCAGGCTTCCTGGGTGAGGCACCTCGGGGCAGCTCCAGCCATGGGCCCAGAAACCCGGCTGCTGGAGCGAAAGACAAAGCAAACACAGACAGCCCGCTCATAACACGCGGAGCCAAAGCGCGCGTTGCGGGAAGAGAGGCTGATGCCATGTTTCCTGTTGGACAGGATCCCAGGCCAAGTGCCGTGCTGCCTGGTCTGAAGAGCAGCGGCTGGGCAGGCACCTATCCCTCCTGGAGCAGGACATGGGTCTGCTGTGCCCGGTGCACTCCAGCTCCCACAGCTCCCCTCAGCCCCCCTGCCCCCGCGGCAGCCTTGGGGGTGCCCTGGTACCCCGCCAGCACTGAGACCACTGAGAGTCCACAGGGCCGGAGGCTGGCTAGGCTGCCAGGTGCCCTGGTGCGTAGCCATTGCTGAGCATGGGACTTCGGCTCCAGGTGCCTCCTTCCTCCTGAGTCGCAGGCGATGGCTGGTCTTCTGTCCTGTTGGGACCCCAAAAGAAAGAAGGGGAGACCTTCTGGAGCAAAGGCGAGAAAGCGAGAGGCGCCAGATTTAGCGCTGAAAACACAGGCTGCCCGGCTCACCCCAGCTCAGCCCCACAGCGAATACTTAGCCGTGTACGTGTGGGCCCTGCAGCCTGTGGGACAGACTTACACAGAACACCCTCCCTTGTTTACCTGAAAGGCAATGTGCCTGGGTGCTTGGGGCTTCACTAGCATCTGTATGGAAATAAACGTTAGTTTCTCAAAGTTTCTCCCGCTCAACTGGGGAGGGCACCATGCCACCCACACCGCAGACAGAGGAACGCGCAGCATGAAGACTTAGGAGGGCGAGAGACCGGCACCAGCGTGCGTCCAGGGCTCTCCGTGGGGAACGCGGACCCCTGCCCTGACCAGGCTGCAACCTTCGCCCCCCGAGGCAACTTAGCTCTTTATTCGCAGCCCCAGTGCCCACACCCTCCTCCCGAGCTGAACCAACGCATGAAGACGTCACCGTCCGCGTGCCATGGGCCTCCTCGGTCCGCACGGAGCCTACGGAGCCGAAGAGAATCGTTGTACAAGGTTAACGCTGGGGTTGGTACCGAGTTCAGGACCCAATTCTCTCCCAGAGACCCAAAAATCTCAGAATAGAAATAATTTGGGAAGAAAGAAGAATTTTTTTTTAATGAGACGGACTCATTATTCTCATTTCCGCGTTCCAGATCTATTAATTGAGCCTCTGAAGTAATCTTTGTCCAGGGTGCGTAGCTGCATCAAATACTCCTGCCATCAAAGCTGCGCTTCCTTAAAAGGCAGAGATAATGTGGGTTGGGTATTCTTTTCCGACACATAATTCATTTAAGTCAGAAACGTTCTCCAATGGCCTCTTTTTTCACCGCTCGCCAAGTTCACGTGCACCGCGATCCAAGAAGAAATAAATTACCACTGGGACACGGGGCAAGATGCTCCCTCCCAGGATACAAACACCGAGATTCCATTTTCCTGATACTTTTATTTGGCTGCTAATAAAATGGGTGGTGAAACCTCCACGGCGGAGTAGGACTGTAACACCACAGTCAGGCTTTAACACCCGCAAAAACTCTATTAAAATGTGGCCCCAGAGACTGTAAATTTGAATTCTGGCTCCACTGGTCAGGCTGGGCCTGGAAACTCAGGAGAGAAAGTTCCTAAGACTTTCTGAACAGGCCACACAGAAAGAGGTTTTTTTTTTTCCTTTAGACAAATTTCCATACGGAGAAGAAAAATAGAAAGCGGTAAGAAAGGCCTCCATGTTCAGAGCTGACTTAGGAGGAGAAACGAGTGGGCCGTGTGGAGCCCACGGGTGGCCGGGAGGGTGGGCGCCCATGGGGAGAGGGGGCGGCGGTGGGAAGAGGCTACGCTGGGATCGGGTGTTTCACTGGGAGAGCTGCTTTTACAAAGACAAACATGAGAAAGCCACCGGTTTGTTATTGTTAATGCTAGAACTGTCCTTCAAAAATGGACTCGGGGAAAACAAGCCATGTACACCCTGGCTGGTGTGGCTCAGCGGGTTGGAGCATCGGCCTGTGGACCTGAAGGTCGCAGGTTCGATTCCTGGTCAGGGCGCATACACACCCGGGTTGCGGGTTCGGTCCCCGGTTGGGGGGTGTGTACAACAAGGCAGTAACGAAAACACTGTCCTCGGGTGAAGATTTAAAAAATAATAATAATGCCTTTTCTCAAAAAACCATTTACTTATGTTTATCAGAAATGAGTTAGAAACTTCGTTTGGAAAAGTAACATTTGTGCTACCAACCAAGTGTCGAGAACTCTAAGGAGAAACAGCAAAGACGTTGTTAGCAGGCTGGGCTTGCGTTCGATGCTGCATAGCCAACAGCATGAAAAGTAGTAACAACAACAACAAAAGCTGCTAGAACTGGTGGGAAACAAAGCAGCGCTGTAACCAGCTGGGAGCTGACTACCCACCTGTAGGCGGGAACCAATCAGAAGGTGACCCGAAACATCACAGAGGAGCACGTCCGCCAAACAGGGCCACCAACGCAACCAAGGAAGTTAGCAAAGGTGGGTTTATGAAAAGAATATTTGAGGATTCGGGGCAGGTTTTAGAAATGAACTGGAGGAGAAGCTAACAAATCTGTCAGAAAGCAGATCAACAACTTAATACTTAAGCCCGTCTGGAGCATATGTTTGAACTTGGACGTGCAGACCTGGTCCGCAGGTCCTCGAGGTTCGCTGACCAACTTTGAGGGTTCACGGCCCCAGAGACAGTGACATTACTCAGAAAGCGGGGGAATTTATCAAACGTGGATTTCACTGGGATGCTGGCTGCCAGGAAAAATGCAAGGGCCGCCCAGGAACGTACATGCAAAATAAAGGCCGTCTGCAGGCACTTTGCACGACTTGCTTTCTTACCACACATGGGCGAAAGACTTTGAATTGACATAAAGTTGGACCAAGAGTTCTCTCCCTTTGATAGAAGTAGCTGGGGCCCAAGGGGTGCCAAACTATTGACAAACACTGAAAAACACAACAGCTACCCTGACAGGTACAACACAAAGAAACGATCTGCCATTCCCTGCCTCTCAGTGCCTGATCTACAGCCAAGTCCAGTTGGATGATGTTAACGTGACGAGATTTCACACATGGAGGAGGGTCGACCAAACCCATCGTATGTTATGAGTGGAAATGATAACAACTCTGCAAAATTTGTTGAAGCAGATGGGCTGGAATGAATAAAGGCCGCCGGGTGCCACCGTCCGTGGATTGTGAGAGGGTATTTAGCTCATAACCTCAATATTTATTTTATTGATCAAAAGAAATGTTAACTTCATCTACTGGTGACAGATAATTTATCAAATATGTTTTAAATAAGAGAATATTCCGTCGCTGCGGCGGCTTGGGAAATTAGCACCGGCCTTCGGGCCTGGGCTGTCCCGGGGAGAGAGGGCCGGCCTCCAACCCAAGGGGAGGAAGGGGGGTGGGGCCGTGCCTCCTGCCACGACCCTGTGCATGGAAAGGTGGCATCCAAAGAAGAAGACCCTTCTTTCTGCAGGCGGCCCTTCCAGGTCCGGATGGGCAAAGACAGGAAGTGAGTCCCCAAAACCCTCAGCCTTCAAGTAATCAGTCCCCCATCAGCGGAAACTCCTCTGACTTCTCTCTCGTTCCACGAAATGGCCACCACGGTCTACAAACCAAGTCCTTCTCACCATCACCACCTTCCCTGTCACCCCACAGCACTGCCCAGCTTCCAGCAGACACGCAGGCCACCACCCCCACGGCTCCCAAAGAGCCAACCCCAACCCCACTCCCTGCAGACGGCACCCCGCAGCGAGACGGCACCTGACTTAACATCGAAGCTCACAGCATCTGCTTCTCCTACAACCGTCAGGTCTCCACGGATGGCCTCATATATTGTGACCCTGTCCTTGAGGCTGAGTGAGAAGTAGAGGTCACCTCAGGGGGCCCTTCTTCTCCTGCATGGAAAGCTAAGTGATGTTCCGGAATGTTCCTTATAGCCTGAGCATCCTGGAAATTGTGTCGTTTTAAATGTTCACATCCCACTCTCCTAGGACACAAGTGCACAGCATCCCCTTTTGAAAGATGGGGAGACCTGAGCATCATCCGGTTGGCCCCCAGAGGGCTCATTCACCCATAAAGCACCCACGGACCACAGCTGGTGACCAGTCCACATCTGCCCTGTTAGGGCACCAGGGGCCTGGGGGTCCTCCTTGCTCTCTGCACTGCAGGAGGCCCACATGAACCCCTTTCCTGAGGGGTCTGCCCCCGGCAGAACTGCAGACATTCCATAGGGATGGCTGGGACCCTGACAGCCCACTACCCCCTCCCAGGCCAACATGAAGTGGGCGACTGTCCTGTCCTCAGCTGGACCCACAATGGCCAGCCCGGCCCGGGGGCCAGCCCCACTCTGCAAGCCCACTGCTCATGGGTGGGGCATCAGTCAGGGACTGAGGGTTCCTGGTCTGTGTTGTGGAGGTGAAGACAAGACCCCTCAGCTCTTTGCTGAGACTTTGCTGAGAGGGGGACCCCCTTCCCGGGGCCGCCCTACCCTGAGAAGAGGCTCAGGGGACTCCAGGAGCCGCAGTCCCTGTCCTCACCTCCTGCAGGATTCACGGAGTTGCTCACACACATCCAGAGGCTCCTCCAGGCCCAGTGGTGACCAGGCCCTTGCGATTCACCAGGAAGGCCAAACGGGGTGAATCTGCCCCCAGACCCAGGGTCCAGGGCACCTCGGGCCTCGGATGATGCCCACGCACGGGCCTGGGTCCTTCTGTGGGGCCACTGTCACATCACGTGTCCTCGGGGCTGCACGTGTGCCCGGCCAGCTTCTGGCCTCGGCCTCCCCGCCGTCCGGTGTCTGCCGGCCGATCTCCTGTCCTGTGAGGGCTCCAGGCACGCCGGGTGCAGCCACCCGGTGACCTCACTTGACCATGACTGCCCCTCACGGGCACCACCTCCAAGTGCAGCCAGGTTCCGAGGTCCCGCTGGGACGCCCACGGGTCAGCGCGTCACACACGTGCGCCTGGCCTCCTGTGTCCTGCCAGGAGCTCACAGAAGCAGCAGAGCTCAGCGCCAAGCTGGCTTTTCTGGGTTGGAAACAGCATCTGCCCGGAAAGGACAAATGATAACGTCCCGGCTACAGGAGGCATGAGGGGCAACACGGTGACCTGGTCCCACCGAGCAGAGGCCCCTCCCTCCGCTGGGGCCTCTGGCCGGCGCCCACTCTGCCCCGGGGCGGGGGGAGGATGAACCAAGGAAGCAGGGGGATCCCGAGAGGACAGAGGCAGAGCCCCACGAACCACGGCCCACGTCGCCCAGCAAACCACGGCCCACGTCCTGCGGCTCCAAGAGGACCCTCCTTCCGCCAGCCCCGCAGGTCCGCTCGGGGGCGGGGCGCAGGGAGCGCATTTCCCAGCCGTTTCTTCCCGTTAAAACCCGTTTATCATCTCGCATAACTTATGACCCGGTCGTCCCGCGAGAATATCGCATCACCATAAAAAACACGCCTCGTGCAGGTGGCGAACATGATTTATTAAATTTTCTCAATTTCATGGATTAGGAAGTTCCTCCCCGCAGGAAAATCTTCTAAATATTGAAAACATATGTACATAGGACTAAGCTCAGGGAAGAAAAAGAGTTTATTATAATACATCACACATAATAAATGCTTTTTTAACCAAGTGTGTATGAACTTTCCACATTAATCAAAAGTGAATGCAGCATGGCTCTGTGTAATTAACCAGGAAGTCATATTACAAGTGATAAATATCACAGACAATAAAGTGGAGTGAACGAATATTGACCTTAAGTGCTCATTAATAATGCAGGGTTTTTGATAGTCCACAAGGCAATTATTATTCTGTTAATTGAAGGGTCACGTTTCCGCAAGATTAATAATGAGACTTACAGTGGCCTGTGCATCAGAGGTTTGCTGAAGGCTCCCACCGCCCCTCGGGGCCGCCCGCCAGCCTCAGCTCCGGTTTCCCGGACCCCCTGCACGGTGGCCCCGAGAAAGAAAAGGGGTTCCACACCGAAGGGCGCCCTGAGGCCCTGGGGCCGTCGCCAGAAACGGACCTGCCGGGCCTCGTGTGAAAGGCTGGAGTCCCCCGGAGGAGAAGGCAGCCACGCCGGCCACCCTGGCCCGCCAGCAAGCTGTCCCCACCCAGCTCTGGATGCAGCTTCCAGCTGACCGCACAGTGTCCAGGACGGGCACGGCCCACGGCAGCGGCGAGCATGACCCAGCCATGAAGGCCACGGTGGCACGTATGAAGTTCAGAAGATGACTGTGTTAACGAGCTGTGGGAAAGACAAAATATAAAAATGTACCCTCCTGCAAATCAACACAGCCCACCTGGTTTTCTGGCCTTCTTGAGCAGCATGTGGCAGTGCGACAATTCAGAACACCCCTCTCCCCTCTGCCAGCAGCGCCCCGAGCACTTGGTCCAGCTCCTAGCGGACAACACAGGAGAGGCCCCGGGATCGCTGGTCTCTGAGACCCCTGAGCGCCCACACCCCCGTGCCTAGGCCCTTCCTCCCGATTTTCCTGCATCCTTAACCCTCCCCCACCCCCGAGCTCCATGGACCCACCACCATCCAAACAAACCTCCCCACTCGACCAAAACCTGCCAGCCAACCTTCTCTACCCAAAGGCACATGGCTTGCCTCTGTTTTACGGCGGGTACAGTGGACCAGGAACAGGGGTCCAGCTGGCGTCGACCCCTGCTGAGGACCTTCCGCCCACCCCCTCCAGGTGTCAGCCAGCTGCCCTGCCCGCAGGGGTGGGGGACGTGGCTGGGGTGAGAGCCGTGCTCCCGCCAGCACCGCAGGGGCAGATGGAATGGCCCACCGATAGCGGGAGGCCGGGGCCCAGCTGCGGGAGGGCGGGTGGAGCCTCTGCTTTACAGGTGGGCCCCGCAGGGAGAGCGGGGAAAGCACAGCGTAAGGCAGAGAGAGGTTGGACTTCTGGGCAGCCGGGATTGGAAACACCAGGAACGGCCCGCAGAAGGGCCTGGCTTCAGCCTGTTGACACTCTCTCAGCAAAGTACTGCCCCAGCCCTGGCTGGTGGCTCCGTGGATAAGGTGCCAGCCTGTGAGCCCAAAGGTTGCTGGTTCGATTCCCAGCCAGGGCACAGGACCAGGTCTCCAGCCAGGTCTCCAGCCAGGCCTGTAGCTGGAGGCAGGTGAAAGGCAGCCACACATGGATGCTTCTCTCCCTTTCTTCTTCCCTCCCTGCCCTTCTTTCTGAAAATAATGAACAAAATCTTTTTAAAAAATACTGCCCCATCAGGTCAACACGTGTCAGGCAGCCCATGCCGAGTAAGCCTGACATGCAAACATGCGTGCAAACAGAACGGGTGGGACCACTGCTGATTTAAGTTGTCATTTCTGCTTTTCTACGTGTTCCCAATTTTGCAAAGCGTGTGGACAGTGTGGGTGGGGGATGGCGGGAGCTGCCGGCATTGGCCCTGACTCGGCCTCTGGGACGGGAGCTGCTACAATAAACGCAGGAAACGCCTCACATCATGGGCTCCAGCCCACGTACACAGGCGGCCAAGGGCCCAGGGGCGAGGTCGGGCCGGGAGTGCCCCTGGGCCTCCAGCACAATTTGGATCTGCCACCCCTGAGCCAAGGAAAGGCAGAGAGGCTGGTTCAAGGCCAAGGAGCTCAGGCCTGCCAGGTTCCCCCCCGCCCCATCTTCCCCCTCAGCCAGGGGACACCCGATGGGTTCCCTGCACTGTCCCGCCTCCTGCTTCCCGTGAGCTCCTCCGCGGGGCACCCCGTGCGGGAGTGCAGACAGGAGCCCACAGCCTGGGCTGGGACCCTCCATCTCCCACTCACTCCTCCCCGCACTAAGGAACTTCTCGTCTCTGTCCTGGTGTCATGTGAAGCCGTGACCCTGAGGTGGAAACTCCTTATCCCACGACCCGTCCCCCGGACCAGAACCTGCTGTGAAGCTCCCCTCAGCCCTCCTAGGCCCGCTAATGGGAGCTCATTTCGTGTGGACGGATCTCCACCTTGGGGAAAATCAGGGTGCTTTGCAGGCTGCAGGTGGCACTAGGCCACTGCCATCTGGGGGATGGGAACTCGGTCCCCCCCTGGGGGCCCCCAGCCCTCCGTGCCCACCAGAAGCATCAGGTCTCCAGCTGAAACCAAACCAGGGTCGATGGCATTCCGGCAGCACTGTACTTCGTGTCTTGTTTCCGCGTCTCCCCCTTGTCTGCCAGGGTAAACAGTCGGTGTTGTTCTAAGAGGTCGGCTTGAGATGGCGGAGCAGCGCCAAACTACTTGGGCTGAAAATGACTCTGCTGTTTCAGACTCAGGCATTTTTGGGGCACGTGACTGGCTGTTGTGACACTGCTCCCGTCTCGTTTCATAGCTCCAAGAAGAAGGAGTCAAAGTGTTAAATAAACATTGAGCCTGGGCTGTGTTTTCTTTCCAAAAGTGCAAACACTGTGTTACTCTCATGATTAAATACCGCTCAAGACACCCAACCAAGTGACGCACAGCCGCGTCTCTTTAGGTATTAATTATTCCGCGCGCAGACAAAGGCTTTAATTAGGAGTCATAAAGGGTTTCTGAAGAGTGAATAAGTACTTCCATCCGCATTAAACTGATAATAAACAGGCATTTCTAAAACATGGAGCCGCCACACGCGAGGCCTCACTAAGCCGGGATCTATTAGCCGGTCCCGACGCGCAGCCTCATAAACTATTGTTTGGGGAGGTGGCGTGACAGCGGAAATGGGTCGGATCGCCCTCAGGTCCTGAAAGAGGAAATAAATTCATTGAAGTTCGGTGGGTATTAAAGGTTGAAACTTGGCTTTGAATGTGAAAAATTCGACCAATATTATCGTAAGCTCCTCACGCTGATTATTAAAAATTATTTGATCCTCCGAAACGACAGTACGAAAGCGAGGAAATTTGAATAGAACGGCTCTTCAAAGACAAGAGGCGAATGCATCCCGCAGCGAATCCGGGGAAAGGGACACAGAGAAGCCAACTCTGCTCCCCAAGGCAGACCCCGCACCCGCAGTGCAGGACCCCAGGGCCACCTCCCCGGGGGGCCGCCCACCTCCAGGCCAGCGACGCCCCTCCCTGCACCCCCCGCCACCCCTGCCGGCAGCATCTGCCTCAGCTCCTGCTGTGGCCACGGCCCGTCGTCCCGTGGCCCCTCGTGGCAGGGCCACAGCCACACTGCCCTGCACAGCCCAGCCCCCCGCGCAGCCAGCACGTCGCAAACTAACCCCGCGGGCAACAGTCACCAACAACCACCGACCCGGCCATAGGCTGAGTCAGCCAGAACCAGCACTAGAGGTGGCACTGCGGTGGGCACGGAGAGTGGTTGCCTGTTGTGACCCAACTCTCGTCCGGTTGTCCCCGTGGTGGACGCCCAGGGCATCAGCAAAGGCAGGTTTGGGGGAGAACGGGCTCTGGACCAGCACGAGGTCTGGGGCCGGTCGCTGAGCCTCGTGGGCTTTAAGATGCAAACAGTCCGGCCCGCTGGGGACCAAAGTCAGGACAGTGAGAGGACATTGAGGGAGTGCATCACACAGCCTGGTGGCCACTGTCCATCCGCGATTCTTGGCGTGGATCACCCCTCACAACGTCACCCTCCAGGGGCTGCTGCTCGTTTGGAAGACGCGGCCTCTGGAAATAGCCTCATGTGGGCAACTGGTCACAGCCAGGCCCTGCGGTGGCAGCTTCAGAGAAACACTGGACACACCGATGTCCCGTCAGGAGGGGCCCGTACGAGGGCAGACCACGCCGAGCCCCGGCGGCACCCCATGCAGCCAGAAGGAGAACGGCTCACGCAGAATAACGCCCGGAAAGGGGCAGAAGCAGGATGTGCAGCAATGTCACTCATCTAGAATGACAAGAATGTGACAGCAGACAGACAGAGGGATGGGGCCAGGCCTCCTGCGCACACACGTGGGGGGTGAACACAAGCTTTCGCGCCTTATTTCACTGTGTTTGTGAGGTACGAATTTTCCACTTAACATGCAAAGGCAAGAGAAGGACGTCCTACAGCCAAACAGAGATCTCCACGCCTGTCCTCAGCACGGGCTGAGCCGGGAGACGTGGGTGGGGCGGGTGGGGCAGGAGGCAGGAGGCTACCGGCAAACGCCAGGTCAGGGCGCCGCCACGCTCAGGGGTGGGTGGAAGACGTGGTTAATTGTATGTGACTGTCTGCGAGCCGTGCAGGCTGTGGCTAAGACCGATGACATCCAGCACTCGGGAGCCCCTAGGAGCCAAGCGTGACACAGGCCTAATTAGCAACTCAGGCTGGAGACCAAAAAAATAAGAGAGTAAAATGCAATGGTGAATATATTCAGAAAATGTCAGCTGCCAAATGTTTGCACTTCAAATTTCATCTCCAGTCGGGAGAAAATGTCCGTGGGTCCCAGGGCTCGGGCATAAAACTCCATGTGGCTCCATTTTTATGGGTGAATCTGAAACCAGGTGGCTCTGAAAGGAGATTTCCCACCGCCCCGGGCCTCCTGTGGTTTCTCCGAATGCCTCGCATGTTTTCCTAGAACGAAATTACAAACATGAATCTCCTCTATGCAAGCAAACTTCCATACCAAGTACGCCAATTACAGACTTGTCATCTTCCCTTTGTAAACCCCAATTCTTAGCCATAAAAATGTGCTTATGATACAACTTTTGGAGCTCAAAAGGATCAAGGATTTTTTTATTTTTATTTTTATTTTTTTTTTTTTTTGGAGTGGGAGACTTGCCAATGTCTTCTTAACTTTCTGAAGGGAAAACATCATACGCAAATTAATCCTGACTGGTTTTGATCATCGTTCAGTGATTCCCTATCCTCAAGTTATTCCTAAATTTTTAAAAATGTTCTGTAATAAGGTAATCATTTCTAAAATGACACATGGAGGGCCTCGTGGAGGGGCAGGGTACGTGGGAGGAGGCAAGGACCCTCGAGCAGAAGCGCACGGTGAGGTCCTTTGCACGGTTTGGGATGGGCATCGGGGACAGGCAGGCCCCCGCCCCCCACCCGGCCCCTGGGCGGCACCTGTCCTCCCACACCTGCGCGTGGGGTGAGCAATAGGCCTTGCAGCCACCTTGAACTTGTCTGCTGTTAAGAATATTAAGCCGTAGCCGCCCCACGATTCCAGCGCGGGGCTTTGCGCGGTTTAATAGAGCTACACTCCTGGCTAACGGCCACGTGCTCCGACTCTGACACGGGAAGACAGACGCTCTACAGGGAGATGTAGAGTCAGCAGCCGTAAGACACTGGGTTACAGTTCACGGGAATTTGCAAGTTAAGTGCGCGGAGAGGAAGGTGCTGCAGACGCGCGGCAGACGGGTCTTCCAGCGCCACCTCTACAAGTGGGTTAATTAAGTCACCGCGTTCTGCAGAGAGAGAGTAAAACCACCGCCATCGAGCGAACTCTTCTCCAGGGTTGCGCAATCCATGGCCTGCACGTGCTCCACGGAGGCAGCTCCAGGCGCCCCGCACCCCCAAGGAGGAGGGAGGCAGGTGGCCCAGCGAGGCTCTCGTGCCCACAGAGCATGCCCTGCACCCCTCACCCTGGGCCCTCGGCCCTCTGAGCGGTGACGGACCCCGGCCTGGCCTGTGGACTCGCAGAGGGTACTGAGCAAGGCAGGACGAAGAGGCAGCCGTGCTTGCATCTTCAATGGGGTCGTGTGGGGAGCCTGCCACCCTGTCCTGAGCCTTTTGCTGATGGAGGGAGCACCCCACTTTTACCCCAGGCCCTGAGCCTGGCAAACACTCCAGAACCTGACACCTGAGTGGGTGCGCACAGCTGGAGGGGCCAGGCGGCTCTCCGATGCTGTTTCACACTAGACACGGAACTTAGAGTTGACCTTCCCCTGGGGCCCTGGAATAGGGACGGAGACCTGCAGTTACTGAGCAGCCCCACCGAATGCCTGCCCTGGGGGGACACCCACGTGCTCCCGAAATGTACCCATCACGGAACTCCGCTGCAGAGTCTGCCCAGTTGCTGCCCTCAGGGGTCCAATAACCCCTGTCTGCCGGGCACAATGGAGCAGAACTCCCCCAGAGTCCTCTCATCCTAAAAGGCAGGTGGGTTTGACGTGGAAAATGGTCAAGACCCTCCAATGGTGGAGACGGGAAGGACCCGCACCAGGGTCGGTCCCCGTGGGAGCAGCCAGGGGAAGGGCCAGGGCTGAGCCTGACCAGGAGGGCACAGCCCCCGGAGCTGTCCTGCCGGCTAAATGTCCCCAAGGAAGTTTCTGCTCCTTACAACCAAAGGCACCTGAAGGCTGGTGCCCCCAACAAAACCAGTTCACAGGTGACAACACCCAGACAAGGCAAAGAGAGGACCCAGGCCAGACCCCCAAACCCGCCCCTTCACCAGCCACAGCCTGAAAACCAGACCCATCTTCTGGTGTGGCTTTTCCACTGAATATCTGTCAGCTGTTGCTGTCCCCTCCTCTCCCACCACAGGCCCAACCGACCCCACTGGCCATGTGGAGTTGCACGAACGAATGGGGTAGCTTAGAAGCCACCCCGCCACTCAGACCCCTCCCAGGACAAAATGGAGCAAGTCGGGGACTGCCCAACCTGCGCCTGCTCTGCAGCGCCATGAGGAAAGCACCGCGCACCTGAGGGCAGCCCGGGCTGATCCCAGCACGAAACTGGGGCTCAGTGAGTGGTAAGGGAGTCTCCGTGCAGGTTAAACTACTCAGTCCCTTTGTTTAAAAGAAAAAGTCTCTCGACCCACTCCTCACAGGGAGAAATGTCCCGTGCGAGCAGTTCAGCACGCTTCCTTTTGGGCGCCGTGCAGGCTGGAAGGTGGCCCACCAAGATGTCCGCTCGCTGCTCCTGGTCCTGTGACCGTGACCTCCCAGGGCAAACTGACTTTGTAGATGTGATGAAGGGCAGGGCCCGGAGTAGGGGGGCTGTCCGGGGTTATCCAGGTGGGACTGGAATGCACCCACTGTGTCCTTGTGGGAGGCAGAGGGGGATCTGACATGGGGGCAGCCATGTAAGACAGAGCAGAAACTGGAGTGATGGGGCCACAAGCCCAGGAATGCTGGCAGCCAGCAGGGAGCCCTTAGAGGACATGTCAACACCTGACTTCACCCCCAGGCCCTGAGTTCAGGCCTGTGGCCCCCAGACTGTCAGAGAGTAAGTTCCTGGTGTTTTGAGCCACCCAGTGTGGGGGCGATGGGTCAGGGTAGTCAGAGGGAGCTCAGGGGCCACTTGTCCGCAGTCTCCCCACAGGTAGACCCCGCACCCCGCAGGCTGTTGCTCTGAATGGAGAGGGAAACACTCAGTGCACCAGCTTCATGTGGGTGGAAGCCCCACTCTGGCTCAGACAGAAGCCAACAGTGCCCCCCGAACCCCCTATTTCTTCCAATTCATAGGCCCAAAGCAAAGCTGAGGACACGCTGGGGAGAAAAGAGCTCTCACTCCGTGCCAAGCCCTTCCTGCTTTGGTGCTTTTAAGCTCAGTACAAAATTCATTTATTTCACCAATAAACCCCTCACAGGGCCCTGTGCCGCCAGCTACTCCAGGCCCCTGCTGTGTCTCCTCACTCTCAGAACGATGTTCGTCTTCACCGACAATCCGGAGCGCAGGGAATGAAGCGTCCCGCAGTTGCTGAAAGGCGGCTTTGTTTAACTGAGGACAGGAGCGGCTGGCACCAGGGCTCACACGTCACTGCAGCCGGGCCCACGGCTGCTTTCACACCGGGCAGTGCTCACAGCTCCCACCTTCGCAAAAGTGCCCTGGGAATCCCGTCCCAATGCAGGTTTTGGGCAGCGTGTCTGGGGAGGGGCCTAGGTCTCTGCATGTCTAACGCAGGCCAGGCTGGGGCCACGGGTCCCAGACACGCGTTGAGCAGCAAGACGGCAGGACATGTGCACTGGTGCGCACACAGCGTGGACCTAGGACATGCATGTCGGGTGAGTGCAACAGCCCCAGAGAAGATCCAGCGTGCACCCCGGTGTGGCAAGGGTCCTGGGGGCAGGTCTGTGCAAAAGCCACACCAGGAAGTAACCATGGTTGGGTGCAGGAGGCAGCAGTGAAAGAAGCCAGAGGGAGACCATTTTCGCACGCAAGGGACGACTTTGGTACAGGCTCCGCTTGGCAGCTGAGGTCCTCCGGATGCACGGCGGGCAAAGGTGCCCACCGCACAGAGCTAAGTACAACGGAGTCTCAGTGCCTCTGACGGAGACAAGTGACCCAGCCAGGCTCAAACTCGAGACCCACAGGGAAGGACGTGGACCAGGACGGACCCCGAGACGGAAGGGCGGGCAGCAGGCTCTGCGCCAGAAGCAGAGGGGCATCAGGAGCCAGACCCCAGGTGACAGGGACCCCCGGGCTTTACCGCAAACAGATCAATTCAGCCCCAAATCACTGCTGTTGACGGCAGGGGTGGGGCGGGGGTCCTCCTCTCCCACTTCTGCTCAGGAAAGGAGGCTAAAAAGAGGCCAAGGTCCATGTTCTCCCCCCTGGCTTGAGGATGGCCTCTCAACATGCCCCGCGTTGGAGCAGAGGCAGCGCAGGCCGCGCCGAAGCCCCAGGGAGGGAAGGCAGAGGAGCCGGAGACAGACAGGGGACGGGAGGGACAGGAATGCAAGCCACAGGCCAGAAAGCCTCCCACTCGAAAGGAAACCACACTCCGAAGTTCCAAACCACAGAAGACAAAGCTCCTGCAAAGAAGGGCAAGTGGTACAGCTGCCCTCAAGTCCAGGGAGGAGCCTGGCCAGGACCTGAAAATGACTGTTTAAAACGGGAAAGGGCTAAACAAAACATCTCACATCTCCGCCAATAACTTTAGATTATGAACATACAAGAAGTAAGTGAAATAAGAATAAATGCAGCCTGTGGGAGAGGAACAATGATCACATCTTAAAAATGAAAGACACAGTCACCACCAACGTGTTAAAGGCACGAGATGGGACCAACGCTAACGGGAACACGAAGGAAAACATAAGTGGAAGGTGGAGCTAAGGCTAAAACCAGGTCTACAAGTGCGACAATGTTTGTGTTTATGCAAGAAGAGCTGTTAGGAGGCAGGAAAAATGGATTAGGAGGCTCCGGGACTCATCAAGTCAGAGTTCTTGAAGCTTAGAGTAGGAGAGAAGTGATCGTTGAAAATTTAAAGTAAATAATAGCGAAGAATCTAACAGAACTGGAAAAAGACAGAAGTCCTCAGGTTACAAGAGGGAGCCATCAGAATAAATAAAAACAGTTTACGCCCAGATAGTAACTAAAACGCAGAATGTTGAAAATAAGCTGCAATCCCAAAAGCTTCCAGAAAAAAAAATGAATTATTATATCCAAATATAGGTATTTTAAGTTATTTCAAATCAAAAACAAAACTCGACACTCCAGCGGAAAAATGACCAAGTAATGTGAACAGCACGTTGGCAGAAGAGGAGACTAAATGGCCGGTGAGTGCGGACAAGATGCTCAGTCACATCAATAACTGGGAACGTGCAAATTAAATCAACGAGCTGCCAATTCACACCCATCGAGTCGGCAGGCATTTTCAGATGTGACCGATCCACCTGTTGGTCAAGTATAGAGAAACAAATAGGAGGACTTCTGATACCCGCTAGTAGGAATATGGGGTAGTTCACTCGGACAATAATTTGGGGATATCTAAGAAAGCTGAAAATAGCAGGAATGAGACATGTGCATGAATGTCTACAACCCCGTTATGCTTATAAGCAAAAATGGGGAACAAGCTACCCATTAACAGGAAAACGGATACATGGTGCTAATTCCTTCAATGAGAGAGCAGAGGGCAGATAAAATGAATGCACTAGAGTTACCTATGCAACCTCAAAAGTATATAATATCGAGTGAGTAAAAACAAGGGCATAGACCGTATAATACCTTGCATTTTTAATCTGCCCGCCACTATTATAAATAACTAAGTGATACAGAAATGCATAAGAATGATAAATACTAAAATCGTGTTATGGGCCACCCCTGGGGCTGGGAGAGGGGTCACACGTGGGGGTCCTCCAGTTTCTCTGGAATACTAAGATTTGATCAAGACGGTGGGTATGTGGGCGTTTGCCCATGTTTCTTTATTCCTGCCGACTGTTCGAAGTATTTCCTCATTTTAAAAGACATTTTCATAGAGCGAAGTGCAGCCCCCGGCCGGAGCAACTGTCCGCCGGGGTCACCCAGCTCTGCCAATCCCCTCAGACCCGTCCGGCCGCGAGACCGTCCCTTGTGATAACACAGCAGCGGAGGCCACGGCACAGCCAGGACGCTCGGGCAGGCGAGGCGCTGCGCACTTTCCCCCAAACCCAGACGCAAGTGCGGCTGTTTATAAAGCGGCCCCCACGCGATGAATATTTATAGGGAATGAAACCCAACCTGCCAAAACGGTCTGATTAATAATAGAGCGGGCCTGCTAAACCTGGTAACCTTTGATGATAAATTAGAGGCCGTGCGTCCGCCGCGGTCCCGGGCTGGCAGCGGGAGACCCGTCGTCCCGGGCTCCCTCCTGTCCAAGGCGTTTGAACCCAGGCTGGGACGGAGGTGGGAACGGGGCGCCCCCGCCTGAACCGGTCGGGGGTCAGGGAGGGAAGTTCCACGACTCAGGAACCTGCTCGGGGCTGTGTCAGCGGGGAAAACAGACGGGCGCGGGGGCGGGCCGGGTGCCGCCCGGAAGGTGGCCACCGGGAAGAGATCTACCATTGAATTGGCTGCAGCCTCGGCCTCCACAGAGCAGCTCCCGGCTCAACGCCCCACCGCCGACCCCCGCAGGCCGGCCCCTGCAGCCCCCAGGAAATAAATGGTCTGCCATCGACGTGCCGGTTGTAACCCCGTGTACGTCCACGGGAGTGGCGTGTACGTATCGATTGCCAGCGAGGCCTAAAGTTTAAAGCATTAATTCTGGATTCCGAGATGGTTGTCAGTGCCTCCTTGACCCCTCGTCCTCATCAGCACTTGGTATTTTGAACTCCCCTTCCCTCTGCATATTTTAAAAGGAGAAATTTAGGGGCTTATCTAATCTGATCTTCGGCCTCCGCAGGCCCGGCAGTTAATGGGCCCGTCGATACGCGTCCGTGTTTGGGCCGAGATGGATGGGCCCTGGCGCGTGTGCCTGGGCAGCAGGCGGGTATCAGTCAGGGAGAAGGCTCACACGGACACCCGGGCCCTTTGGCATCCCGGGCGCCGCCCCCACCCGGTGTGGTTGAAGACACTCCCGTTGTATCCGTGGCGATCTGTGTCCCAAACTGCTCGGGGTGATCGCAGAGCCGGGAGGGGGCTGCGTGTCCGAGGCCCACGTTACACGCGGGCGCCTTTGCTCCCCAAGGTGCCCGTCCATGGAGGGGCTTCCGGTGCACAGAGGGGTTGAACCCGCGTCTGCTGCTCTCTCTGCCCACAGCAGCTCTCACGCCAAAGGAGCCAAGGTTTGGGGCCAGTATGGAAACAGCTCGGTTTGGGGGTACCCTGCGGAGGTGGCTTCTCTGCCCCTTTCTCGTGAGCTCCCACCTGTGAAGGTGGGAGTCCTGCTTTCCCGTCACACCCTTTGCAGGCTAGTGGGTCGCTTACCTTTCAAATGCCTCCTGGCAGCTCCAGCCGCGTGGCCCGTCTCTGGGTGCGGGGATCCAGGCCAAGCTCATGTCCATTCCTGCAGGGGGACCCCGAGGGCCGCACTGCTCCTGCAGGGCAGCTTGCCCGCCTTCTACTCAGGGTCCTGGATGTGTTAACGACCTTTTTGGAGGTCTCAGCCTTCCCATCCCCCAGGCGAGGGTTAAAGGACCCACCGCCAGGCCCTGGGAGAACGAATTGGTCAGTCGGGGAGGCTCCGATGCCCACGCAGAAGCTCGCGTGCGGCCCACACTCAGGGCCTGCTGGTGTTTCCTTCTAAACCCCGAGTTAGGCACAAGGCAGGCAGGACCCCAGGGAGGACAGAGCCGGACTCAGGGTCAGCGGGACGAAGGGTGCCGGTTGGAGGGGGCGGCATGGTCAGCAGCCCCGGGCCCCGGGGGAGCTCTGGTCCCACCTAGCGTGGCCGCATCACAAATAACAGCACAGGTGCCGTTACATTCGCGGTTCAGAGGATCAACGAGTGGCTTGTTAGTAT
The DNA here is from genome assembly GCA_004026585.1 of Noctilio leporinus. Classification (NCBI taxonomy): domain Eukaryota; kingdom Metazoa; phylum Chordata; class Mammalia; order Chiroptera; family Noctilionidae; genus Noctilio; species Noctilio leporinus. Next base: position 408,366 of record PVIW01000050.1, on the reverse strand, counting down.
AAAACATCCTTAGTGTGCTTACAAAGCATTATTTTAACAACGTATTCACTGTCTGGAATCTCCTAACGTCACTGATCCTGGAAAGGGCGGGAGGGGTTGGTGAAGGGGTGCTGGGTCTCTCTCTCTCCCCGTGCCCAGGTGGGAGCGAGGATGGAGCCAGGCTGGTGCTTCCCCCACGGGAACGCTGGGACCGGCAGGGCCGGTGTCGGCACTGCCTCCTCCGGTGACGCAAGCTGACTGCGGGCGAAGTGTGACCCCAGGGAGCAAGGCCACTCGGGTGACGGAGCCACACTCCACATGCGAGGTACCCAGAGGCCACGCTGCCCTGCTCTGGAGAGGACCCCACGCACTCACATCAGATGGCGTTTTTGTTTTTAATGCTCGGTCATTCTGTCACCCGTCACTGGAACATAAGAAATCCAAATTTCTGTGTCCGTTGTGAAGCTGACTGGAACCCAGCCCTGCACGCTGGCACTGATCAGGTGTCTGCAGCTGTTTCCGTGCTGCAAGGGCAGGACTGAGGACTGGTGACCTTGACCAACACCGGGGTAGGGTGCCCGTCACCCAGGCATCCAAATCTTCGCACATCGGTTTTGACTGTCCCAATATAAGCTGTCCCTAGACATATTCAAGGGGTTGGTTCCAGGGGCCCCCTGCTCAAGCCCCCGTGTAAAATGGCATAAGCCAATGCCAACAGGTGACCCCTCACATCCACGGACCCCCAACTACAGATGGAAAATAGTACAGGTATTTATTAAACGCGCGCGCACACGCAAGTGCCTGCCACGCAATGCCAGCCCGGGTGTTCAGGGGTCAGCTGTAATTACAACCAAGTCCAGTAGCTGCAAAACAGCCCTTGAGGACCTGCCCCTGTGCAGAACGTCTGCCAACAAGCAGACGTCACCAATGACGGGCCCAACTCTGGGGGGACAAGTGTTCACATTTGTAAAAGGCCATGTTCTAACTTAAATCACCCAACTCAACCTTTTCGCCTTTAAGACTGACGTTCATTCTTCCTCTCTGCTGGGTTCTTCCTCCAGGGTGCCCTGTAAAGGACCCCACGAGAAATCTGGACCGCACCCCCGCCGCGCCCAAAGCTCCCCGTGTGCAGTGATGGGACCTCCGCACCTGCCCGGCCCAGGCCCTCAGGCTGGCTCCCCCGTCCCCCGGTCGCCCGCCCCCCACGTCGGAGCAAAGTCTCCAGAAAACTCAAACGGGTATTGCGAAGCTGCCGTCTGCCTGGACCGCTTGGCCGTGCCCAGTGCTGCGGGGCTCTCCTGCCTCCCGGGACATCTCCTGCCTGGTTCTCTCGGTGCCCCCCTGGCTGCTGCTTCTGACCCAGCCTGCCCCCCATCTTTCTCTACCCGCATGGTTCCTCAAGACCGTCCAGCTTTCACCTGTGCTCCCTCCGCAGGGGACCCGGGCCGGCCTTCGGCTTCAAGCACTGTCTGCCCCGTTGGCTGTGTCTGCCTGACAGCTCAACGCTGCGCATGAGCCAGGCTTCCTCCTTATTGGTCAAGTGTCCGCAAGATGAGGACTTGCCCCAGCCCCACTGGAGGGATGGGCCAGTGCCCTCGCCCGAAAACCCTCCGGAAACTCCTTCACGGATGCGCCCGTCAGGGTCTCCCTGCGCGTCCCCACCCAGGCCAGATCACCCGCATCCTGGCAGCCCGCGGACTCCACAGCAGGTGCTCCGTGCCCGCTCACGGGCTCCAGGGCGGGTCAGCATGACAAAGAACTGGAGGCATAATCAGAAAACACACGAACTGACATAGTTAAACGTAAACAGACCTTCCAAGGGAAGACTTCTACGCTCTCCCCAGTCTCCTTAAAGCCGAGAAACATTTTTATAACTTGAAAAGGGCCCTGGGAAAGCATCTTAACCTGTTTGAGCTTCCGGTTCTTCAACAACCAGGTCGGGGCGAAAACGAACCCCCTTGGGGTGTGGGCAAAAACTAAATCACCTATTGTATGTCAAGTGCTAATGGTATCATGTGGCACATCATAAGCATGAAATAAAGGATAGTGCACACTCATTCTCCTGGAAAACGAAAATAAACCGCAGGAAAGGAAAACAGGGAGGAAAGATCCCACCAAGACGCTGCCGCACCCCAGACAAGGAGGCAGGCGGCCTCCTCAAAAGTAGGAAAGGCCAAGAGGCTTTCCTGGTTCTGAAGAAAGAATTAATTCTTAATTTCTTAGCTTCTTAAGGAGGGATGGCTCAGCCCACCTTCACGCTGACCCAACAATAAAACCAGGGGTTCTATCAGGTTTTCATTATTTGTGGTGTTCCAGGGGGCATGTGGCTTCACCTCGGGTCAATTTAAATTTGTTTAATGATTTGTGGTGTTGTAACAAGCTCCACCATAAATAAAGGTTCCCGGAGAGGGGAGCCTCCCGCCCCATTACGGTGCCGTTCTTGCTGACACCTTGCAGCCGGGTGAAGCCCACCGGGTCAGGAGAGGGTTTGTTAACCGTGCGCGTGCGCGCTGCGGAGCAGGAGCCCGCCTCTAGGGCAAACCTCCGCTCCCCCGGCCCCCAACCGCCCACCCTGCAAACCCACCTAGGACGGCCCTAAAGGAGAGGCAGCTCCTTCTGTGTCCTCCCCTGTCCAGGTGGTCAGGACACAGAAGTGGGGGCCCCTCCGCTGGCCGGGCTCAGGACCCCACGGCATCAGGACCGTGTACTGTAAATCTCCCAGGAACTCGTGACAGACATGCCCCAGGACAGCTATGCAATTACTGTTGATGGCCGACCTTCCAGCCAGGTTCCTTTGAATTATAGGAGTCTTATTAGAAGCCTCTGACCTCTTGAATTTTCCAGGCAGAAATGGCCAGAAAATGCAATGCTCTTTTATGTTCCCTCTGTCAAAAGGGAAAAGAGTAACCATGCACGTATGCCGGACACACAGAGACAGGCAGACAGACATGCACACACAGCTCTGAGCTCAGGGATGTAACGCCCTTCGAACCGGAAGGGCCCTGGGGCACCAGGACTTAGGAGCACAAAGCAATCACCCTTGGGTCCCTGGTGCAGGTTCCAGTCCTCACTCACTCCAGAGAGGAAATGTGCCAGGAAGCAGATGAACAGGAGGACTCAACCGGAGCTCTTTATTTTTCTTTTAAGTGTGACTCCTATTTTGCTCACTCATGAGATTCCGATATTATATTCTGATATTTTCATTGATTGGGTTGCCATTGGTTGATCATTGCAGGTGTACAATTCTAGAATACATCACCTTTGCTCCTTGGGCCTGGAGAGGCCCCTGGGTAGGTGGCGGTGGGAATGAGGCACCCACCGTTTGCAGAAGGGGCGGAGCTAGCAGAGGAGGTGGAGCCTTGGGGAGGGGCGGAGCCAGACAATCCCAGGGCCAACAAGAGTCAGCGTGGAAAGAGGCGGAGCGAATGTGGTGGGCGTGGTCAACCAATGGGCGGAGCTAGTGACCTTTCTGGGGCTGGAGGGGAGGGGTCTGGCTCGTAACCGGCAGTGTGGGCGCAGGGAAAGGGCAGAGCGGAGGAGACATTTTACAAGCTATGCTAGGAGTTGGGAAGATAACCTGTGTGTGTGTGTTTTTTTTTTTTTATTAAAAAAAGAAAAACTTTAAACTAGAAGATATAAAAGCCCTGGGGAAGATCACAAGAGCCACCGACGGCCTTGACTTCCCTTTTCTGGATCAGCCCCTCGGCAGGTCGGCTCCGACTTGCAGGGAGTGAGGCCCGGCTCCTGCCCGGCGCTGTCTGCCCGGGAGTCCCGAGGCCCGGGTGTCCGGGACAGGTGGGCGCACCTGCCTCGGGTCAGCGTCCGTTCTGTGCGCGGGTGGGGCTCCAGGGCGCTTCCCCGGCACCGCTTCCCAGGGACCGCGCTTTCTCCGTGCGCCGTGAGCTCTCCATCAAAGGCTGATTGAGCAGAAAACGCGCGCTAATGTTCACAGCAGTACTCTATTATGGCACAAGTGTGCTTGTAAATATTCACTACATGTTATTACGCCATTTGAACCGGGAAGATTGGGAGGTGAAAGGTCAGCCTAATGCTCTCTCCGGAGGCAGCGGTTTTGAATATAACCAAATGGGATAATGGTCAGGAATACCCAGAGGGGGCATGTAACACATCGTAAAGAATTGTGCTGCGAGTTTTAAGTTTTCAGGACAACAAAGATGCCAACCCAATGGCTCCTAAGCACTCATTATTAATGGGACGACAAGGTTGGCGTTATGCGGAACGTCCCTGCGACAATAAATCTTGTCCTGGGGCCATTAGTACACTCCCTACAACTGCAAATAGCGGTTGGGTTACAACCTAACACGGCGGAATTTATCCTCTCAATCTCCCGTGCAGTTTATAATGCCGTGAGAGTCAGGAATCGCGCTGTTTAAGCTCACTTAATCTAGGAGAAGTTTAAACACGAATATTAAATGCAAAAAAGTGCTTTGATATTAGTTTTTCTTAATTAAATGGGAGAGCTTTATAAGAAGTAGATCTTTGGGAACATGCACCAGCCGGAAGCAGATGAGCATTGCTGAATTTTAAATGCCACCCTCCGATGCAGGCCCAACTTTGCCTGTGTGATAAGGCTTTATTATTTATTTATTTATTTATTTAAGAAAATCATGATCTTCGTGCCCATTTGCACATTTATTTGCTAAGCGTCAACCATTCATTGCATTTAAAGATGGGCCCTGGATCCATTTTTTTAAAAATAAGGTATTTGTAGACATTTTCAACATAGTTTCCTTTTAAAAAAAATTTTTTTTTTTTACTCATTATTTTTAGAGAGAGGGAAAGGGAGGGAGGAAGAAAGGGAGAGAAACATCAGTGTATGGTTGCCTTTCACCTGCCTCCAACTAGGGACCCGGCTGGAGACCTGGCTTGCAACCTGGTTATGTGCCCTGGCTGGGAATCGAACCAGCGACCTTTGGGTTCACAGGCTGGTGCTCAGTCCACTGAGTCTCCAGCCAGGGCTTCAACGTAGTTTCATTTTAAGTCCATCAGCTCATGCCCTCAGATCTGACCTCCTTTACATAGAACAAGATACTTTGAAGAAAAGCGCTCAGGACACCCACCTTGTTGCCGCTTTGCTATGACACTGAGGGTGAGAAGTGGGTCCTGAACAGCAGGTGCTGTGACAGGTCCAGGCAGCAAATGCTGAGCACCCTGCCCGAGCTCCCTGGGGTGATGGGCACCCACCCTCCAACGGGGAACTGAGTGAGAGCCCAGGAAGATGCGGAGCAGGGACAGCCACCTGGGGGATCTGCCGTGGCCACAGTGCACGAGGAGGGCCAACAGCTCCCCAGTCCCCCCGGCCTCCAAGCACTCATCTGACGCAGGACCCCGGACCAAGCCAGCCAGGGGGCTCACCTCGCTGCCCCATCTGACGACAGAGCCACCATCCGGGCAACAGGCCCGCCTCTGGCGCGCAAGACCAGCAGGTGGCCCGGGCGAAGTGCCTTGGAACACCTACAGCAGCTTCTGCTGGGGAAGCTGGGGGTCCCTGGCCACTTTCAGGTCAGAACATGGCCCATGACCCGGAGTTCCTTCCTCACTAACCCTACAGCGATGACTGCCAACATTTGCATGTCTTTCCATCATTGACGCACCCTGCACCACTCCATCCTGTTCTCACCACGTGGGAGTCTGTCCCGTCCCGCAGGTGGGGGAACAGGGCCCGGAATGGCTGGACGGGGGCCACCTAGGGGCAAGTGGAGGGCCTGCCTCTCCCGCTGTGTCTGGGCTGGACGGCTCGCTGTCCCTTGCTGGCAGGTATCACTGACCCCAAAATAGTTTAGATACAGGCAATATATAGATCACATTATCTGTGTGGACCCAGGGGTCCTCTGTGAGTGCCAGTTCGTGCTTTTAAAATAATAAACACAAAAATAGTTCAGGTTCTTCCAACATCCATGTTCTAAATATCTCTTGACTCTTCCATCAAGGAAGGAGCAGAGGGTCTTTACCAGGGAAGATGATGAAAATGCCAAAGGCCAGGGTGGCCTTCAATCAGAGTGGCCAGAGCGGGACCCACGCCAAGCAGGCCTCTGCTTCCCTCAGGAGCCCCGGGAGACGGGGTCCTGGATGTGATGCCCTGGACAGGGGTCCACAGGGTAAATACAAAGCAAGATGCAGAGCATGCACTGTGTCTCCCTACCATACGTACAGACACGATGCATGTGTGCACACGTGTGTGTACACCCACCTGCACACACGTGCACGCATGCATGCAGTCTCCGTGCTGGTGTGTCCACAGGCACACAGGCATGCCCATGCAGACATGCGCATGGGCCGCGACTCTTTTTCAGGCAGGCAGCACCCTGCAGGGGATGGCGCAGCAGAATGTGGGGGCACGCAGGGGTGACCCCAGCATTTTTCACAGGAAGGACCAGGGGTGGCTTGAAGGGAAATGGCCTTTCCTCAATGGCCAGAAGTTTCAAAGTTCCTAAGACTTGAAACACTCTCCAGACAGACACGTCTCCTTCCGGCTCCTGCGGCGACAGTGAGGAGCTGGGCTGGGCTGAGTGGCAGGAGCAGAGCCCCGAGCGCCGCGCGGCCTTGGATCTTTCCCCAGAAAGCGCGGTTTTCAAGGAGCCTCCGAGCCTCATGCTGGGCTGGCCGACTTCGGGGCCGCCGGGTCAGGAGGAGCAAGCCCTCCCCCGGTTTTCAAAGGCCAGACTCTGCCCTGCCAGGTGGGCATCTCAGCAGGGCCCAGGGCCCTCTGCCCAGGCCTAGGCTTGGAGAGGCGGCCAGCCTGGCCTGGCTGGCCCGTGGGCTCCGACCGCCCACCACCCAGGGGCTGTGCTCTAATTGAAGATGTATGTTTAATTGAAGAGACACCTGTTTCATGTGTGATCAGCAAGCAGGCTTCCTCGGACTTGAAATGGGGACAAGACGCATCGCAGAACCTGTCTTCTTTGTGAAGGACGGAGGTGTCATATTTAATTCATGCCAGGGTTCCTTGGTCGGAAAAGAAAGACTTCTAAAAGCCAGGCTTGCGGGGGGTTGCGCCACCCCACATCTTTCCAGGGCCGGCCCCCTGCCTTGCTGGCACCTGGGCAGCTGAACTTGGCGCACGCTGGAAGGGAAGAAATTAGAAACACAGCGCTGTCCCCAGATCATTGAAGAATTACTGGAAGCCTGAAAGCCAACTTGGAAACTCAAGCCATCAGAAAAAAGAACGTGCAGAAATGTAATTAAGGGTTAATACCTTTCTTATCTAGCTAGCTCATATAAATGGGTAAGAAAAACATAAACGTCCCGATAGATTAATAAGGGCAGAAATGAGCAATTCTAAGCAGAGAGAATAAAGATTTTAGTATGAAGGAAAATATTCAAATACATGGTTAATCAAAAACCGGATATTAAATATGACATAATTCTTCACCCATCAAATAGCAGAATTTTTTCTGGTAATGGCCAAAGCAGAGTGGCACATGGTATGATGGGAAATGCCATCTATTCCTGGGTCCAGGGTGCACTGGGGTGGCACTGTCAAAAAACAATTTGGTGACAGTAATGTGAGCTTTAAAACATCCATGTCTGTCCAACCTCAGGATTTTGCATTGAGAAGCTAATCAAAGAAAATGATCTAAAATACATAAAAAGCTTTGAAAAGATGTTTACGGAAGTGTTACTTACAATCACAAAAAATTATAAGTAACATCTAAAGTAATAAATGTCACAGAAACAGGGAAGTAGCTAAGCAAATTCAAGTGTTTCCGTTTGATGGGATATTACTAACCATTAAATAAACGACATTGACAAGGACCACACCCTAACATTTTAAAACTAGTATTACCATCTACAGAACAACACAACACTGAAGTTTTATATTCTATGGGTTTACAACTAACAACACAAAACAAAACAAAACAAAAACCTGCAGGGAAAAGTAAGTTTGAAAGAAAATACACGGATAGACTTATTCCATTCGGGAACGATGGATGATTTCAACGTCTTACTTTTAATTTTCGGTTTCCCAGCATTCCTCAAAACTGTAAATGTGCAAACCTGTATTAATCCCGTGTTTTATTTGAAAAAGCTCAAGAGCCCGGTCCTCCCGGGAGGTGCAGAGTAGCAACCCCTGGTGGTCCGAAGAAGGACGCTGGGGTATCCACTTGCGCAGAGTCGCCACCGCCGTCAGACAAGGGTGCATCTCCCTGTGTTGGTTCGTTGTGTCCATTAATTAGTTGGGGAGTGGATACAATGAACTGTGGGTACAATTAACTCTAAAGGGATGTTCCTTTCTAACTAGGAGCCTGTCCAGAGGAACATCACCCCTTCTCTGTCCCAGCCAATGCGCCCGGCTGGAAAGATGGACCAGGAAGGGGGTGATTTTGAGCCCGAGAGAGGCCTGTCGCACCCCAAGTGGCCAGCATCCCAAGAGAACCGTTTAAAAAGGAAAAAGTAACTTACCACGTAAAAGCCAAGGGCCTGCCACGTCATAGGAGTTAATCTAGTGAAAGAAAACACTTCTGCTCTTATCTGCTTAGAAAATCTCACTTGAGGTCCCCCTGCTACAGAAGCCCCATCTTTAAGCCCTGGCTGGTGGCTCAGTGGACTGAGCACCGGCCCGCAAATGCAAGGGTTGCTGGTTCGATTCCCAGCCAGGGCACCTAGCCAGGTTGCAAGCCAGGTCTCTAGCTGGAGGCAGGTGAAAGGCAACCATACGTGGATGTTCCTCTCCCTTTCGTCCTCCCTCCCTACCCTTCTCTCTAAAGATAATAAATAAAATCTTTTTTTAATTAGATTTTTTGAAAAGAAAGAGGAAAGAAGCCCATCTTCAGAAGGGCCCAGAACACAGTGAGTGGAGGCCCTGTGGTCAGGACAGCATGCTGGCGTAGGTCCCAAGGGCCCAGGGGGGCACCCCCGAGGTTGGGCCACCCCCACCGCCTGCAGGAAGCCAGGAATCTTGACCTAGGGGGCCATTTGCCCCACGCTCTCAGAAGTCAAGAAGAGACCTAAGAGCCCCAGGCAGGAACTCTGAAACCGCTGCAGCTAGTCCTAGACCAGCACCTTCGTCGTCCACTGCCTCAGTTTCCCCACCTGCAACACAAGGGCAGATCATGGGGAATGGACCCTTCAATTCTCCACTTCTGTGGTTTTCTTAAAGCTTCACGGGATGAGAATAATTCCACTAGATCCTATCAACGCAACCTAAATCACTTGCCGGTATAAAGATAAATTGGAGATCCTAATGCTTAGTGAGTACATTACTCTGATCTTTTCGTTAGTGAAACATTTAATTAGTATTTACTAGAAAATTACTACCAATTACTAAAAATGACTACAAATTGCAAGCAAAATGGATAAATTTTCTCTCTACCACTAAAATAAATTCAATTACTAACGTTAAGTAATTGCGGATAATTTATTTCTTGGAGGGCAGAGAGCTAGAGACAAACTGGAAGAGGATGATTAAGATGCTCGCAGAGGCTGATTTATGAGGGAAACCTCAGTAGCTAAACCTGGCGGCTGCGCAAAGCAAATAGAAACACGCACGGCAGGACGTCCACCCACGGGGTCTCCCTGGGGCTCAGCGCCCGTCGCTGTGCTGGGCCCAGGACCCGGTTAGTCCGGGTTTCCTGCTAACATACTTAGAGAGCTCCTTCCTGGAGGAACCTGAACCCGCGTCCGGCTTCCCAAAGGCGGTTGGCAACCCCCGAGGGGAGAGAGGCGGGAAGAAGGCAGGACGGCATTTTGCAGGATGATTCTGGGGGTTTTTAGACGGGAAAGGGGAGATGCAGAGCGTCACATGATTCTCCTCCCCCAGGTTTCATGGGAGAGTCTTTGGTCCCCAAACCCAATCTGTGAGCCACAGCAAGGACGAGGCTGTGGCCCTCGGGCGGCGTCTGTGTCCCTGCGTGGGGGTCGCACGCTGCTGCTGGGGCACGTCCCCCTGCGCCTGCCTTCGGGGGCAGCACAGGCCCCGAGGCCATTGTTCCTTGAGCAGGGGTCTCCCTGCGGCAGCATCGTGCCCAGGAGCACCTGGCCCAGCGTCCTGCACGTACCTGATCTCTTCGGAAACTGATGTGAAAAGGCGCGTTAAGGACACTGAATGACATGCACCACAGGGGCAGAGAATAAATGACCAATAATACGAGGATCCCCCGGTTCCAGGATGGAGATGCTGGGTTTAAAAGCTATGGATGTTTCCCCAGAATGGCGAGACACAGCAAAACACAGGCCCCCCTCCCGGGCTCAGAGCCCCCCTGTAAAATTAAAATGAACTCCAGCCCTGGCTGGAGTGGCTCAGTCCACTGAGCACCAGCCTGCGATCCAAGGTTCCCTGGTTCGATTCCCACTCAGGCCACAGGCCTGGGTTGCAGCCCAGGTCCCCCAGTTCTCTCCTTCCCTTCCCCGCTCTCTAAAAATAAATAAACAAAATCTACTAAGAAATAAACATAAATACACAAAATGAACTGCAGATACCCAGGCAGCGGAAGATCACTCCTCTCACGCTGCAAAAAGGCCGGGTGGACGCTGCAGCCCGTGTGGCACAGTGGCAGGTGGGAGCCGGGAGTCCGCACTCTGGACGGTTCCACTAGGCGACACCCTGGAAGAGAACACTCTGGAGACAGTGTAACGTCGGGGTGGCCAGGGGCGAGCGGGGAGGTGACTGGGCCGAGCACAGAGCATCTTCAGGGCAGTGGAGCACGTGTCCTGGTGCCCGTGTGACATTACCTGTTTGTCAAGACCCAGAGGCAGAGACCTCCGAGGGATCCGTCCTCAGTTCCCACGCTGACCGCGTTAGGCAGATGGGATTTGCCCGGAAGTTAATAAAGAAGGAGGAGGAGGAAAACTGCATTTGCTGCAGAGGGTCACCCTCTGAGTGGCTGTCACGTGGACTAAGGCCTCCCCCGCTGTGTGGAGGGGCCCTGGTTCGGCACGTGGCAGGTCCTGGGCTGTGGTGGCCACTCTCTGCGTTCATCTAGAACCGGCCATCAGGGTGTCGACCGACCCCAAGAAGATGCTGCAGCCGCCGGCAGCATGGGGTCAGAGTTGTACCCGGAATGCAAGCCTGATTCTCGTCACGGGGCCTCAGCACCAAAAGTCGGTGACAGCGGGCACCTGGCAAGGCCAGGAAGCCAGGACTAGGGCGGGGTCACCGTGCACGCAGGACTAGTGCCCAGGACACGCGGACTATGCAAGAGGAAGACCGAAGTCCTCTGAGTTAACTCAACGAAGGAGCAAGGCGGCGCTTCCTGCTCCAACGGGCTGCACCTACCCTCGCACCCGGGTCCGTCTGAGGGGCCTGCTGGACCAACGGTTGCTTCCATGTCCCCACGCAGCTGAGCGCGGGCTCATGGTGACAGCCCCCGCACGCAACAGGAGCTTGGCAGCTGTACCCAAGGTTGCCCAGGGTGAGGACTGGTGGTACTTTGGGGGAGCGTGTTGCAATGCCCCGGAAGAGCCTGGAAGTGACCAAACCCTGCCCGGAAGGGTCTATCGTTTTTGAAGTTCTGGAGGCAATTTCGCAGCAGCCCCAGATGGAGCGTCGCTGTGGATACCAACCGTGGCGCAGCTATGCAAAATGGCACCCACGAATGGTTGGACTCTGCGCGTGGCTTCAGGTTGCACGTTTGCATTTATAAAAGCAAAACGCACGATTGTAAGTACTTTGAACACATTTAAAGGAGACCGAAAATGGCATCAGTAGGCTCCACTGAACCCTTCATTCCTTTTTTTTAACAAATATTTTTGCACGCCAACCATGACGTAGGCCAGCCGTTTTTCAGGCTTTTTGATCTCAAGACCCCTTTATACTCTTAAAATTATCCAGAACCACATATGGGTTATATCAACCGATATTTACCATATTAAAACTGAAATTGGTCATTTTAGAAATATTTATGCATTAATTCCTTTCTTCAAGAAACAATAAATCCACAACATGTTAATCCTACAAAGAACACATAGGGAGAGTGGTATTGTTTTCCATTTTTGCAAAGCTTCGCAAGCCCGGCTTAATGGAAGGCAGCTGGCCCCCCGTGCACGCTTCTGTATCCAATTTGTTGTGACGTTGCACTTTGTGAAGACTCTGGAAAATTCCACTGTCTCCTCACGGGAGAAGGAATGTGACAAAGGCAGACTACCTCTTGGTTCCTTTGAAACTGGTTTTCACCCAGGGTCAAGGGACCAATCGCTGACCTCGTGGGCCCCTGGAAGGGCCCTGGAGGCCCCGGGGGTCCCCCGGCCATGCTTTGGGAAATACCAGTCTGAGCATTCCTCTGGATTTCAGCGATTTGGGAAAAATGACAAAAGCAAAGCTAAAGCAAGCGCCTGCTCAGTTCTCGTGTGTCCCATCAGGGGAGGACCACATGCAAGTGTGTCCTTCTGAGGTGGGAAGAAGAGGGGAGAGGCTATGGGGGGACCAGGGAAAACCTAGGGGACAGGGACATCGGTGAGAGGTTGTGCTTTTTGCGTATCTACGAGTTCTGCAAGTGGTCTATGTTTAAAGACATACACTTTTTTAATGTTGTTTTTTTTTTTCTTTTTAACAAGGCTGATGACAGGGGTGCGTTCACCTATCCCTGCAGCATTTGGAAGCAGATTGGGGCACCTGGGAGCCCTGCTTCCAGAGCAGTGACTGCCATGGTCCCCGAGGGGAAGGCTCTGTGGTCACAGCAACGCGTGGGCCAGGGCCAGTCCCCAGAGGGGACCCTTCTGGGAAACACCGCAAAGGAAAAACAACATGCACACCATCATCCTGTAGGCACTGGCGCGTTTCTGGGCCTCGCAGGGTGGCCTGCCAGCCTCCAGCTCAGCTGCCTGCTGCGCCGCGGGCCCCCACGGCCCCTCCTGCACACCCCTGGGCCCCCACTGGAGACCAGATCGCAGGTCTCCCCCCGCCCACCCCAGGCGGCGACCCAAGGTAGTAAGCCGGGCTTTGCAGAAGTGGTAAAACAGCAGTTGGGCTTTGTAGGAAAGAGGCTGAATTTCCAGACCACGCCCGTGGACATGGTGCTCACCTACGTTCCGCACAAAGCAGAAGGTGGTCTGCAGCGTCAGGGGCAGGTGCGGCCATCACCCCTGGGGCCCTCACACCCTAGAAGCTGCGTTGGGCCCCCAGGCTGTCCCCACAAAGTACCACAGAAGGGGTGGCGGGGGGCAGACGTCCAACCATGGAAGTTCATTGTCTCGCAGTCCGGAGGCCAAAGTCCACGTGCAGCCGCACGGCCGTGAGGTGAGGGCGTGGAGAGGTGGGGTGACCAGCAGTGGGGATCAAACCAGGAGCGAACGGGGCTCCCCGCGTGGGCTGGGGGCCACCCCGGGAAACAGAATCTGAATCCACCGCACCCACTTCAAAACAAGTCATGGCGTTTGGTTGTGTTTTCACTTCCGACACGGGACCCGGGCCTGTGACACATGACTGACGAAAGTGCGTCAGTCGCCGCCCCACGAGGCTGGGACCCCGGCCTTTCTCCTCCACTTCGCACACCGAGGTCAGGTCCCCCGCCTGCTTCCCATTCCTTGATGCCGAAGGTCACAGGGCACACCTGTGCCCAAGGGGACGTCCTCCCATCCCGGGACAGCCTCGTCTTGGCCACCCCACGTCCTGACAACCAGCGCCCACTTGCGGTTCCGTTGCCATGAGCACCCACCACACGGCGTCCCCTTCCCTGAGGTTAAGGGGCGTGTAGCAAAGCGGTGGCGTTTGGCTAGAAGCTAACCTGGAACCAGCGAGGCGGCAGGGCGTTCCCCACCTGCAGCCCTGTCGCTACGTTGATGGGACCCGGGGCCTCGCGCGCTGGACCCTGCTGGCATCTCTCAAGCGTTCCATTGGGGGTAGAGCGAGTGGCACCCGCCTGCTCCCGCTCCCCAGCCTCCACCCGCAAGCGCGCGGGGCACCCAGCCTCCACCTGCAAGCGCGAGGGGCACCCACCCTCCAGCTACTCAATGGGCGCCTGCTGGCCACTCACCAGCTGCGCCTCTGCAGGCCCAGCGGGGGGCAGACACTTGAGGACCGGCGCTGACACCTACACGGCGTTTGCTCCACGCTTGGTCAGTTGCACGACTGCACACAGTGTTCCTGACACTTTGATCCTGTTACGGGACCAGGGAGGTCGTGGTGGCCACAACACGGAGGCCCCCACTGCGGTGGGGGGAGGCCCAGCGCCCCTTCCGAGAGCACACCCAGCACCGCCAGCCCCTCGCGCCGTCCGGGTGACGCCGGGGCCCTGGCCTCCCCCTCAACTGTCCAGTCCCACCGGAACCAGCCTGCTGGCCCAGCACAGGGGACTCAGAGAGCAGACTCGGGGCGCCTGACACCCCCGCCCAGGGGCCAGCCCGGCCGTGTCTCCGAGAGGGGACTGTCTATGGTTGCGGCGGGTCGCAAAGCCGGCGCTGGTCCGTGTCCTCGTCACACGCGGCTTGTACAAGTCCTGCCACCCCCGGAGCCCGGACAGGAGGGCTCTCTGGAAGCGGCGGCTTCTGTTTCAGGCCGGCGTTCCACGATGTCTCATTTAGAAACAGCGCTCCTCTCCTTCCGTGTCTCCAGGATCCAAATGATTTGCTTTCCCCATAAAAATCATGCCCTTGTTACTGAAACGAAGTCCCCACGATGTATGTAAAATTTATTTCCAAAGTGTGTCTACTTTTATGGGCAAAAGTAATCAGGAAAAGCCACTGGCTACGAAAACTGCAAACAAAATGAACCTTTAACAAGCTAATGACTTAAGGGTGGCTGTACAGACATCTGAAGTATGTCAAGGGTTTACACTATTTGTCATTAGCACATATTCTGAAAGCTCGGCTAATATAATGTGACACAAAATTAGTCAAACACAACTCATGCAATATTGTTTAATTTTACTCCTCATTTAACTTGGTTTTAAGCAAAATCATTAGGTCACATGATAACATTCCCTTGAACAAGAAATATTTCATAATGGTCGCTGCCTTTAGAAATGAGTTATTAGGGCTCCATGCTGAACACATCCTTAACTAGGGAAACTATAACACTAATAGCTTAATCATATTTTGACACCATCTACATACTTTATGCATTATTTACAAGAAAGATATAAAAATGAAACCACTGAATATCTCGCACAATACTTCACAGTCATAGTTAACTGGTTAAAAATATAACACATTTATCTTTCCGGGCCTTTCTATTTGCATATAGATATTTGCATACCATG
Source organism: Noctilio leporinus (assembly GCA_004026585.1). NCBI lineage: Eukaryota > Metazoa > Chordata > Mammalia > Chiroptera > Noctilionidae > Noctilio > Noctilio leporinus. The sequence continues at coordinate 393,232 of PVIW01000050.1, read as the reverse complement.
TTGCCATGTGCTGTTAATGTAAAATGTCACCTTTGTTCTTTCCCTCTGATGTGCAAGGTATACTCGTTAAATTAAAAATAATGGCAAAAATAAGTCTTCCTGTGATGTGCATTTCATAAATTATTCCCCAGAGCGGCAAGAAAAGGTAAAATGTGGGTGGGAAAATGTTTAATTGAATTAATTCCTCATTTTCTGTATTTTTATTTTACAGCTCAGAGACAGAGCCATTGGACTGGGTCCATGCCAACCCCACGAATGGTACACGGCTCCTCAATTATTCAGGGGTCGACCTGCTTGAACCTGTGTTAAAACAATTCCGCATTTCAGGAGCAGGGCAAGCGCACTGTACACACCTGTTCCACGTGCTGCAGGTGACACGCACCGCCATGTGCGTACCTGGCACGGCCACTTCGCCCAGCCCCAGGCAGACGGGGGCCGTCTTTAGTTTGCCGTAGGTTCTAATACTCGGTGTCAGTGGCTGATAAAGCCCCTGTGTGAACTCTTGCAGAAGTGAGGCCGAGACCTAGAAAATGGTCAGATGGTTCCCGAACGTCTAAGTTCCATTCTCTTTCCCACAGCTGCCGCCTCCAAGCCTAGAAGTCTTTGTTGGCTTAGGCTCCATAGCCGCGCGGCCCTGCCCCTGCCCTTGGAAGAGGAGGGTTAGGGAGCAGATCCGTCCGAAGCAGGCGGATGTCCGAGTCCCCTAATGAACGGCCGCGTGGCCGATGGTGGCTGTGCAGTGTCCCTCCAGCTCCGGGAGGCCGTGGCGTGCACCGTGCGGGCAGCGCCCTGTGAGAAGGGGGCAGAGACCTGCCTGTCTGGGGTGGGGTTAGCAGCCGGGCCAGGCAGCCCCGCCGTGGTCAGGGAGGGTGGGAGGGCGCAGGGCAGCGGGAACTCGGTGAGAAAGCATCTCCCATGCAGAGGTCTCCAGCATGCAGGTAGTCACCCCAAGGCCCCGAACCCCAAGACAGAACCACTACCCACCGTTTTTTATGCCCATAGCATGCAGAGCTGGTCACTCAGGCAGGACATGTGTGCCAAATTCAAGTGAGAGGACAGTGCAACCGATGCAGGAGCTCCTGACCCCAGGTCATGCCCTGCGGCGCCTCTTCTCACCCCTGGGCCCGGGGCTTCCCCAAGTTCCAGGAGGTGTGGGAGCAGGTCCTGTCTCTCTTCCTCCCCCCAGGGCAGCCTGGAGGTGAGCGCTGACGGCGCCAGCCTCCCCACGACCCGGTGCTGACCCGCATACCCCGCCACTCTGCAGGGAGGGAACGCGGTGTCTGCGCACCTGCTGGGTCCTCTGAGTCTGTGACACTGCCCAGTCTCGGCAGGCAGCCTGCTTCCCGCCACCGCATCCATTTACCTCCAGCCCCCAGTTCCTCCCTCTGGAGGCACGTGCTGTCCACAGGTGGACACACAACGTGTGTGACCGCCAGAAGGTACTCACGTCTTGTCTAACTGGGGACTTTGGCCTCTCCTGTTGGGACCACGGAGAACCTCCGTGCACCACGATTAGGCCCTGTTTTCTATAAGAAAGAAAAGGAAGATCCCGCCACACAGTAGGTGCTTTCTGAACAAGCAGCCCTCAGTGAAGCAGGGGAGCAAAATAGAGGCGGCTCTGCTGAACAGAAACTCAGGACTGAATGTGATTCCTTTGCTGCATGTGACGGTCCTGGTGTAAATAAAATCGTAGACACTTGGAGGTTCAACAATGGGAGTGCGGAGCTGAGGTGTAAGAGCGGGAAATGACTCCCAGGGAGAAACTCCTGTGACAAGAGGAAAGGTATCCAGGCGGTTTCGGCCTCCAGGCCCGGCGGTGGGTCAGCAGCCTCCGCGCACCCTTCCCGGCAGCGTGGCACTGCGGACACGCGCCGCGCAGGGCACCCCAGAGGCCACGCTGTCACCCGGGCGCCGTGCAGCCCCGTTCCCTCAGATTCAACGCGGGTCTTCTTTATTCATTTTAATTTGTCATCAGTAGCCTGACAGGCGCTCTTTGGGCACGAATGCCGCATGAACTGTGCCACTCGCTGTGGCAGCTATTAAAACCAGGATGGTGATTAGCAAGAATGAGGTCGACCTGAATAATGCGGGGATAAGTCGCTACCAGCAACATGGATAACGCGGGAGGATTTATGATGTTCCCTGGCTGAAATGTAATTTAAAAACAGGAGACCACCACCTGCGATGCTGGCTGGGAGGGAGACTGTGATCACTTCGTGTATTGGCTCTGGCTTCCTTTCCCAGGGATGGTGCTTTCCGTACAGGACAGTTGACATGAGCGTCACCGTGGCTGTAGTAAACAGGGCAGACACTTAAGGAAAAGACCATGATTCGCTCAGGCCATGCCAATCAAGGAGGTTTCGTCGCCGATACTGGCCACAGAGAACATATTGCCCGTGGACTTGGTTTTCCGGCAGAAGAGTCGGTTGTTCAGGTGGAAATGCTGCTCACCGAGGAAGGGCTGCACCCCATGCCGCACCGTGATGCGAGCTGAGAAAACAGCGAATGTTTACAGGCCCTAGGCGCTCACCTGTGAACTTCACATGCTTTTTTTTTCCCATCGGAAATGCAGCCACGCCTGTGAGAAAGGACTCAGCCCTGGACCGCCATGGCCCGTGGTCAGGCGGTGCCCGTGTGAAGGGTCGGGGCCCTGTGAAGAAAACCATACGCCCCCCGGCCGCAGGCACCGGCCTGCCCGGCTCCAGCGAGCACCACCGAGCAACGAAGCCACGGAGATCTCACGTCAGATGGTCGGGGAACTTCCGGAAGAAAACGGGGGATGCTCCCTGTCGCCGTCGCCTCCAAGGAGCCTGGGCCCCCACCTCAGCCAGGCACAGGGCACTCTGTTCCTGCCGCCCACCCTCGGGTGCCCTGGGGTGGCCAGTTCCCATTCCTTGAGGGCGGCAAGTGCCGGCTTCACAGAGGGGCTCCGTGCCAGTGCATGACAGGCGCTTGCATGGTGACATCAAGCAGCCCCGGAGCCTGGCGTTTATTGGCGCTGCTGTTTCGGCAGGTCGTCCTGGGGCCCCTCTCATCCGGCCTGTCAGGGCGACAGCCGCACAAAGGGGACCGGCGAGCTGAATGCCATTACCCGCCTGCTGGTCCCCGCCCGCAGAGCCCAGCCTCCGCCTGCCATCCCGACGGACGCCACAAAGTGAAGCGTCAGGGACGTGCGTTTCCCGGTAACTGCCTGCTGCCAGCTATTACTTTAAGGATCCTGTGATTTTCTTTTATTCTGAGTCGGAACAACCAGGCAGCTGCGGCCATAAAAAGGCGTGTCACGGCGTCGCGTCCCGCCGATCTGTCACCGGTGCGGATTCGGGGAGGCCCTTTCTTGTTGTGGTGGCTAGAAAATCTAGACACTCGAATATAACCTTGTAAATCTGGAGGCTGTCATTCCAATAAAACCCTTTTTAGTGCCGTGCATACTGGTAAACCAAATAAACATGCGTGAGCCTTAGGAAGAACTGTCGGTACACAGACATCCGTGCGGGACGCCACCCGCAAATCACGCCTTGACAGGAGGTATGTTATGTTATATGATTGGGGGGGATTATTATTTTTTATTTCTGAGTCCCATTAGCATAGCCGTGCAGCTGAGCAGGGTTGGAGCGCTCCAATGGCGTTCCTAAATATTTCCTCATGATGGATTGTAGGGAGGGGCCTTCCTGGGCCCAAGCGTAGCTGTGTCACCCCTAGTTGTGAATTCAACTTGCAAAAACCAGCTCTTCCATTTCTGCGCGTCACATCATCGTCGTGAGCTGTTCAGCGCGTGAAGAAGCCCTGCCAAGTCTTTGCTCGCCAGTGACGCGCGAGTGGGTCAAGACGTTTTTGGATTCCTTAAGACAGGCGCCACACAAGGTGAGCGCTCCTGGAAAACTGCCACTAGACCTTTCTTGTCAGGCCACGTGATCACAGAGGGTGGGTTGACCCTTTCACGTGGCACCTTCTGGAGCTTGCCCGCCGCTCTGGAACAGGCCCGCCGCGCCCCAGGCGTGCGCACCGCGTGGGCTGTGGACAAAGAGCCCGGGCCTCGGGGCTCCGCCACCCGGAAGAGGAGCTGGACGACCCCCAACAATGAACCCGCCCAAACAAAGGGTGATTGATGAAGGGCTCAGGCGCGGGGGAGCCCCGCCACGCAGACCGGCAGAGAGCCAGCCGCCGGAGGAGAAGTGCAGCGCGTTTCGGGCTGCAACACGGACTCAGAAGCAGAGAGACAAGGGTCCGGGCATCGCTTCCCCAAGACCGCGTCTCCCACGCTGCCCGCACCCCTGTGATGCCCAGGGTGGCCACCAGCGGGGCGGAAGGCAGGCGAACACGGCTCACAGCACCGCGGGGACTCCAGGGGCCACCGGGCTCCCGATTTTGTTCGTCTCGGGGCCTCTCAAAGGCTCCGGGTGGCCTATCGCCTGCCCAGCGCGAGAGGCGGACTCGGCCTTCGGGTCTCGCTGCTCCTGGCCGGAGGGGACACATTTACTCTCAGCTCAGGGTGACCCTTCCACTGAAACGTCCTGCCTTTCAACGTGCACGTCAGCCGTCACCGGGCTGCGGCCCGTGAGCAGCCGGTTTCCACCAGCTGGTCGGCGGCCCCGGCGTCTCCTGCCTTCCATGTCCAGTAAGAAAGGGAAACAGCCCACCTGGCCATGCTCGTCCAGGGTGGATGAATCCAGATTATGTCCACTTATTTTGTCAGACCAGCAAAACCTATAATTATATATTCATATATATTAACGTGTGTATATTTGGGGGGGGGGTGCAGCAGAATTTCTGTCGTTAGTGTACATGGGCCACGAGGTGCCATCACAGAAGAAGCCAGGGTGGCAGAGGGACATCCTAGTGCCTCCGACTCATGACTCACAGAGTCTCTGCTGTTGCCCTTCGAAGCCCATGGCTCACACCCTCAAGGCCCGTGACTCCTGGGCCCCCTGGCAGGATGTCCCCGTGAGGGAGCACTGCTGGGTCACCCGGCCTGCTCTCTGGCAGGACCCTTGCAAGGCTGCCAGTCATGTCCCCTGGCCAGCACGTGGTTCACCCCATCCCGGCCGATGCCCCCAGGAAGCCTTTCACAGCAGATGACAGGCCACCTCCCTCCTGAAACCTCCCTGCCCCCAGGACCCCTCCCCAGGCAGGTGCAAGGTGTCTTCTTGGTTTGTCCCTGGAGAAGCGGTGACGTCCCAGAAAGCAGGGCACGCACCTCCCTCATCAGCCCCAGCCCACCGCCTGGCAGACTGAGCTCCACGACCTTCTGAATGAATGAATGAATGAGTGAGTGAATGAATGAAACGAGCCACTTGATCTTTTATAAACAGGCAAATAGGCAATTTGGCCTAAAAGGTTTTGCTAGCATTTTATTCTATCCCTGAATCATTTCACATTTTCTAACAGTCCAAATTCTCACAGTCCTGAGGGCCACGTGAGCTGAGTATCAAGATCCAGAAAAATCAGCTTGGGAATTGCTAAAAATACAAAAAGCAGCCTCTCTCTCTCTCTCTCTCTCTCTCTCTCTCTCTCTCTCCCTCTGACTCTCCTCAGCACATTGCTGGGGCGGGGGGGCGGGGGAGGCAGGAAACAGCAAGAGTGGGGCCTAGTGACCCTCTGGTGAAGATATTTCCACTTTGCACTTCTAAGTTCCGGACTCAGCTTAGGCAAAACTTAAGAAATTCTGTTAAATTGAGCTTCGGACATTTCATGGTAGGTGAGTGTCTTCATGGCTCAGCATCCAGAGAAGCATGTGTGTGTGTATGTGTGCGTGTGTGTGTGTGTGACAGAGAGAGAGAGAGAGAGAGAGAGAGAGAGAGAAATGTGGCAGAGGGAGGCTGTTACTATCTTACATGTATGTTTGCTTCAACAGATCTGCTGATTTCTCCCAGTGTTGCTTTTCTGGGACACAGGCCAATTTTCTTCATTTTTGAAGTATCATAATATTTGTGTTAGCAAAAACTACTATAAATGCCATCAGCCACAGAATCCCAGCTTAATTTCTATTTTGACTTTATCAAAACTTGAGAGGAAAGTACCTTTGGGGAATACAACGATCTGTGCTTAGCCCCAGCGCACAGATAAACAAAAACCAATGTTCCCGGCACCAGGCGGGGCCCCCACCCCGCCCCCCACAGACGCAGCCAAGGCAAGGCCTCCTCAGAGACGTCCCTCCGGTCCCAGGGGTGCACCCTGGGATGTGGTGTAGTGAGTGGGGTGCCCACTGTTCACAAAACCTAAACCCTGGTTTCTCACGCTGGTTCTTCCCTGCACGTGGGTGGCTGCATGTCTGCCCCCTTTTAGGAGTGGAATTAAGCAAAGCGCCTTGTGTCACTTGAGGGCAGGTCAGAAGGAAGCTGGCAGCAGGCTGACCCCCGTGCGCCTTGGTGGCTGGCAGCCCCGCGTAACCCCACTGCAGACTGGGGGTAGCCTGCCTCTAGTTCTCTCTCCCGGCACCCCAGGAAGCGATGATCTGCAACAGCATCCTTGACTATCTTTATACCGCTGCTTCTTGGCCAGGATGCATCTCGAGAGCTCCAAAACCTGTGTGTGAGTGTTTAACAATTCACCCAGAGCAGTATCTTTGGTAAGCTGATTAAACAAAAGTCCGCAATGGTGAGGTTCCAAAGAACGATTCATTTAAATAAAGTGTGATACAGAAACATTATAGGTTCTCACCAAGTCAGCGGTCAAGAGGTCAGGGGGATCAGGTGCTGAGGTCTGAAGGAATCCGAAGTGAACACCATCAGGTCTTTCCTTCGCTCGCGCTGCTGAGAAACACTGAGGCCACCAAACTGGAAAGCCACCGGCAGACCCTGGCCTCCCACCTGGCCCACAGCTGGGGGTCCCAGGGCTCAGGCCCCCAGGAAGACACTGCAGCCGCAGGGGACAGAGGCCAGCTCCCCTCTGCACCTCTGTCTTCCTGCACCAGGGAATCAAAGGAAACGTAGCAATGGGTCCTCCATGGTCAGAAAATGAAATCAGCAACCAAAGGAACATCAAATGCAGTTCCATCCAAACCCAGGATCGGGTGGGAGGGACGTGTGGCCCGGTATTTTATTGGGAGGATTAGAAGACTAAGTTTCCGTGAGGAACACGTCAACATAATAATCACAGTGGAAGGTTGGTCTGGTCCGATGTCAAAATATCCTCTAAACTGCAGTCATTGACGTGGAGGGACATGGTCCCAGGAGAGTCAAATACACTGAAGGGCAAGAGTTGGGAAAGGCACACTCTTCCGAAAGTACTGTGGGGGAATGTGGCTGTTTATTTGAACAGAAAACATTAAGACACATTTGATATACAAGTCAGCCAATTTAATTACTAACGTTTAAAATGTTTTAATATTTAAAATACGAAGGTAGTCAGAAATGCAGACACCAGGAAGACAACGTTCAGTAGACATGGTAGACAAAGAGATTAGGAACCAGACCAGGGGAAGCACGTCTGCGAATCAGTAAGAAAAAGACAAACGCTTCGCTCCATGAATGCGCAAAACACGTGAACAGGGGCTTCACGAATGAGGAAACGCGAAAAGCGGTGGCGCTCCCACCGCAGCTCAGCTCAGTCCCACCCGGTTGGGAAAGGAACATTCCGGCCGCCTCACCTAGCAGGCTGTGTGGTGGGCCCCTGGGGCGGCTTCCCCGTTGGTCTGGACTGGCCACCGGCCACCGGCCCCGCCCTGTGTTCTCTGTGGGTCCCCTTCCCCCGCCTGGCTCGCCCTTGGCAGCCAAGTCACTGCAGGGACCCAGGCCTCTGCGCCTCACAGCCCTCCGCCCGTGCCCAGAGACCCCAGCCCTCAGGTGAGGCCGCAGGGGCGCTGCCACCCCTTCCCCGCAGCTGCGGCCCAGCCCCAGGGGGTCCCTGGGGGAAACTGGGCCTTCTGGGAGGCGGAGGGAGGGAAGGGGTCCTACAGAGATGTGTCCCAGCCAGCGGGTCCCTGAGAGATGGAAGCCACATTCGTTGACACCTCGGGTTTGCAATAAATGCTGGAAACGTGTATGAAATGTGTATGTCTATGGCTGTTTCCCAGCCGTGTGAGGCCGGGGGCTGTTTATGAAAGAGTGGGTTCAAGGCCACAAAAATCATGGGGTCCCGAGGTGCTAAGGAGCAGGGACTGGGGTCCCAGTAGGGACCTCGCGCAGAGTCCACGGCAGTGGGTTCCAGGCCCTGCCCTCCTCGCCCCAAGGACGGAAGGGCAGCTGGAGCCGTCGAGGGTATATGCTTCGGGCCTTCTTGCCACAGGTCCCGACAACACCTGCAGGAGGCGACTCGCTAGCCCATAATGTCAGCTCCTCAAGAAGGAAAAACTGCAGCAATGCCTCATCTACTTCCAATTACACTAGAACGCACGGAACCTGGTCTGTAAACTGGGTCCAGTGAGTGAAGGTGGAAAAACATTTTGGCAGGAGCTGAAACCCACTTTAATTATAGCATATCTTTTGTAGAAATAAATAAATAAAACTTTAAAAACAGTAGCAGTTAGAAAAATCCTCCCAAGAATCTGTTCCCTGGGCAATCCTGTATCGGACTCTGGGCTCCGGGACTGTCTTGATAATGTGGGCATGAATAAAAGATCATTTAGTCATTCATTTATTCATTTATTTATTTATTTAAAAGGGCTAAAATTAAACCTGCCAGAAGGATGAAGGTCGATGGAGAAAGGGAACTCGCGGGATGGCTAAGCCCGGGCAGGCAGCACGGAATATGACAGGTGACACTTTGGGGAAGGAGGAAGGTGCAACTCTCTGTCCCTGCACGTGGGGACAGGCAGCAACCCACCCGGGCACGGTGACGGCCCAGGACAGAGCCCTGAGGTGCAGACTCTCTTCCAGCCCACGGGGCAGGCACCCACCCTGCTCCTTCCCTCGCCGGCTACCGGGAAATTAATTTGCCAGATGATGGTTGCTGGAGCCTTTACAGGAAAATCATGATTTTAAATCCTACGTTTTCAGCCTCTCCGTACGGCGGCCCCGAACCAGTGTGTTAATGATGCAGGACCCATCTATTCTGGGACTACCCGGAGCTCAGCCTGGAGACTGCCTTTCAGAGTCGGCTCCCCGCATGTCAGGCTGTCAGCCGTCGCGGTGTTGTCACACTGCCATCCTCCCCCGGCTGCCCGCCCGCGCTGCCAGGGGCCAGGCACCTGGAAACCAGGGGCAGGAGGCATCCGGAGGTCGAGTCGGCGCGAGGACAGTGGGCCTGGCTCCCCTGCCAGCCTCTGGGCCCCCATTCCAGCTGCAGAAGCTGCTCTGCCCCCTTGGAACCCAGCCCTGAACTCGGCTGTCACCCATCCCGGGGTGGGGGGTGACCTCCGACGCAGCTGGTATGACCTGTGGGGGCCTCGGGCTCCCCCTCTGCAAAATGGGGAAGCACAGCGCCTACACGGCACCATCACCAGGCAGCAGGTGTCCTGGCTCTTGCGGGCGGCCCTGACCTGCAGGCTGGGCTGTGGCTGGAGGGCTGGGATCTTGGGGGCAGGGGTTGGGGTGGGAAACAAGTTCAAGCCTCGTTTTTTATTGCAGTTGTTTCATTTTCCCCCGTCGCCCTCCCACCCCTCTTTCGCTGCCAGTCCCCACCTCGTCCCTCTCCAGGGGTCTTTCAGCTCCTTAAAAATTCTTCCCTGGATTAACAGAACCTCTCAGATTTTAAAAAGCATCGTATTCCACGTGTGGTGAGATGCAGCAGCGACACTGGCCCTGGTTCAGCCGGGAAGCCTAAACCAGAACGGTGCTGGGGGCTTAGGGTCCTCAGAAGGCAGATGGATGGAGGGGCCCAAGCAGCTAGGAGGGCAGCCAGCAGGGCAGGAGAACCTGACCTCCGAAACCTGGGAGGCGACCCACTGGTCAGGCTGAGCTGGCAGGCGGCCGCGTGGGGCGGGTGCTGTGCGGTGCAGGGAGGGACCCCACAGGGCACGGCAGGTGCCAGGCGGGAGATGCAGGGGTGGACAGGTCTCGGGGCAAATGGATGCCTGCGTCCTGGAGCCCCTGCTCGGCCTGCCCAGCGCCCCCAGCACCGTTCTGTTTTATCCTGATCCAACGCCCCTGGGCCAGACTGGAGCCTTGGGCGCCTCCCGTGCCAGATCTACACAGGCCCATATTCGCTTGCAAATACGTCACTGGAAAATAGGTCCTGTAATTAGCATCCACAAAATTGGCAGGTCCATCCCTCACGCCCCCTGCACACTTCGGGTCGATACGCAAGTTGCAGATCAAAGTGCAGATTTTTCTTATCTGATCAGAGACCGTGCTGTCTTGCTCTGAAGAGAATCACGGCCCATTCACTTTGAATGTGAAGGCACAGGCATTTACAGATTTCTTGTTTACTTAGAGAAATTTTATTCAGCCTCAGAGGCTGGGTGGTCAGGCATATAAATCAGGGGTGACAGAAAGGAGAACTATTCAACTCTGAAAAGGTCTGGAGACACTCAAAGAATATAATCCAGGGAAACCCAGCGTCTCCTAGAACCGGAGTCAGGTCTCAAATCTGGGTCACCGTCCAGTAATTAGGTGAAACAATTAAAACCTCAATGTTTTTGTAAAGGAAATCAGCAAGAATTAATTCAGAGTTAATTGGAGTGAGGTGGCCTCTCTCTTGGACGGGTTGGCTGGGACCAGTGGGGGCTTTCTCTGTCAGCTTTGGAGAGGCACCCCACACAGGCCCGGGTGTCACAGGGAGGTGAGCCTTCTGACATGAATGAATGAGTGGACAAACGAGTGAATGAATGAATGGTGAGTGAATCAATGAATGAGTGAGTGAATGAATGAATGGGTGAATGTGTGAATGAGTGAGTGAATGAATGGATAAGTGAGTGAATGAATGAGTGAAGGAATGAATGAGTGAGTGAGTGAATGAGTGAGTGAAGGAATGAATGAGTGAGTGAGTGAAGGAATGAATGAGTGAGTGAGTGAAGGAATGAATGAGTGAGTGAGTGAGTGAATGAGTGAGTGAAGGAATGAATGAGTGAGTGAGTGAGTGAGTGAATGAATGAGTGAAGGAATGAGAGAATGAATGAGTGACTGAGTGTTAGGAGGGGTCGCCCCTGAGGGTGAGGAGGCCCTGGGGTGCAGCCCTCAGGAGTGGGACTGCCGTCCTTACAAGAGGAGACTCCTGCCCAGTGTCCAGTGTCCACCCAAAGGAGGCCCAGTGAGCAGGAGGCTAGCTGCACGCCGGAGAAATATCCCCCAGACACCCCATCGGCCAGCACTTGACCTTGGGCTTCTGGCCTCCAGCAATGGGAGAAATAAGCACGACTGTGTCACCCCCTGGGCTGTGGAAACCTGTGGCAGCAGCCGGAACGGACTAAGACACATCCCATCCTCTGAACCACAGGACACGGGGCTGCCCGCCTGGAGCCCCCCGCAAACAGAGAAGAGTCAAGTCTCCCTTCCTTCTCTAGCACGTGCCTTCGCCAACGAGACCCCCTGGAAGCCGCTGGAAAACCCTTTCAGCAGCAGGGGGGCGCGGCAGGCAGAACCGGGCTGGACAGAAATCAATGACGTCCCAAGGTGGACCAGGCCGTGGACCCCCGGATTCACGCCAATGCTCTGCAGTCACCAGGCCGCTCACCTTGTCAAGCGTGGGGCTGGGTTCCATCTCAGGGCTGATGACAACAGAGGCCGTGGCATCTCTTCATCATCCCTCCAGTTAAGGGTCCTCCAGGATCCCGTTAAGCATGAAGGTGACAGGCCTGAGCCCGGGGCCAAGGCAGGCAGAGGTCCTGGGGGCACCGTGGTTCTGGGGTCTCCACGGCAAGGCCTAGCCTGGGTGTGGCGCTGGCCCCGGGGTCACTGGAGGTGGGGCGGCCGGTCCTGGCCGTCAGGACTGGTCATTAACTGTCCAGTGTCCGTGCTGTGGCCTTCGTCAACAATCTAGGCAGATGGGGGCGGGGGCCCTGGGAGTGAGAGGACGTTGGCAGCAGAAACACAGCCTCGTCACCAAGACAATGCGGCGGCCTCGCTGCCTGGCTGGCGTGCCAACTCGAGTGCCGCTCACCGGCGGGTGCCTTGCCGCTGCTGATGGAACCTCGGCTCCTTCTCTCCTGAAGTGGCCCAGACTGACACATCCCTGTCTCCCCAGACACCTCAGACAGCATGCCACCCAGGGACACGCGCAGCCAGGCGCCCCGCGCCCGCCCCGCAGTGCCCACCTTCCCGGTGGGGCGCCCGCGGCCCTGGCGCAGCCCGTGGGTCTGTGGCCGCCAGGGGTGAGCGGAGGATGCCGGGGGCCGCTCCCCTTTTATCGTGCAATTTCCCTCGGAGTCCAACCGGCGGATCTGTTCCCGCCTCCTCGCTGCCTCCCCGACATAAGTGATAAGAAACAACTGGAACACGACTCTGGGGTGTCAGGCTGTCAAAAAAATTCTTAATGAAATTAAAGCGCCACCCCTGGAACCCCTGCTATTTCTGCCTGCGGAACTGCAGCTGCGCGACGCGGCGCTGTCGGCCCGGTGGCTCCGCGGCAGAGAGCTGAGGCCTGTCAGCGCTCGCCCCAGGGGACGCGGGTGGAATATTTTACACCTGAAGTGGCCTTATTTCAGGCAGCGGCGCTCCCCGAAAAGCAGTGCGGCGGGAAGCGGTGCCGGAGAGACAGGCAGGGAGGCCAGCGGGGGCCAGCGGGCCGCAGCCGTGGGACAGTCACCCACCCGTCCAGGTCTGGAACTCGGCAGGTGCCGCGGGCAGCCTGGGCCTCTTTCTTTTCCTGAAACAGCCCTTTGCCGAACTGACGTGGAAAACCTGCTTCCAGGGCCGTGGGCGCCTCGTTCCCAAAATCCTGCCTCCGAGCCGGCAGCCTGCATTGGGGTTTGGGGCCGTCCCCTGGCTCCCACCCTGGCCCCCCCCAAAACTAAAAACCTCGTCTACAAGAAAAGATGATGCAATGATGCTCTCCAATGCACATTTCTTCCTACACGGCTCTTCCTATTTCCGTGTGGGAGTTTGTTCCTTTGAGGTGAGAATTTTCTCTCCACCAAAGGGAACCGTATGTTTTTTCCAGGAGTAAATTCATGTAAACGCACACGCCTGTTGAGACGCAAGCGCCACCAAGTTCCTCAACCCACCGGTCACACAGACGTCAAGTCTGGTTCGTTTCAAGGGAAAACTCTCCGAGGGGAACTTAACCGCCCGGCCCCTCTGCTCCCGCTTTCCTGGTGTGTCCCCCACATAGTATGAAAAGTGGGGGGCAGGGAGGCATGTTCCGCTGATTTTTCCGCTGAAATGTTTTTGCTGAATGTCACAGGGGGAGAGCACGCGGGGCCAGAGTTCAAGAACGCTCCGAAATGTCCCGTTCGTTCTTCCTAAGGCAGCGAAAGGCGGCGCTTGAAACACAAAGCCCGGACACGCGAGCGGCCATGAGTCACCAGGCGGCCCCACGTGGCCGCCCCGGCCCAGGCCTGGGGACAGGAAAGTCGCTTTAACCCTGCGTTCCGCCTGCGGCATTCCGCCCCTCGCTCCCAGGCCTGGCACCTCACCCTTTGTTTCAACTGTACACGTACCAGTGAGCCCACACCCGGCGGCCCGCGCCGTGCAGGCCAGGTTCATATTTTTTAAAAGGAAAAAAACGTAAAAAGGCCAGGGAGTCACCCCTGCCCACGTTGACTGGGAACCATCTGTTACGCCTCTAATTAAAACCCACTTGTAATGAGCTTGTTAGTGCAGGAAATGTGTCAGGTAGAGGGTATTATTCACGAGCAAGTTGTTTTGGTGGCTGAACAGTGCTTTTAAAATCCTATTAGTTTAACAAAGTAACGTATTAGTATTTTGACCCGGTGTTCAAGAGCCTTCTGGATGACCTGGCATTCTGTTTGGGTATTTTTTTCTCAAATATGTTGCTATTTCTCCCTCGTCTATGTCAGATGGCCTCTGGTAACTGCAGCCTCCAGTCTCTGTCTGCATTTTCAACTGCAGGTGATTTCCAATGATTAAAGACGCACAACAGGGAATAAACAAAAATGCTTACATGCAATTATTTTTAATTAGTATTTGGCTATAAAGTGTAGGCCTTCATAAAAAAAAGTCTGCGATTCACGCAAACATCTGTTCCCATGCTCACCGAGACGCGCGGTAAGTCTGTCACCCAGCACCCACGCGCCGCGCGCAGGAGGCGGGCGGGAAGGCGTGCGCCCCGCGCGCCAGACAAAGCCCGAGCCCGGCGGCCGGAACAGCCCGAGCGGCACGGCCGTCAGCGGCCGTCACAATCGGAGGAAGAGCCCCGGCCGCGGAGGTGCACTTCCAAATGCTAAAATAGCCGGGGCTGCGCCGGGAAAACAATGGAATCGCTGCGCACAAGACAATTTCAGATTCTTGGACTAAATTTGCCCGCGCGCAGGGTCAGCCGGTTTCCTGTTTGCAGGCTGTAATTTCCCCGCGGCGCTGCCCTCGTATGTTTGTTCATCAACGCAGCCAAAGTTTGGGAGATGCAGCGGCTCCGGTCCCCCGGGCCGAGTACGCGCCTTGTTTCACAAAAGCCTCCAGCAGCTGGGGAAATACGTATTTTTTACAGTGAGCTGGCCCCCTCCCAGCACGGGAGGCAGGCGCGGGGAAATAAATTAATGCCGCGTAATTGATAGGCGGGGAGGAGAGGGAAATGAGGGGGAGCTGGGCGCCCCTTGCCGGGGCATCAGCGCGTGGGTGGGAGTCGCAGGCTCCCAGGGGCAGAGCGGTGGGGGGACCGCATCCCCGCCGCCCAAATTAGCAGGCTGGGCTCTGGCCCAAAGGCACCGTTTCCCCACCGCACGGTCCTCCTGCCAAGAGAACTTATCTTCATTTGCATGAAACTGCAAACAATAATTTAACTGAAGCCCACCAACCCGATCTGGACTGGGTGGTCGCCTGCACTCGGATGAGGTGGGAATCCTGACCTCCCCCCACCCCCGCTGGGGCCTCTCGGGCCCCTGGCCTGGTGACTTGTTCCTGTAACTGCCACTCACCTGGCTCTGGCTGGGCCTGGCAGGGGGACATCCCAGGCTGCCCCAGAAATGTCCTGTTGGTGAGACGTAGGAGCCTGTCCTAGTCGTGTGAGAAGGTTGGGAGTGGACAAACGGGCAGAAGGGCCTCGGCGTCTTGGCCTCCGCAATTCGAAGGACCAAGGGTGGGGACAGACCCCTGGGGTCCTTGCCCAACGTCAGGCTGCCCACCCGCTTCCAGAAGGGACACCTCCCTGCTTCCTGGGAGCCCGGAAGCCTCGCCAGGCCTGGGCCTGCCTGCACAGCCTGGAGGGACCGGTCCGCGGCCCCCAGATCGTGCCAACCCAGCCACCAGGCTCGAGGGGAGCTGCAGCCATGAAGCCCCATGTCGTTCAAAAATAGAACCAAGAACCAGGAAAGGGAGAAATAGATTGTGGGACGGAATTTATTGATCAAGAGCCCCCCAAAGACAGGCCGTAAATAAACTGGCACCATGACCCGCAGAGGCAGGTTTTAGATTAAGAAGCAGCAGCCGCACTGCCACCGAGCTGGGGGGGCTCGGCCCCGGGGCCCCCGCATCCCTGGAGGCAGGAGGGGAAGAGGTCCCGTCCCTCACAGGGCAACAGGCAGGCCAGAGCCCGCGCCCTTTGCTGAGCACCCGTTCCCCTGGCAGGGGCTCCTGGTTTCCCAGTCAAGCCCACTCGGGCTTCAGCAAACTCTTCCACGCGAGAGACAACCCAGCCGCCGGCTGCCTGCCCTCGGGCCTCCAGCCTGGGCCCAGAGCCTAGGAAAGGTCATCTCCTGCGTTCCAGGGGCCCAGATCCTGGACCACCTGGCATCCCTCGTCCTGGTGGAGGGATGCAGCCGGCAGGTGGCTGGAGTGGCGGCGGCACAAGCCGGTTGGCTAGCCCAGGGCAGCCGCGTTTCCCTGACCCCTCCTGATGCCACTTGTCTCCGGGGGACAATCCCAGAACCTTTATTAGTCCGGCGGCTTAACGAGACCCCTGCTTTGCGAAACAGAGCGTCTGTTCCTACACAGCACGTGCTGCCAATGAGCAACACGTGACGCACTCCGAGGCGGCCCTGCTACGGGCCCTGTGGGCAGAGAACCCGTTCCTGGCCTAGAGCCGTCCCCGCCGGGCTCAGACACGGCCCCAAACTGGAGAGGGGACCACAAACTCAACCGCCGATACGTAACAGGGTACGTCTCTTAAAATCAGAGTGAACGCAAATTCATCAACGAAAACGCTGCGTCCAACCACGCCGGACCCCAAGGCCAGCAGAGACGCGGGTCACCCTGACCCTGGATCCGGGAAACCCTTTGCTATTTGATCCCTCGTGGATTTTCCGCATTTGTTTTGATTGTGAATATTGTATATAAGTATTGCAACTCCTGATTGCTGAGATTTTTGGAACCTGTTTGACGCTGCGCCCACCGTGAGCGCACCGGCCTGCGCGCGGACCCCCCAGTCCGGAGGACGCCCCTTGGGCCACCCTCGCTTTGACTGACTTGGGTCCCTCCCGTCCCCGAGGGCAGGCGCTTGACTGGGCTCCGCAGCAAGGGGTTGGGGTGGGGGGTTGGTCCTTCTGCACCCACCTCGTGCTCTCGAAGACAGTGCAGGGCCCCCCTCAGCAGCCCTGCCTCCGGGCCTCCGGCTCCTGGGCTCCCCGAGGCCAAGGGCCTTCTCTGCCTGAGGACTGGGGCGTCCCTCGCCCTGATGGACCATCTCCTGCTCTGCCTGTTACTGCCTCCCGTTTGTACTCGTTCCTATGGGCACATATCATCCGGAGAGCACGGTCGGCACGAATTGATCATCGTCACGATGTCTGCTGGGATGGGCGGCACCCAAGCTGGCAGATCCTTGATGTTATGGCCATTTATTTTCACATCAGAGATGGGCCGTCGGTGGGGAAGCCAGCCCACCAGCCCTCCCAGGGCCTGGCTTCTTGGTCCCATTCTCGTTCCTGTTGGGGAACCTGGCCCTGCCCTGGCCTGCGCACAGGCACCCCGCTCTGTGCACCTGGGCTCCAGCTCTCAGCCCCGCCGCTCCCCGTGGGCCCAGCGCGACCACTACCAGCCACCTGCGGTGACCACCCTCTCATCAGCACCTCTGCTTCCCTGGGCTGCCTGGAAGGACCTGGTATTGGGGCGCAGTCGTGACCAGAGAAGGCCCAGCTGGTGGGGAAATGCCTTCCCCATTGTCCCCCAACCGTCACAAGTGCCCTTCCCTTGTGACGAGGAAAACCCTGCCTCGGGAGCGCCGTGGCAGTGCCAAGGCTCCACCGTTTCCCTGTGATGTGCCCTCTCTTTCTTGTCTTGGGTGAAAGTTCCAGAAAACAACAGGAAGGGTCAGATGCAAAGACCCATTTGCCCAGGAATGAATAGGTGAATATGGACGATAGTTACTAAAACAGGGCGACACACGGACGTTGAATCCCGTACCTACTAACTATGTTCCACAACATGTAAGAAGTGAGATCATTAAGGGGTTTTACATCGAATACAGAATAGATTTGTCTCTGTGTTACTTGGTCTCTGGTTGCAGCTACATCGGAACCAGGATTCTCAGCGTCATGAGCCCACTCGTTCGTTACCTTGGACCTGAGTTGAGGTTCTGCCGCTTTACCGTCCGTCCAAGTCCCGTTTGTCTGGGGAAACGGTGCTGTCACAGCCACGGGAACAGGGGATCGGGCCTCCTGATCAATGCTGTAAACACGCCGGTTCTTCAAAGTCTCCCGGCAGCAGGCGTTTTTATTCCTACTTTCTTCTTCTTTCTCATCAAAGAACCGCTTTCTCCTGCTCCAGCTTTGTGCAGCTCTGTTCTCCTCAGGAACGCGTGGCGGAGAGAAAGATTTAACGTTTAATTGATACTGAGTATAGATTTGTTTTCATTTCAGAATTCGTTGGAATAAAACATACATCCTGCCACTAACTCTACGGGAAGCCTCATCAATAAAAACTAAAGCTCAGTAAAGGCTCTTTTGCATTAATCGAGAGACCCAGGTGTCAATGAAGAAAAGAAAAGAAAAGAAAAGACTCTCAAAGTCAGTAACCTCGGGTATTTTTGCTTCAAACAATTTTGAGCCGCAGGACCTGAAGCGTCTTCGACGGGACAACCTTGAAGGTGCTGATGAGCTTCTGCGCACGCGAAGGCCGGTCCTGGGTGGCGGCCGGTCCTGGGCGGTGGCCGGGAGCGCGAGCTGCTCCTTAAGAGACGAAGAGAAACACGTGAATCCCAATTTACGCCCTAGCATGGGTTCACCTCCGCCCTCCCCGCCCTGGCAGCGTGGCATCCGCACCCGGAACCTGCCCAGGGCGGCGGAGGGCGGTGAAACATAAACAAACTCGCGCTATTTGTAAATTGAGGGGGGACACCAGGGTGTTTTGAGCGAGTCCTGCGGGCGCCTCCTTCCCACCGGGTGGGTTTCGGTTTCCCGTCCTGTGACCGCCTCCCCCAGAGCCACGTTCCCTGCGCTGACCTCTGTCCTTCCCCCGGGAGCACACGGAGCCAATACAAATACACGGTGCGACTACCAGTAGCGAAGGGCTGTGAGGACCCTGGCGGGCCAGCCTGAACGTGTTATCGGGGCTGCAGACAGGCCGGAGGCAGGGCGGCCTGAGTCCCGAGCCTCCCCTGAACCCCAGGTTGTCGCTGGTGTTGGTGTGGCCTCCCAGGGGCCGGCCCTCCCGCCTGTGCCCTCATCGGTCAAGAGGGCATCGTCCTGGGGCACGTCGCGTCAGCTGCCGAAGGGTTGACCGAGGTACCTGGGGAGGGGGCCCGGGGCAGGCTGGCCCTGCCTGTGTGGCACCGCCTTGGCAGGGTGTCGTGCCAGCCAGGGGCAGCGCCAGGCGGGCTGGGGAAGGTCTCTGCACAGGAAGGAGGTTTGCACAGGCAAGAATGTTGAGGAGCAGCCCCGTCCGGGTGGCCCATTGGTTAGCAAATCACCCCAACACACCAGGCCGGTCAGGGCACCTACAGGAATCTCTCTCCCTTCCCTCTCTCTATAAACTAAAACTTAAAAAGAATAAAAGACTGTTGAAGACCTCCCCCCAGACCTGTGCCCCCTGGAAAGCTTGGTCTCCCCAAGGAGTTGGTGGGGAGACGTGTACCCCCGCCTCTGGGTGCCCTGGCCACTCAGCAGGTTTTCAAGGTCATCTCCTGACCCTGGTGGCAGCTCGGGTCGTGGGTGCAGCCTCCCGCTCCGTCCTTCAGCAAGGAGGCCCCTCTGTGCCGCTTCTCCGAGTGCCCAGCCCAGTTCCGGTGAGCAAACACTCCAGAACCAAGGGGTCAGGAGTGTGGGGGCTCCCCTGGGACCACGCAGGAAGCCCCTACATTACGAGCCCCTCCCAGACTCCCTGACACTCCCGGGATGAGAGGACGTGGGTCTCGTCTTGCGCAACCTGAGTGCTCCACGTGCCCGTCCGTGCATCAGGGCAACGGGGCAGTTACCTACGGTGCATTTCCAAAGACCGTCACCAACGGGCCGTTTCCCCACCACGTTTCTTCTTAGCTGCTGCTTCCTGCCTGGGTGCGTTCGCGCCCCTCTCTGACCTGACAGAGAGCCAGCCCTTGTCTGCGATGGGACGTGCCTGTCATAGGGGACAAGGGACCCCTGGAGGAAGAGGGCTTCCTGGTTTACCCAGTGACCAAGCCTGGCTATTTGTGGAGAAACCTTCTTCCCCAGGTGAGGAGGAGTCGGAATGAGCTGGACCTACTTCTGGAAAGAAAGTTTCTCTTGCTACCGAGTTGTATGCAGAAGCACAGAATTCCATTTCTGAGTCCCCTAGATGCTGCCGGGGGGACCCTCGCTCACGTCTGCACGTGGAAGCCCTTTCCTGGCATGGAAAGGTGTCAGCCAGCCCAAGGTGACCCTGAGAGGGCGGGTCTGAAAAAACGGAGTCATCCAAGGAAATTTGACGCAGCTCAGAGGAGAGTGAGTTTCCGGTGTCGCTAAAGGACATCTGGTCAGGGCACCCACTTCTCCCAGGGGGGAATCCGACTGCGGGGTGACCTGCCTGCACACCACTGAGAACCCTGAGGACCCCAGCGGCCCCCGGGGCCACCCGAACGAAAAGCACAGACTGAAGTGCAGGGACGTGGTCGCACGTTCTGTAAGTTCTCCAAGACTCCACGCTACCAGTTCTGGAGCCCGACTGCCTCTGGTCCCCGAGACCTCGTGGCTGTGGATGGCGGTAACAAGGAACAAAGCCAAAACCAGAAACAAACCTCCAAATGCCCTGCCTTGGTCTAGCAAAAATAATTGACTGCGTCTACAAAAATCCTGTCTGCCTTCATCATTTTCCACCACTAAAAATAGTAATTCTTCAATAAATCAAAGAGCCAAACTGCCCTTCCAGTTAACAGGGCAGACCAAGCCCACCTGTTTACCTCCGTCCTTCCCTGAAATGCCACAAAGTAACAGTAATGGGCTTGTGAAAAGCCGTGAACTCAGAAGGACGAAGAAAACAGGAAGGGGTGGCAGCCGACAAGAAGAGACTCGAGGTTCAGGTGATGGAAAGCGGCAGCTGGGTGTGACGTTTACAAGTGTCAGTGGCTGAAACCTTCCAACGTCCCACACTGAGCCACCCTACATGTGGAACCCCAGAAAGGCTCAGGTGTGGTGGCTCCGGGGACCTCTGGAGGCAGCAGGATGGGTAATGATTGAAAACATAGATGTGACCAGAAGGCTGTAGGCTCTAGGCAGAACCCTCAGACCCCAAGTCCCCCTCCCCACTGTGACAGAAGAGGCAGACTTGCCTCCTGGACAGACGGAACCCCAGACCATCTGGACTTGGGGACACCAGGCCCCTGGAGGGTAAGGACTGGAAACCATATCGAAAGTGGCAACTTGAGGGAGAGCCGAGGGGTTGACTGCTGTGTTGCCCAGTTCGTCTCTCCTCTCAGCTTCCAGGATGTACAGCCCCCCGATGGGCATCTGGGGGTGTCCTATAAAGCAGCCCCTGGGACACTGACCCTCTGACCCCCTCAGGACAGGGCAGCCCCTCCCTGATGGCGTCTGCAGGCAGCTCTGGGGGGCTCACGTAGTGAAGAAAGACACTAATTTGAAAGACCGAGTCAAAGTAAGTGAATGGTGACACAACTTGTGAAAAACAGCGCGTCCTGGGAGCAATACGGAACGTCAGATGAATGTCCACTGAGCACTCTCAGACAGGGAAGAGCTTTCACATTCACGAAGCAAGAACGGGACACCAGTTTTCTTAAAGGGACACTCAGAAAACAAGGAAGGGTCCTTGGAAGCTGAAAACACGGTCAAGGTGTTTTTCATGCCATGGGATGGTGAGGAGATAAAAGTTAAGGAAACCTCCAAGCGAGCAGGACAGAATGTTAGAGGTGGAGAACAGGGAGGAGGATTGATGGAGGAATGTAAATCGTAGGAGCCCGAAGAGAAAACAGAGGAAACGAAGACTACTAAGACATATAATTTTTGTAACGTCCTTAGAGCTAAAGGCCGATGGTCCCTGGGTTCAAGGGCACCAAATGCACAGGCTGATGAGTGTAAAGAACCCTACACTATGGCGTGTTGTGACATCTGAGGACATCAGGCATCAAGGGAAGGTTCTAAAATGTTCCCGCAAAGGTGAGGAGCAAATGGGTCACATACAGACTAAAGAAGAACCAGGGTTCTTATCAAAAGCTAGAAACGATGGAGTGAGCCTTCCGTATCCTGAGATGGGAGTATCGATGACCGAGAGACACGCTTACAGCTCCAGGTCCGCCACGCGGGGACTCCCACCCACCTCGGATATGCCTCTCCCTCGAACGTCCCTGGAAACCTGCAGCAGGGGAGGAGGGGCCGGGCCGTGGCTCCAACGACAAGTGCCATCAGCTGGCTACCTGACCAGTGACCACATCGCACAGTATCAGAGACTCAGGAAGCCCAGTGAAGCAAGTAAAAAGAAATTTAAAAAATGCAGCCCACAGCAACTTCAGGGAAAGCAGAAATGTTTGCTGCTCTGCCATATGGGAATAACGGTGGTCCCGCCCCCCACGGCTGTTGGGACACCACAGTGATGGAGCCCTTACGAGCACAACCACCGTAGAGGACAGGCCACGTGAGGGGCTCTCCCAGGTCTGGGTGTTTGCCCTCTTCCATAGTCAAGATGTCCCTTATTATGAATAAACTAAAAGCAACCAGCGTGGAGGGAGAACGGAGGTATGGGAACCCAGACAGCCACCACCAGAAAACTGCCCACACCCCACCAGCAGGACATGAGTCACCAGGCGGTGACCAGCGCTGGCCATGGGCGGTGCCACTCCACTCCAGGCGCTCGAGTGCCCCTGAACACACCCTCACGGCACAGGTGACCGTGGTGTGGAGGACGGCAGCAGAGACCGCTGCCTTCCGTCCTAAGTTAGACACCTGACCCCGGGTTCTACATCATGTGACTGTGGGTCCAAAGGCAGAATTCCCCACGTGCCGGGCGTCCTTAACGCCAAGTGGGCTGGCTCTGTGGGGTGGGCTCCGCGCCAGCGGTCACAGCTCAGAGATTGGTCCTCCCCGGAATCAGACAGGTGACGACCCCACCACGGGAACACACCAGAGGTGTCACCCGCGTTTGTCTTCCATGGTGTCACCGGGAGGACTACAGTATACAGACGGGGTGTGATACACCCGAACGCCGGAAACCTAGGCAATTATATGAACCAACGTCACCCCGATACATTCAAGAAACATAAATAAATAGCGAGATGGGTAAGTAAATAAGAAAGAAAGGAATCGTATCTGGAAAGCCTGGACGGGCACTCTCTATGACGAATTTTTCTGTCCTGCTACGGTATTAAAAGTTGTTAGAACGGTTTGTTTAGAAGCAATGTAGAAACTCCTTTTTCCCTCTCATTGCAAACAGCTACATAAAGGCTGGCACAAACAATAGGTTCGTTTTTGACGGCAGCCCTTCAACATGAGAGGAAGCTCCTGGCCAATCCGGGCCGGCGTGGAGCGGCGCCAGCCATCTCCCTCCGCACTTCCACTTCCTGTGGGCAGGATGAAAACCCTGATTCCCACCCCGAGCTGGGTGGGAGGTGGGCTGACTCTGGGAGCCACACTGTCACAGGACTGCAAGCCTGCTTCTCTCGTTCTCCAGAAATCAGAGGCTGACAACATGAAACTTGAAAAAGAAAGTTCCACCTATTGCTAGTCTACTATAAATCAAGTTTTAATAGCTGGAGGCAGGCGCAGGAGCCATCGGGGAGCGTGGAAATTCTCTCTGGTGAAATATTCTGACCCTCAGCCGGCTTCTTTCGGTCTCGAAGCACAGAACACACGCTTCCGCGTTCAGCCATGTCAGCCTCCACCGCCCCGTTCTTAATGAACAAGATTTGAGATCATTTGGCGCACGGTACCCACAGACGTGAATATGGTGATTGCAGGATGTTTTATCGCTGGAAAAATAAATCTCCCCGTCTCTGTCCCGGCGTACCCTGCAAACCCCGCTTCGTCTTCATATTTATCTTGCTCTCAGCATCCATTATGCGATTGTCATTTCATTGAAATCGAAAGCTGTGTCTTAATTACACGGGGATGGATTATAAATCTAGTTACCCATCTCTCTCCACATTCATGCTTTGGAGGCAGCGTCTCCAGGCCTGTTCCGGTGGGCGACACAGCAAAGTGGATTTTACTGGGTTGAAATGAAGGCTTACAAAGCTGTACCGCCTGGAAGACAAAACAAAGCAATATCCGTGTCGCGTTTACAAGAATAAATAACATGATCTCGAGCGGGTGGCATAATGAAAATACGGTAGAGGCTGCACTTTCCTCTCAATGGAGTTAAACGTAGCAGGTAATTCCAGCCGCACTTCCAACAGGAACGAGGAGCCCTCCGCGGGCAACGTTACAGGGAGACACTCGTCACCCACCTTGAAATAGATGCAGTTTCATAAGAAGAGTCTACAGCACATCTGAGTCATTAATCAGAAACAGGCCCCTTCTCAGTGTTACACACCCTCACACGGCGGAAGAACCGCTGTAGCGCCAAGCACCGGCACTTGGCTCAGTTAGTATCAACTTTTCACCTTCACGAAAGTGGATTCAGTTTTACGAGGTAGGTTAGTGCCTTTCTGGAAAAATCAACGCCAAGGATTATTTTGAGCTGATTCTACATGGCATACTTCTTCATCAAATTTCAGGCCGCACGCCATTCTGCAGAGGAAATAAAGGGTCCCATTTTTCAAAGCGTATTTAAAAATAAACAAACCACGGTGGTAAGTTGCATTTCAATCTGGGGACAGTGGCAGCAGCACCGCGCTGGGGACGATCAGGTCCCGATGCTGTGGGCGGGCACCCAGCCAGGCTGCCTCCAGTCAGGTGGGAGGGCAGCAAGGGCCCAGGTAACTGAAGCCCAGAAGGGCCGTGCCAACACGGCAGACGGACCACTTCTCCTGGAAGGACCTAGGATGGCTTCCCGGAGGAGGCAGCTTTTCAGCGTGGCCTGGAAGGGTAAGCGGGGGGAGGCACTCCCAACAGAGAGCTCAAAGGCTTTGGCGTCCCAAGCATCCCCTCGCTGTCCCCCTGAGAGTGTGGCTCAGTGCCTAGAGCCCTCACGGCCACCTTGTGGGTTTGGGGCTATGGACCCAGTCGGGACGTGATCGAGGAAGGGGTCCTTCCCCGCAAGTGGCCTGAGCCAGTCCGGAGACAGCCCTCTCTGCGGCCTTGGGCCTGGGTCCCCTGCGTGTCTGCGAACGTGCCAAACACTGGCAAGTGGATCGGAGTCATTGGGCCCTAAGGACCCAGGTTCTGAACCCCTCCCCACTCGACCCCATTTCCTCCCTCCCCCCAGAGGCCTCACCCTGCCGCAGGCCATTGCCCAGCAAGGACCCCCCAGAGCTCTACTGCTGCCCTGGGACCCTGCGCTCAGGACCCCAGGACCCCACTTGGCGCCAGGCTCAGGGGCCGACCCCAGGGACACGAGATGGATGGCCCGTCTGCTGGGGACCACGGTTGTGACCAGGATCTTGGGGTCAGTTGGAAGTCCCTCCGCTCTCTTCCTCCCTGGGTGAACATAAATGTTAACGCGTTGACATTGACGACTATAACCCTACGAGTGGGGACGGATGGGCTCCACTCCTCAGCTCCAGCCCTAAAGTTCACGGACTCTCTGGGGCTGGGGGATGGAGCGGGTCGCCGATCCACTGCTCATTTACACGGGGCATTTTTCTTCAGGGTGGCAACCCTTCCCTTCGCTCAGAGGCCGGAATCTTCTGCTCACCAACCTCAGGAGCAGGTAGGGAGCCGTCAGAAGTGAGAGTATTCCCAACTGTAAAGGAAAGCCCAGTCTTTCTCCTTGGCCATCCCGCGGGGGACTGGGGGACCGTGTACTCCCACGGGTACAGGTGATGAGAAAGGCCCCAGGGGTTCACTGAGAAGTGCATCACGGAGGATATTGGTTTCAGGTGGTTTTCAGGCTCCGTGGTCACCGCTGCTGTGCTGCGCACATGGCCTCTGCCTCACAGTCACGCCGCGGTCCCATCAGGCCTGTCGCGTGGGATGGTATTTCTGGTGGTTGTTTCCCTGGGTGCCCCCCGCCGCACCCCACATGCTTACAGTGGGAATAGAAACAGGATGATTCATTCAAAGTCCAGGTGCCAGCCGGGGGCAACACAGAAGCGCTCCCGGACAGAGTACGCAGTTCAAGGCGAATCTGCGGCTCGCGACTCCGTTTTACGACGCGTTTTCTGTCCTGTTATCAGGGGAGGTCGATCCCTGGCCCGCACGTGACCGCGGCGCTGTCGGTGCCGGGTTTTCCCGTGATGGGCTTTTCATAAAAATTAGCTGACATTGTCATGAGGACACAAGGAATTTATAGCTTTCATACTGGACTGCCATTCCCAGAGCAATTTCCAATCACTTGGGCTTTTTATTAAGTTTATTGTTCTTTTATTGTTCAGTGGAGTGTAAGCAGCGAGATTACAAATAAATGTAAGTTCTGGTGGCGAGGAAGTCGGGCCGGTGGAATTAGGAGGGAAGCAAACATTAATTTGAATCACTGGTGATATGAAACACCACCAACAGACGTTTCTGGTCACCTGCTTCTGCACAGAAGTCGCAAAATTGACATTCCACTCACATTAGTTTCCCCAGAAAGCCCTCCAAGACCAGGTCTTTGTGCTGAAACCTGGAGTCGCAATTACTCTGGCACGTGGGGAAGGTGCGCCACTCCTGTCCCCCTTCCAAGTCCTTCGTGGGTGTTGACGCTGTGGTCCCTGCCTATAGGGGTGCCGGCCAACATTGCAAACATACCCCCAAACCCTGGCCAGGACCCCTCTGATCAGCACCCGTGACCAGCAGCGTGCCCGGGAGCCTGGACTCAGTGGGTGAACGTGAGCCTTCCTCTGACACTTTAATTTAGCATCACGGGCCCCACGCCAGTGAATTCTCTGTTCCACCTTTGTGTTTCCCAAAGCGATGGCCCCTTAGCCGCTGAGGTTTTTTTTGTTTGGTTTGATTTTTGTTTTTTAAAGATTTAATTTATTATTTTTAGAGGGAGGGGAAGGGAGGGAGGAAGAAAGGGAGAGAAGCATCCATGTATGGTTGCCTTTCGCCTGCCTCCAGCTACAGATCTGGCTGGAGACCTGCCTTGCAACCTGGTCATGTGCCCTGGCTGGGAACTGAACCAGCGACCTTTGGGTTCTCAGGCCTGCACGTTATCCACTGAGCCACCAGCCAGAGTAGTCACTGAGGTTTTCATGCTTTCTTTCTTCAGGGGTGGGTTGACACTTGTCATCTAAGGCTTGTTCGGGTGAGAGCAAAGGTGGCTGGAGGGGAGGGGAGCTGTGCCCCTCCGAGGTCCTCCCAGGCTCAGCCTGGGTCCCCAGGACTCTGTCCTGCCACACGAGGCCTTGGTGGCTCTGAGCTCTCCATCGTGGGAGCACCTGGCCTGGCCTGAAAATGGCTGGAGTTAATCTGGGGCCCTTTCACGCCAGCTCCCCGTGACTTTGAGGTCAGCCAGAGCCATCCTTGAGCCCCAAATCTAACAGGAAGCCCGTGGCCCCAGAACATTCCTTCGCTGGCCGGCTGAGGCTGCTTGGACGAGGGGAGCGTCACAGAACTGACCCGCAGGAACCAAGCAGACCAGGAACACGATACTCCCAGTTCTCAGCAAACGTTGGTGACCACTGCCCGGGTGGCCCCTCTCCTAGGGGAGGGGGAAGGGGGTTCAACCGTGCCCCTGAGCTGCCTAGGCTTCAGAGTGAGCTCTGTTCTCTCTTGGCCTGTTCGGGGATCCGGGACCGTGTGTTGGACGAGGGCAGGAGTGCGATTTCGGACTGTGGTGGGCAGGTCCCACCCGGGAGGTGGACAGGCACGTGCTGGGCCGTGGAGCCCACGGGCGCTCAGCTGCTGCCCCACAAGGTGAGGCCCCCGGAGGAGGAGGGTCCTGCAGGCCAGCACAGAGGTGACCGTGTCACGCAGCCAAGGTGCTAGGACCAACTCCCGCCGTGCCCGCCTGCCGTGTGCCCAGGTTGACCAGCTTCGGAGACTGCCCCCCTGAACATGCTTTCTTTAACCTGCACACTGGACGTCCAGTAAACACGGACACTTGGTTTATTAGAAAAACAAGCATGTTTTGGGGCGTGTGCTTGCCAAAGCCACCGAGACCTCACTTCTTCACAAAGGGCTCAGCAGACACCCAGCCGGGACCCACCACCTCTTGTGAAAACAACTCCTTCTGCATCTCCGCCCTCATAGAAGGCGACTCCCAGATTGATGGTCTTCACCTGCCCCTTCAGCTCCACCACAGCCCACCTGGGGACTCATTCTCTCCCCAGCCACCAGTGCCCACCGTGCAGCCCCCACGCAGGGCACCCACCCCAGCCTGCCAGGCCCGGGCCTGACCCCAGCCAGACTCCATCGTCACCAGGTGACTCCATCCCCCAACAAAACAAGTGCATACCCCCACCACACCCAAGACCCTATCCAAATGGCCTTCTGTCTCTCTCCCCCTGTCTCCCCTGGGCGCCGCACCTGGTCTGGGGGACCTGCCTCCCAGCTGCCCCAGGAAGACGCACCATCTTCGGAGAAGGGATGTTTCTTCCTGGGAAGCCCTTGCCCCGTCTCCTCCAGCCTTCAAAGCCCCTTCAGCCCCCGGCTGCCCCTCCTGCTTCCTGACCTTTGGAGCCAGAGAGGATCCCGGCTCCCTGGAGTCCCCACATGCCCCCAGGCTCTGCACAGTGCCAGCCTCAGCACCCTTGTCCGCACGGTGACCATCCCACCCTGAGCGTGTCTCCACCTGGGCCCCCTCCCCCCAGAGCAGGGGCCTGACTGGTCGCCCCGCATCTGTACTGGTTCTGGCTCAGAATTTCCCAAAACTGTGCCCTGGGTTGAAAGGGAATTGAGCACAGCAGCAGCTGCTGCGTTGAACAAGGTCGGCATTTTAAAACATCACGTTTGTCACCGTAACCCCAACCACGGGTTCCATGCTGGGTTTCCGGGATAAAGTCTAAAATACAAGGGGCGCTGGGCCCACTGGGAAGGCCCGCGCCTGTGGGGCTCCCCCCCGCTGTCACTGCCTGCAGCCCGGGCGGGTCTCCTGCCTCCCCCAGGTGGCCGGTCAGTCCCAGCAGCAGCGGCGGGAAGCCCACCTGTGCACCCGGAGCCTCAGCTTCACCCTCATTCCCCGTGGAAACCCCTGAGCTGCCTTACCTCCTCCACGGCGCTGGTGACAGACCAATGCCTCGCTATAAATCACGGTTAGGGTGACGGATACACTGAACACCTCCGCTTAATGATGCGATTGTTTCTTATCTGCAAAGTAATGTCACTTATGGCTTCGCTATTTATAGTCAATGTAGTGTTAGACCATTTTATGTCCCTGATGCCTCTGTGGCCAGCCCATTAGCTGTGATTATGGACCAAAGGGGAGACAGCGCCGGGAGGCTGGAGGGAGAAGGTGTCGGAGCGCCTGGCACGCCACTGGCCGCCCAGTCTGGGCTCAGGGGCCGGGGTGGGTGCCAGGACGCCAGGTGCCCGCTGCTGTCCCACCGCGTCCGTTCCGAGGGTCCCCAGGACCGCATGGTGGATATTAAATGTTAAAAACGGAGCAAGAGGCCAGGGCTGCCTGCGTTCTGGCAGGGTCCCCAGCCCAGCAGGGGGTGCAGAGAACACAGAAGGGCCGCTGGTCTCCCGGCGCGCTGGCCCAGCTCGGCCGCTCATTCATTATTCGCCAGCCGTGGCCGGACTATTCTCTTTGAACGCGGTGTTGGAGAGAGCAGAGCCCACCTGGGCCTTCGTCCTCGGCTCTGTCCCTGTGGTGAGACAACTTCAAAGGGAGCGAGGGGTGGGGGTGGGGGGACATCCAGGCTCCGGGGGGCTCGCTGCCCTCTCTTCCTGCACCGAGTGCCCTGCCCAGGCCGCTGCTTCCCACCCGGGGTCCCCAGGTATGAAGAGAGCGGAGGGGCAGGGCCCAGGGTCTCTGCTACGCTGGGAGGAGGGGAGGGGGTAGCAGTGGAAAAGCATCTCTAAGGCGTGGACTTCGGGGAGCAGCTGTGAGTGTTTGCACCGGCCAGGCGTGGCCCTCGTTTGACAAGTAGGGACTCCAGTGGGTGGAGTGCGCCCCCCAAAATAGAGTGATGTCCTAAGCCCCAGCACCCATGAAGATGACTATTTAGAAATAGGACCTTTATAGATCTGATCAAGTTTAGATGAGGTCACGCTGGACCAGGGTGGACCCTGGAGCAATAACTGGCCTTCCCGTAAGAACGGGGAGATTTGATGTCTGGAGACCCACAGGCAGTCAGAGGCAAGGCTGCAGGCAGAGACTGGAGTGAGGTGTCTGCACGTCTGCGTACGCCTGGACGGCCAGAAGCCACCAGAGGCTGGACCTGGGCCTGGAGCAGCTCTCCCGCCAGCCCCCCGGCCCTCCAGAAGGAGCCAGCCCTGCAGACCCCGTGGGTCGGAACTTGTCCACCTCCAGCACTTGGAGAGAATGGGTTCCTGTGGGTTTGGGCCACAGCAGCCCAGGAAACACACGCAGGGACCAGTGACCTCAGCAGGCCTGGGTGGGTGTCAGGTAAGCCCTTGGCTGGGAGGGAGGTGTGAGCGGCCCCTGTCGCTGCCCCCCATGCCCCGGGGGGCTCCTTCTGAGGATGTGGGTGTCAGAACTCGGAGTTAGTGCCCCGTCTTTGTGGATGGAACCTGGATGTTGTGCTTACGCACCTGCCTGACCCTGCTTCCTGCCTTGGCCCTGACATGGGTGTGCGACATGCCACTCATTTTCCTTCAGTGTTTTGCAAAGAATGAATTCTGTGTTTCTCTCGCTCCAGCCCACACAGCCAAGCGTTTCCCCAGCGGTGGACGTGGCGCATTCTCATGGCCTTGGTCCCCAAGTCCCAGCCGGGGTGCTGAGCAGCCTTGCTTCTGTGGGGCCTGTGGCAGGTACTGTGCTCCACGCGGTGTGGGTCGGACGGGGGCTGGGACGCCCGGTATGGGAACCTGCTGACGGCAGCCTGGCACTGGGGCTGTTCCCAAGAAGCAGGCAGGTGGGCAGCAGACCGAGGCCGGGGGCCCAGGGGCCCTGACATGCACGGCACGGGGTCCCCCACCCTTCCTTCAGCCTTTCCTCGTAGCAAGGCCCCGAGGGCCACAGCAGAGGCCGGAGAGACAGAGATGGAGACAGTGGAGGGACCCAGGGCAGGGCAGGGTGGGAGGGGTCGCCTTTCAGGAAGTTGACCGATTGTGACTGTCACAGACACTTCATCTGACTTTCAGAGCATCATGTCACCGTAAATATCAAATTGCAACATTCCAAGTGAGATTCAGGAAAATGAAGCAGGAAATGATTATCAATAGTGACAATAACAATAATCCTAGAGAATGATTACAGCCCCGAACTGCTCAACCTTTCAAGCCGATGGGGCGTTTCTGAGGCCGGACCCCCCCGGAACGTTCTAACTGATGGTGCGCTGATAGGAAAGCTTGCAACATTCTGCGAGGTGAAAAGATGCTGTCACCATGTAGGGACCCGTTGGGGGCAGGGAAAAAAGGGGGAGTTCGCGGTGGTCCTAACTCTATTCCATTTTAACCTTGTGAATGCAGCCAGGGATTTCCACCTCGTTCCGGAGAAGCCAGGCTGACGGCTGACGGCTGGTGGGAACCGATGGCGGAGCGAGGGCTGCAAAGGCGGCCCTGCTGTGCGTGTTAGTTCGGGGCGATCTCTCTCCGCTTCCGGCGTCAAGAGGAAACAATGGAGTGGGATTGCGTGGGGCTGCTTTCTGCGTCTGCGACAGGGCCTGCGGCCACGTGGGCCCGGCCACAAGCCCACATTTCCAAGTGGACGCTGGGCCTGCCCGGCCCTTCGTGCTGAGCTCAGGGCGAGGCCCAGGCCCGCGCGGGCTGCGATCCCGCTGCGGCGTCCGGCCCGGCCCGGCCCCTGCGGAAGGGACGCTCTTTATTCAACCTTTCCATGTCGGTTTCCATTTCTAACGCGGCTTGACCTGCGCGCGTGCTGCTAAAATTGTGGGGACTGTTAATGAGCCTTTGATTGGGCCGGATGCTTCGGTGCACATGCCGGGGTCTGCATGTCATTGATCTCTCTCCCCCCGACACGCGAAACTCGGCAAGAAGCTGGTTGCGGCACCACATTAGAGACAGAGAGAAATAATCATCGTGTCACCTTGAGATTCAAAGATCCTGGAATAGCAATAGTCTCCCCGCTCACTTCCCCCAACAGTGACGACCTCTCCAGTACGGAATCCGAGCAGCCTCCGCGTTGTTTTTGAATTATTCATGCTAGCCTTTTCCCGCACGACAAAATCAAGGAAAATGAATGCCTCGTGCCCTGTCCGCTCCGCAGGTACGTTGGTAAAAATATAAAACGGTGTTTGGGATCACCGAAAGGGGGCACGGTCGGGCAGGGCGCGGTCTTCCTCCAGACGGACACACAGCCACCGACACGCACCTGCGGGGAAGCAAAGGAAGGTGGGGCGCAGGCTCCCGTCGGTTCCAAATCAATTCTCGGCTGGTTTTGCGGGGGGTGAGATGTCCCTGGCTCCCACTACCGTCGTATAATAAGGCCGGGTTCCATCCCCCAGGGACAATAATAACTAAGCCACCGCGAGAAGCGGGTGCCCACCTGCTCTCTTCCTTGGCCAGGTTTAGCCAGCGTGAAACTTAAAATCTCTGCTTTGGAAGATCCGATCGGCCTGTACTTCTTGTCTCCGTGCAGGTTGTGTGGAGCCAGCGGCCGGACACCTCTCCTGGCGGCAGGCGGCCCGCAGGCCACGTGCGTGCCCGCCGCGGTGCAGCCCGGGGACGGATCTCAGCAGGAGCGTGGGGGCAGGAGGAGAAGCCATGTCAGTGTAAACTCAGGGAGGTTCCCTGATCCATCTGCCACTCTTGACCTTTCAGTTCATGATGAAAAACAAATGTCAAGCTTTGGGGGACAGGGGCGTCCCCGGCTTGGCAGAATGGTGGGGGCTGTCGCGCGCACGGTATTAATTTAGCCCGGCATCAATAACCTTGAAATCAGGGTTTTGCGCTGAAAACCCAGGTTGATGTGTATTCAGAAACCCAGGGAGAAAAATAAAAGGCAACTTTATTTAAAGGAGCCATGCGCGGCGCGTGGGCGCGGGCGGCTCAGCGGCCGGGATTTGGGGGGCTGCAGGCCGCTCCCATGGCAACAGATACTGAGGAGGATGAGGACCCAGGGAGGCTCCTGGGAGCGGCTTCTCCTTCTGCGGGGGGCTGTAGTGACCGGCGAGAGCGGCCCCCGGGAGGAGGCCACCCTGGGGCCAGCGGGCAGGGGTGCCCATGGCTTTCTCCAGGCAGGACAAAGAGCCCCCCTGCTATGCGACAGCGCTGTGGGCCGTTGGCATCCTACACTTTCTTCCCTTGCTAAAGAAAGAAGCCGAATCGCTTAGCCCTTTGCTGTACTCGAGGTGCCAGCCTGCTGGGCACGAGGAAAGCCAGCGACCCTGCCGCTGGTCCTCCCGAGGATCAGGCTTGCGCCCGGCCCGGTGGTCAGGTGGTCAGGTGGTCAGGCATCAGTGACCCAGGGCCGCCCAGCATCGACTTCCAGTTAAGTCTGTTCTGCGATAGCCCAGCTCTAAAACTTCGTGTCCCCGGGTCATTTATTGGCAAAATCACGCTTGTCTTTTCTTGTCTGCTGCTTTCAACTTCTCAGCCAAAAATGAAAAAAAAAAAAGCAGGACAGCGAACACAAGTTTCCCTTCTCCTGCCAGGAGCTGGACAGGCCTGGGGTAGGTCTTCTTTACCCTCATTGCCTGAGTTGGACTCCCTGCCAGGGGCTCACCCCCAAGGGGAGAGGAAAGGACTTCACTTACCTGGAGCTAAAGACGGGGGGCAGCTGGACCTCCAGCTGCCTTTGCACCCCCAGCTGGGGAAGGGCAGGGTGCCCCTCACGCTGGCCTGCAGGCAGGATTTCCACATAAAATATGGGATGTCCAGGCAATTTTGCATTTCAGATAAACTATTCAGACAATTTTGGGGGCATATTGATACTACAAGTCTTGCTGTTCATCAGAAAGGCCGATTGAACAGGTGTTCTGAATTTTTATTTACTAACTGCAGCCATGTGAGTTAGTGAGGCTGTTCTGTGGCTCAGGATTGGGAGCTGCCCCTCACCCTCTGACCTCACCTGGGGTCCAGCAGGGAGCCCCCTCAGGAAGGTGGGCAGACAGGGTAGTAGCCTGATGGCAGCCCAGGGGAACGGAACCCAGGTTCTTTCCCGGCACCCTGCGAAGTGGGCTGGGCCAGCAAGCCTCACCCACAGGACACAGGAATGTGGGTCCCCCTTCAGGGCCCAGCCCCATGGAGCCTGTTCGTTTATAGGTTAATTTTTTCTGAAGACAGGGTTCTTGTTCCCTAGGACGGGGGAACCCACCGGACTAGGGGACCCGGAGTGCTCCCGACCCCGTCCGCATGCACTGATCTCAGCTCCCCAACCCGGAACCCGCGTCACTCACTTCCACCCCTTCGGCGAGTATTCACTGAGCACCCGGGAACGCTAGCATCCCCCCAGGTTCCCTGGGCCTGTCTGCAGCGGCTGACCACGGCCGGGAAACGCTGCTCGTGACTCAGGGGACTGAGGGCCTGCCGAGGCGGCAGGCGTGGGAAGGACCACGGTGTCGAGGCCGGAGCCGTGGTCAGAGCGGGACGGGTGATCCGAAGGGCGGCGTCTGGCACTTGGGACTCGAGAGAGGCGCGGGTCAGCCGGTGCTGGGGAGGGGCAGCCAGTGTCAACTGGCCCCAGATGGTTCGGGGGAGTGTGAGGGTGACGGAGGAGGGGTCAGGGCTGCTGGAAGGCAGGAAGCGGGGGAGGGGGGCAAAAAACAAGGCTGGAGAAGATTCTGCCGATGGAGAAGAGCCAGCACAGTAGGGAGAATGCTGCCTGACTGCGCGCGCCGAGGTGTGGGGAGTTGAGTCAGAGGAAGAAACGGGGGGTGGGGGGCCCACCCAGCGGGGGGCCGGGGTTTGGTGGGGGCCGCGCTTCCGTTCATCTCGGTGGAAAGAACCGTGAAGACAGCCACTCAGCAACGCACGTGTCCTTAGCGCCCCTGACCTGTACCCTCGAGGGCAGTCTAAGTGGTAAAATTTTGTTTTATGTGTTTGACCAACCCTTTAAAACCTGAAAACAGAGAGATTTCAAAAAGAAAACAGATCTGGGGGCGCGACCAGAGACTGTGACAGGGACCGAGAAGGAGACCCAAGGGCCCGGGCAGGCCGCTCTGCCCCGCAGCGCGGTGGGGTCTCTCAGACACACGGTGCCGCACTGCGCCCTCCCGGTGTCATGAGCTTGTGGCTGGTCCTTGTGTCCCCCGTGGGCACCGCCTCATGTGGGCTCTGGTCCCTGTCGGAAGCAGCCGCACCTCCTTCTCCGTTGCTGGACTGTGCACACCTAGCTGTCCTCTTCCTGGGCTCACCCACCCGCCATTTCCGCACACGGCCCACCTCACTCTAAGCTTCCTTCCACTCAGCCTGGCTGTCACCTCCTGCCAGACAAGTGACAGGTGATGCTTTGAGAAATAAATGACGAGTGAGTGAACGAAAGGGCCAGACACTGAGCGGGAGGTGTCTCTTCTGCTCTTGTTCCTGTGGAGGCCGCCATGGCCTCAGCGGGGGCTCCCCCTGCAGATGGAGGGGCGGAGGGGAGCCACCAGCCTGCGGGGACAAGGGTGCTGGTGGTGCAGGGGGGTCTCACCCAGGAACAGTCAGCAGCTTGATTCCCCACAAATCAGTGTCTCAACAGTAGCCCTTATGTTCAGACTACAGCGACGCAAGGAAAATGAGTATCTCCTCGCTTCTCTGCGGGGATGTCAGCGAAGACACGTGTGACGTTGATCTACCCCGGGCACCTTGCAGAAGAAGCCCCGAACCCAGGCGCCACACAGGCTCCCTGGCCGCCGGGTCTGAGTTCTAGACGCGGAGCAGCAAGTTGAAACAGACAACGTGCTAGTTAAGTGACACTTAGAGCCTTTCAGAGCCCACGGGGTGACGGTCATGGGTGCGGATTGAGCACAATTCCAGGCGTGTGTAGGAGGGTCCCGGGATGAGGTTGGGATTGAAATCAGAAGGCCGAGGAGAACAGAAGCTGAGGGAGGGGCCATTGGCTCCGTCACCGAGGGAACCGGACACGGGTCTCCAGGTGCAGCTCCGGCGGGGCCCCCTCGGGTTCCACGGTGAAGTGAGAATTCTACACGCGTGTGTATGTGTACACACTCCCCGTGTCTCTGGAGCGCCCAGACGCACAGCACAACGGCATCACTGGTGGGCTGCGTTTTCTGCCATGGTTGGCGCTAACTCCTCAACTATCATAATGAGAAGGCCGGAGCTGGGGGGAGCCATGGGGGCCCACCCTGCGCCCAGCTGCTGGGAGGGCCAGGGGCGGGGGCAGGGCCGCTCCTGCTCCCACATCGACGTTCCTTATTTTCAGCCTGTCATTCTCTCCGCAAATGGGTTTGCTTCGAGTTCCCGCACATGTACCAAACCCACCCGGCAGTTCATGGCTGGGGAACGGGAGCCATGGTAGGTTTGGGGAAGGCTGCCCACAGGACTCTCCCAAGGCAGCGGCTCCTGACTCTGAGCCCAGAAAGGGCCCCGGACTTCGTGTGAACGTGCCAACTGGGGGACGGGGAGTGGTGCCCACTTCCTGGGATCATTTCTGAAGTCGTTCTGTTCCGGAGAATCTTGGAGGCAGAAGTACAGAAATGCAGACACGAACCTTTTCTCAGAAAGCTGCAGATTCAGAGCAGGGGGTTGATAGATGCTTTCCGGGAGGGGTCTTTGAGGGGCGAAGTTTTCAAGGTGGGGAGGGCACTGCGGAGAGAAGGGGAGACCGAGATCAATTTCAACAGAGGGAAGCAGATAATTTAATCGATACATTTCGGCACAAGCTAAACCGCACGTGCTTGGGCCAGGTACTAAGTCAGCCTTCCTTCCGCAAGTAGAGACGTATTTTCGCTCGGAAGATTGGGTTATTTTTGAATTCTACTTATTACACTAAATTGAATACCATATTATGAAATCCATTTCAACTTTTATGGACCTCCTGCCTCCTCCGGGGGCTTCTTTAGGCATTTGGCTTATTGGGGAAGAGTCATTTGTTCCGCACAACGATGCCCACGGTGCGGGCCCACCACAGCAAAGAAAATAAGCCGCCCCATTCCAGTCTCATTGCAGAACAGCATCGGCTCCCACGATCTTCTTAAAATAATGGAAAATGTTAGACGATGACATCCTAGGGAAGGATAGAAGATCCTGGCTTATCTAATCAAAATGTTATCATCCCAGAAACAGGCTCGTAAGATGACCTTTGTCCGCTGCTCCACGGTGAAGGCGTCTTTCCAAAACGGCGGGCGTTCCCGACGAGGCGCCGTGGGCCGGGGGAAACTCACGGGGAAGAAATTGCATTTCCAACAGCCCAGGCTGCACGTGGGGGACCGACAGGACCCTCCTGCTGCCGTCTTCACTGGCGAAGTTAGGCTCCTTTTAGACTTTATTTTTTTAACAATTCAGAAGAGATCCTTCCATAAACCGTCCCGTGAACGACAGCTTAGCTAATTCCTGAGTGCGGCCCGGCGCGCCGGCCGGGAATTTCTCCTGAAGCCGTGACGCCACCTGGAAACAAGCTGCCAGGCTGTGGATGCCTGGAAGGCAAGTGGGCGTTCCCTCGGAGCCTGCCCCTCGCACGCACGCACCCACAGAGTGCCACCGTGCACCCCGATGACTGCCGTCCCTGTCGGGAACGTCCCCACATCATCTGTGTGAAGGTTTGAAAATCGTCCACAACCGCCTGAGTTCAAACACAGAGTGCGACGCCGCCGGGATCTCACGCGCAAGGCAGCAGCCCCGCGCTTCCGCGTCCCGGAGACCTGAAGCTCCTCTGTGTGACAGGCTCCCTCCCGCCCAGTCCCCCACCCCCGGGGTCCGCAGCAGAGGCCAGGGCTGCAGGGCGTGGGAAGGGACCAGCAATCGGGAAAAACGAACTGGAAGAAAAAGTTGGCAGAGCCGAGTCCTCGTGGAAACGAAACGAGGATTTGAAAAAACGCCCCGTAAGGCGGGTGGATCCGCTGAAAATAATGGCTCCACTCAGCAGCCGGAAAATGGCTGGGGGTTGTTGACTTCTGAGGAGCTTCAGCCTCAATTCACAAACGGCAAAGTACCTTGAGTCAAAAGTGACCCTTCCCATGACTGTCACCCACAGACGCTATTACTCCGGGAGGCTGTTGACTCTGAAATTAGCCCCAGCCTGGCCGGCCTAGGGTGACCGGAAACACGGCTCGGGAGCGGTCCCGGCATTACCTTGACTCCTCTCGTTCGGGTTTCCCTGGTTTATTTGTATCGCAGGAGCAGGGGTGGATGCCAGAGCAATACTACTCCCGGCTTGTTAATAGTCAGCGTACATTTCTCCAACCGCGGATGTTCTCCAGCTCAGCAAATGAAAATCAAATTTGCAAGAAGCAACCCATTCGGGGAAGCCGGAGCCACTGTTCCCTCTCCGGCTGAGAAAGACAAGTTTTTAATCAGCAGGCAACGCTGCGGTCTTTGAGTTGGTTTAAACTAAGTCAGCAACTCTGATTCTTTTATTTGAAGAACAAATAGCAAGATAAAATCCCTAAGCTCCTGAAATACACCATCATCACTTGCCACCGGATGAGTTTAAATTCCTCAATTCAAAAATGCTAACACGGAGTCTTTTTTTCTTTCTGTCTCTCTTTCTCCCTCCCTCCTCCCTCCTCTCTCTTCTTCCATCTTCTTTTCCCCTCCCTACTCCCAGGTTCTGAAGCATTGGGGATATTCTTAGAAAACACGGACCCTCGGGGTCAACGCCTCCCCACAAGTAAGCCCTGGCCGGGCCGTGGTGGAGCCGAGAAGCCCCTGCCCCTGCCCCTGCCATCCTCACCGGCCTCCTTGCAAAATGGGCATCACGATGACACGTTAAGGCCGGTTGTACGAGTTCCTTGTGCTGCTCAGGACCCTCGGTGACAAAAACACTCAAGCGTGCGCGTTCAGACACAAGAATTCGTTGTCACACAGCCGTGAGAAGCCCGGGGCCGCTACCCTCCAATCTGGCTGCCCGCGCGCGGCCTCCCTCTCTCCCCCTGGGTCCCCACCCGGCACAGGGAGCTGCAGTGGCCCCCGCGCCTCACGGCCGGCTGTGCTCTCGCAGGACATGGCCGGCTCTGCACCCCGGCGGCGGCGACTGACGGGCCACTTGCCCTGTGAACAGAGCAGAGCTTGCGCGCGAGAGCTGTTACCCCGCCAGGCTGGGGAGAAGCAGTGGTCATTCTCCTACGGCTTCCGTGCGTCCGTGGTCCGAGGCCCCGCCAGCCAGCTGCACTGGTTCCGGCACCCACGGCGGCGGGACCGCGGCTCACCCGGACTCAGCTTCCTCCCTGACAAAGCAGAGTGACAACGGCACCCACCTTGTACTGCTGTCAGGGGGAGTCGGAGAGCTGACGGGCGTCCACGCACAGCCCACCGCCTGCCCCTCGGCCCGCTGTCAGCAACATGGCGATGTGAACATCCGTGAGGTTTGAGTCATTTAATGACTCCGATGCTAAGTAAGTTGGAAATCTAAAGCAGAACTGAGGCCTGGGCTTGGGGTGCTTTGCTTGGCCTTTTGGGGGTAAGGGGCCCCGTCCAGGAGCGTCGCCTGGGCTGACCGCAGGCCGTCACCTCCGCTGTCCAGCCTCCGGAAACAGGGCCCTGGTCCGCGGACGTGACGGAAGTCCCCCTGCCCAGTCCCGTCCGTGGGCACTTACTTAAGGGCAGAGACCACTCCTCCGCCGGGGTGGGGAGACGGCTGCAGGGGCGCACTGCCCCCACCTGTGATGAGCAGTTGTCCGGGCTGAGGAGGGGGCAGTCAATGTGCTGTGTGTTGTGCGGAGCCCCCAGGACACAGTAGGTGGCCCATCGCGCTGGGTCCAGAGTTTGTCACGGTCCCCTGGCCCGGCCCAGCAGAGCCCTTCCTGGGGATATTTCCCAGAGGAGATGGGGGAATCGGTCCCGACTCTGGGGAGGCAGAGCAGGGACGGGGTTCAGCTCTGTGGGTCCAGGGCAGAGATGCAGCCACGCCTGCAGGCGGCCCCTGGTGTGCAGATGTGCGTTGTCTGGCCAGTGGGTCCTCTAAAGTCGCCACATTTTGAGAGGAAGAGGTACGGGAGACCTGGGGTGATCTCTGTCCAATGAATGCTGGACAATGGACCTACATCCCACAGGTAACAGGGGTCCTGACCCGGATGGAGCTTCTTTCAGGCCGGTCCTGACCTCACCCCGCAACCCGGGCAGACATCCTGGCTGCTCAGCAGGCGAGCTCCGTCCGGTGGGGCCCCGCACGCAGGGGCTCTTTCTTGCCACCTGGAGATGACACTCCGGGCTGCAATGGCGCCACGTGGTGGCTCCAGCTGTGCTGAGGTCAGCGTGTGACCAGAGGCTGCAGGCCCCGCCCGCCCGCCCCGCCCTGCCAGCCCCCTTCCCGGCTCCACAGCACTCTGGGGGTCGCCTGGACTGAACCCGCTGCGGTGGCACCCCCAGGGCCAAGGTGCTGACGCCGGCCCGCTCCTGGCTCCCGCCTCTGCCCGAGCGCGGCGCTGGGAAAATCGATAGTGTTAATTGGCAGAGCGGTCCGCTCGCTGGAGATGCTCTCGGAAAAGAAACCACTTGTAAAACACCGAAGGGGGCGCGCTCCGAACCATGTTTCCTTTGTTACACGACCTGGCACATTTGTCCGGAGTCCGGGGGCTCCCAAACCGCACAAGGTTTTACGTGATCGCTGCAGAATCCCCTCTTCTCCCCAAGGCAGGGCGGCGAGGATTAAGTCTGACTACAGAAGACAGCTTTGTTGTCCGCGGCCTCTCACGTCACGCCAGTAGCTGGCAAGGAGGCTTGTTACACACGTTTCTCAGGCTGCAAATCACTGAAGCAACCGCGTCCTGTTCATTTGTTTAACCCGAAAGGTAACTGTTTGGATGTTTAAAGAAGTGATGCAAATTAACGCGGCTCCCAGGGCCCAGAAGGAGGCTGGCAGATCATAAGGACACCCGGGGAGGCCTGTGAAGAAGCCACCGTGAAAGGGGCACACAGTCCTCTGGCTGCCCCACCCCTGCCCCCGCTTCCACGAAAAGTCCTTCGTGGGACCATCCGCCCGGAGCAGAACGGGACAGGGTTTGCTAATCCAGCACGGGAGACCCCACAGGAGCCTGGCCCATCATTCAGACGGAGAAGGCGGATACCGGCACAGCGCCAGGCTGGGGTCCGGCCCTGGCTCCAGCCTCCCGACCCTGCGCCCCTCCCGGCATCCCTGGCGGGCACCCTGAGGTGGTATGATGCTCCTGCGTGCGGGTGAAGTACGGGGTGAGGGTACAGGGCACGAGGCATGGAGACCTTTGAGAGAAAAAAAAATGAGTTTTTCAAAATTATCACCGAGAAGGGCAGAATTCACCAGTCAGTGCAGGGAGTGTGGTCTTCGGGTCCGTTCGCTGGGGAATCCCAGGTGCCGCCACATCTCAGGGTCTCAGTCTCTCTGGGGCCGGTCTTTGGGCAGCACTGGTGGCCCGTCCCCTTGGCTCTGAGACCCAACTGTGGCTCCTGTGCCTGGAGTCCCTTGTGAAGGCATCTGCTGTGTCGCTTAACCTCCCCAGCAAGGGGGACGCTCCGGCCAACAGAGCCCGACCCATGGCCTCACCCGCCCTCCAGATGCCGCATCGGCCCCCTCCAGGCCACTGGGTCTCCACACTGGCCTTGCTGGCCTGCAGTGGAATCCAGAGATGCCAACGCTAGCTAGCCTCTTTCTATGACTAGTTTAGGGATCCAGATTGAAATATTACTTGGATAAAAAGAAAACATGATTTATTTATGCATTAATTATGAGACTACACACATGTCAGGACAACAGCCAGCATCCTGATGTGATTCTGATGTTAGTTTCCCTTTTCAGAGAAAATAACCGTGGGGCCCCCTGTTCTGACCAGGTCACAGCATAACAGACTGAGGACAGGGGTCCCGTTGTCCTTTGTGCAAACTACCCCCGTGCACGCCTGGCAAGCAGTGGATTTTTATAAAAATCCTTCACAGGTGACAAAATTGAAGATGGCGGTGGTTGAAGGTGTCCTGACGTTTCGCAGTGAGTGGACAGAAACGCCCAGAACACAGGGCCAAGGTGTTTTGTCTCTCCTCCCACCTCACCCCAAGTGCTATGGCTTTGGGGGGTTCCGTGGGGACTCGGAGGCTGTGGCCAGGCTTGCAGGGGAAGGTGCCTGGAGCTGGCCACCTCTGGGTACCCAGGGCCGAGCTCCTTCTCTGTGGGAAGCTCCGTCAGAGGCGTCTTGGCCCAGGGGTGGCCTGGGGTGGGGCCTCGGGTGGATGCCGACTCTGCTAGTTCTGTTGGCCAGTGGACAGTTCCCGGCTCCTCCCAAAGCAAAGGCAGCTAAGGGCCTCCGAGCACCGTTTCATGACACACATTAACGTGTTGGACCCTGCCAGCCACAAACACTGAGCTACAAACTTTGGGCAAATCCCAACAGAGAAGTTGTAGGGCTGAGAAGGCCAACATTTCCTTTCCGTTCAGAAAACAGAGCCTACAAGGTGGGCCAGGGGTGGGACCCCAGAAATCATCAGAGGGTGTGAGACCTCCTTGAAGCCCGGGGTGGGTGTCGCCATACACTCCTGGGGTGGCCTTGCTATCACATTGGGGGAGGGGAAAGTTCCCATTTTCGGGGGTGGGGGGCAGAAGTCTGACTTGGCCAGTGGTGGCCCAGGTGCTCCCTGTGGACAGTTAACTGCGGTGTGCAGCTGCACGTTGAGGTTCTGGGTCTGCCTCGCCAGCGGCCTTCAGCTCACTAGGCTCCTGCCATGTTGGATTAGGGACCTACTCTAATGACCTCATTTTTTAAAGATTTTCTTTATTATTTTTAGAGAGAGGGGAGGGAGAGAGGCAGGGAGGGAGAGAGACATCCATGTGTGGCTGCCTTTCACCTGCCTCCAGCCACGGACCTGGCTGGAGACCTGGCTGGAGACCTGGCTTGCACCCTGGTTATGTGCCCCGCCTGGGAATCGAACCAGCGACCTTTGGGTTTGCAGGCCGGCGGCTTTAATGACCCTCCTTTAAACACGCCGCTTTGGTGAAAGGACCCTATTTTCAAATATGGTCACACGTGGAGTACTGACCAACGGAGGTAGGACTCCCACGTATCTTTTCAAGGGGACGCAATGACACCGTAATAACGACCGCACACAGCAAGCAGTGCCCGGCACCCATGGGCTCGCTGACCAGCAGCGCAGACCGGCCAGGCAGCGCCCCGGGACGCAGACCCGCCCACCCGCCTCCAGCCGCACCAGGGCCGACCCAGGCCGCCTCCGCTGGCACGTGGGTCCCGACGGCGCCCCGCTGGGCCAGGCGGGCGCTGCCCCGGGGGAGCAGCCGGCGTGAGCGCACGGCACCCCGCGGCCCCGGGAACGCGCGGGCTGGGTGCTCGGGCGCCGCCGCCTTCAGGAAGGCAGCCCAGGCCCCACTGCAAGCGGGTGACGCTGGGTAAACAGACGCGCAGAGCCAGGGGCAGCAGCGCGGAGGCTGGGCCCAGCTCGAGCGGGCGGGAGGGGCCTGGGGTCGCAGGACCAGCCCCGGAGGCGGAGAGGCCCGGCCTACCGGCTAGCGAGGCTGCGCAGAGCCGCCCGCCCGCGACCCGCCCCCGACCCGCCCCCGACCCGCCCCCGACCCGCTCCCACTCGGCCGGCGCTCCGGGTGCGGCTGGGGTGGGCGTGGCAGCGCCTGACTCCGCCCCCGTCCCTCGTGCGGCCCCGTTCGGCGAGCCCAAGCCCCGCCCACTCGGGGCCCCGCCCCGTCTCGTCCCCGCCCCCGCACGCCCTGGCCGCACTTCCCGCGCGCCCAAGCCCCGCCCCAGCGCGCCCAGGCCCCGCCCCCGCGCCCCGGACGTGCCCGGGCAGCACCCGCACCCCGCTGCCCCGCCCGCGCGGCTGCTCTGGTTGGCGCCCCGGGCCCGGCGGTGT
The DNA here is from genome assembly GCA_004026585.1 of Noctilio leporinus. Taxonomy (NCBI): domain Eukaryota; kingdom Metazoa; phylum Chordata; class Mammalia; order Chiroptera; family Noctilionidae; genus Noctilio; species Noctilio leporinus. The sequence goes on along the minus strand of PVIW01000050.1, from coordinate 349,869 downwards.
CTGTGCGGCGTCCCTCCCGCTTGCGTTCAGCGCCCGCGCTGCACGGGACCCACGTGCGCCCAGGTATGCCCAGGTGTGCCCACGTGTGCCCGGCTTCCCCCGGGTTGCAGGGCCTGGACCAAGTTGCACTGCAGTGACCGCGGCCCGGTGTGGCGGGGACCTGGGCTTCCCGCCCGCCAGCCCGGCCCACGCCCGGCCCCGCCCCGCCCACCGGCCTCCCCTCCGGTCGCGGGAACTCCCGGAAGCCCCTCTGGGGCCTGTCCTCGCAGCAGCCCTGGGCACACCTGCGCGGAACCCGCACTTCCCGGTGGGTCCGCCGGGCCGGGGCTGCTGTGTGCGCATCACGCCCTCGCGGCGCCCAGGGCGCCCCGCGTAAACGGTGGACCCCAGGGCCCCTCCCACCTTCCCGTGACTCCCCAGCCTGGGCGCCCGGCGCCGGGCAGCGGTTCTCGGCGGCACCTGCCTCGCCCCCTGGGCCGCTGACTTGCTCAACTGCGGGAGGTTTCGGCTCCGCGCGCAGCAGCTCGGGAGCTGCCTGGCCACCGTGGAAGCAGGTCGCGCGTGTGAGCTGGAGTGGGGCAGGTCGCCCAGGTCAGGGGGCGCGGGGCGGCTCTGTCCAGGGGGGCCGCACGCTCGCAGGCAGGTGAGGCGGTGGCAGAGGGAGCGCCCAGAACCGCCCTGGTCACCTGCCTACGAACCGGGCCGTCAGGAGGTGGGTGGGTGGTTTTCCTGGGTCCGCAAGGGAGGCACCGCTCAGGGAGGAGAAAAAGAAACCTGTCACGTTCTGTGTGTAGGGAGGGGGCAGAGTGTTAATCGTGTAGCCCTCGCCCCAGGCTGGTGGTTGGCACTGGCCGGGTTCACTCCGTGCCGGCATTGCCGCTCAGGCCATTGGCACTGGGGCAGCCTGGCCTTGCCCCCCACCCGACCCCCACTGCTCTCCCGGGCTTTGAACTGTAGGGCTGCGCCTGGGCAGCCTGGGGGCTCCATGGACCAGGCCTCCAGTGCGGTCCCGTCAGGCAGGTGGTTTACCATGTGAACATTGTTTTCATTAGAAAGGCCCGTGTTACAAGAACTGGATTTAACTATTATTAGACTCGGCTTTAATAGGCGGGAGAGCCAGGTTTAAAGAAACAGGCCTCCGTGCGCGCAGGTTGGCTAACATGGTGCCCTGGCTCAGCGGCTGGGATTCTCGGGCCTCTTTTCCTCCTCCGTGTGGTCCTTTCTAACTGGCTGCCCACTGGGCCTCCCCTGGGCCTGGTCCCAAGGGACCCTGCACTCTTGTCTGTCCTGCCCACGGGGGAGGAGGGAGGCCAGGCTTGCGGAGGAACTGAGCCTGGGTGGACCTGCTCTGCTTTTCCTCCCGTGTTCTCTGCAGAGGCTAACAGTTTACTGTCTTCTGTGGTTTTCAATAACGTAACTTATTTTACGGAGGTATTTAGAAGCCAGTGATTCAAATCCTCAAGATTCTTCTATTTCACCTCCCTTTCTGGGGCATCCTTGTCCTCTTCCATGGATGCTATATTCCCCTTGGTGGAAAAGGAAAGAAAGCCAGACCAGGTGCTCCAAGTTCTCCTCCTGTTGCACGGCTGTCAGGTTGCTTTCACACTTTGCTCCTCCCTGCCTCCCGCCTGTGCCCAGCAGGACCTTCCTCTTTTCATCCGCTTCCCCCCGGGGTTGGGGCCCTGTATACCTCTGGTCACCCAGGCTGCACACTGGGCTCCGGCCTCTGAGAAGTGCCGGCTCCATGGGCCGCCCTGCTCCCCGGCCTTGCGTCCTGGCATGGGCAGCCCCTGTCTGACCCGGCTACTCTGTGGAAGAGAATGGGTGTTGTCGTAGACGGTTAGTGAAGCAACATGACCCGTCAACTATTATATTACGACTGGGGGAGTGGCATGTGCTGCAACATTGTCACATGCACTCACGACAAATGACCCCCCCCCCATACACACGCAACACCCTGTTCTTGCTCTGAAGTGAGTGTGTCCTTAGTCTGGACGGGGTGGATTGGGGTTGGGTTCAGGAGGGCTGGTTTTCCCTGGTGGGCCATCTTCCCCATTCTGTGAGTTCCGGGGGCCCGGCTGGGGCACACGCAGGTGATGAGAGTTTGAGATTCCGTGGACAAAATGTCACAAGATGTGTGTTCCGTGGCATTTGGTGAACTGCCACATATCTGTTGGTTAAGTCTTTGACTGAAAACGCTAAACCGCCACGAAAAGCTATGGAGGGGCCACAGGGTTTGGGGAGCCATGTAAGGAGTATGTGAAATGCAGCGAATAACCTACTCCTTTCTGTCCAGGAGTCCAGGGTGAGGGGTGTCCAGGAAGAGGGGTGCATCATTTCTGTGACCTTTGGTAACCTCTGAAGGAACCTGAGTGGTTCCAGCGGCTCTGGCTCCCGTGGGACTTGTCACAAACAGCGTCTCGCGGAGTGCAGGGTCCCTGGCAGGGGAGCCACCCCGGGTGCCTGCCCCAGCCGAAGGGCTGAGTAGATCGGCCGCCCGTGGAGTGCTGGCACCGTGGTGGCACCCTCAGCCGCCAGCCAAATGCCGACACTTGGTCCCTGGCACCAGCGCTGGTTTTCTGTGAGCTGGGGGCCTTAGCAGAGGGGGGAGGGGTCCCTGGGAGGGCAGCAGTCTTCCTGCCCCGCCCCTCCTGCAGGAAACTCACCCGGCCTGGGATGCGCTGTGGTCGAACCAGTTACAAATGCCACAGACACGTTTTCTGTGTGTGAAATTTGGTGTGTGCGCGTGTGTGAGGTCATGAAAGGAACTGTGAGACAGCGCTAAGTGCCTCCTATGGTCACTCAGCCACTCGGAAAATCTCCTTGTTAGAATAATTTCCTACCTGGCCTGCTTGTGGGGTCAGCCGAGGCCCCCACTTGCGCGGCGCGGCCTCTGCTCCCAGAAGTCCCGCGAACCGGAATGCGCCGTCCACCAATGGCGTTGCTCGGGGAAGCAGGCACTTGTTAAATCTATTTGTTTTTATTATAGACATCGATCTGCCCGTCGCAATAATGCATTTATGGACATTTTTCTGCAAGCACAGCGCTGGTGGCAGTTTTTACTGACAAATTGAGTCATATGGATAGTAGTTTAGAAAACTCTTACCTTATTGACAGATTGGGCCATTCTGGCACTGGCTGTTCAGAGCGCTCTAGGTGGGTGAAGGGAGTGAATTGAGTCTCAGGCGAAAAAGGGAATGAGAATTTAAATGTTGCCATTTAATAAGTAAGTGGTAGTTTCACAACTTTTAGCTGCAGTTTACTCCCAATCCGAAGGGCTCCAAACAGGGGCCACCTTCAGATTTCACCCTCCTTGGGGCCGTTAGTAAGCACCACCTGGGGCGAGACGGGCATGAGCAGAGCAGCCTCTCCGCAGTCGCAGTCAGAGGTATCGAGGGTGCTGCCTGGACAGGACCTGGGGACCTGTGTCTTTGCAGGGTCCCCAGGAGGCCCCAGTGGGCCCTGATGTCCGAGCAGCTGCAGGGAAGCTGAGCACGGCTGGGAAGTGGTGGGTCCAGCCTGGCGCAGCTCCGGGCCCCTCCAGGCAGACCCGCCTGCAACCCGCATCACTCCCGGTCGCCTGTGCTCGTGGATCTGGGTGTACGGTTTTGTAACTCCTCAGGGACATGTGAATCTCCTCAAATTGCAAACCTAACATGCTATCAGAGCATTATGGTTTTCAGGCTTGTGGTTATGACAGGAGATGCAGATGTTACCCAGACTTTGGCGTGAGTTTTGCAAACACGTGCTAAGCATGGACAGCCGTGTTGTATTTCACTCCCCCTTTTCTCTCTTCACCCTCCCTGGATTGAAGCATTTTGTGGTCTTAGGTGAGGGCTGACGTTCAGATGTACACCTGAGCACCTGTTCTGCAGAACTGAGTTGAGTTTTCATTCGGGAAGAGCTAGGGTTGTGGGGAGAGCAGTGGAGAGGGTCCGCTGATGCTGTGTACAGTCAGGGGACCGGCACCGGCCCGTCCCCGCTGCCTCGTCTGTGCGTAGAGAGAGTCATACTGCCTGCCTGGCCAGGTGTAAGCATGTGGACCGATGTATGAATATTTTCTGCAGTGTGACTTCCTGCCTGCATAGAAATCTACATTTGGAACCATAGCCCTGTAGAAGGATGAAATTGTAACTGGAAAAAAGGTAAGGAACCAACCAGAACCCTTGTTTTCCTCCATCCACTCAGCATCCCAGCTTCCCTCTGGTCCAATCAGCACCCTTGTTTCTCCCCATCCAATCAGCATCTTTGTTTTCCTCCATCCAGTCAGCATCCTTGTTTCCCTCTGGCCCAATCAGCAGCTTTGTTTCCTCCTGATCAATCAGCATCCTTGTTTCTCTACATCTAATCAGCATCCTAGTTCCCCTCCATCCAGTCAGCGTCCTAGTTTCCCTGCATCCAATCAGCATCCTTGTTTCCCTGCATCCAGTCAGCATCCTTGTTTCCCTGCATCCAGTCAGCATCCTAGTTTCCCTGCATCCAGTCAGCATCCTTGTTTCCTTCCATCCAATCAGCATCCTTGTTTCCCTGCATCCAATCAGCATCCTTGTTTCCTTCCATCCTATCAGCATCCTAGCTTCCCTCCATCCAGTCAGCATCCTTGTTTCCCTGTATCCAATCAGCACGCTTGTTTCCTTCCATCCAATCAGCATCCTTGTTTCCCTGCATCCAATCAGCATCTTGTGTTACAGGCTTACCCTGAACCCAGACCCTCGCTTGGGACAGGCAACGCAGGTGACTGAGCAGGCTGGGGGCACCAGACTGCTTTGGTTTGACCTGGTTCCCCTAGTAGCCTGCGCCCTTAAGTGGAGCGACTTCATCTTTCCAAGATTGGTTTCTCCAGAGCTAGGGAAGATGGTGCTCCCTATCTGAAGCCGCTGCGGCTACCGGGAGGGAAGCACATCTGGGGGTCCTGCGGGCCTCAGCGCCCCCTGGACCTTGAGTAATGAGCAGCCGGCCTTCGGTTAGCGCAGAGCCCGGGCGGCGTTGGTGCGGGGCTGCAGCAGCCCACGGCCGGCACGTCTAACTCCAGGGGCCCACGGACACAGTGTGGCCGGGGCCCTGCTGAGTTGCCAGGTCCCTGACAGCCCTTCTGTCTGAGCAGGTGGCTTTCCCTGCCGCCTGTTTTGCATTCGGGGCAGGGGCAGGAGCTGCTGCAGCAGGTGCCACGTGCTAGTGGGCAGGTGGGCAGGCGGTGCCATGCCTCCGGCGCCCGGCCCAGCGCAGGCCAGGCCCAGCGGGCACCGCCTGCCTCTGACACCCTCAGTCTCTGGAAGGCTGACAGTAATCGTCTGTTAAATTGAAAGGCCTTCTCCAAGGACCGGACAGGAAATCTGACACTGGCAGTGGCCAGGAACCAGCGGTGACACAGCCTATTTGACAGGTTTTTCCATGTGTGACTGGCTGCTCCGACCACAGCAGTGAGGGGTCACGTAACCCATTAGGGGAGCTTCCTCAAAGCTGGGCACTGCGGTAATTTATTGCATGTGCGTGTGTGTGTGCATGCATGCGTGCATGGGCCTTGCTCGGGGGCACCCCTTTCCCTGCGTGTCGTGGTCTGCCTGGTAGAGTGACTCAAGTTCCAGAAGCTTCTGGCCGGTGTGATAACAGCGTTGCTGAGAACACCGAAGGCCCACCTGCCACATCCTCATGGCCCCGGTGACTGGCCCTGTGGGCGCCTCAGTCAGCACGTGAGGAGACTGGCTCCCGGGAAAGGCGTGACCCGCGCAGGAGCGCAGGGACGGGGAGCCTGTGCCCCACCAGGTGTGCTGGCCTCCTCACGCAGCCTTTCCTGCTCTGCACACCGTGCACCTCCGCAGGGTGGTGTGGGAGCCCGTCACGCGCGGGTGAGGCGTGTCTACAGCGGCTGGTGAGGTCGCTCCAAGTGGCCCCGGAGGGCGATCTGGGCCGAGCCGTGTGAACGATGACCAGGAGGCAGCTGCAGGCCCGTCAGGAGTCCACTTGGCGGGGATGCGTGTGGGGGCAAGAAAGGGGTCCTGGCAGTGAGGGGCAGCCTGGGGAGACTGGGTGCCACGCAAGGGGCGGGGCTGTGGCCAGTGCCCTGTAGAAGCTGCCTGGGCTGCCGCACAGGCTGGACGGGGGAGGGAGAAGGGGGTTTGGGTCAGTGACAGTGATGTGGCCATCCGCCTGGGGACCCCCTGTCCTAGCCTTCCTGTCAGAGGCAGGGAGGGGCTTCCTGCTGGGTGCTGCGGTGACAGAGGGGGACTGGTGATGGAAGGGGACTAGGTTCAGAGTCACTTTTCTGGGGCCAGTGTCTTCAGAGCATGTTCCTGGGGAACTACCCAGTGGTCACCGAGAGCCCCCCTGGGGGTGGGAAGGGGCTGCCATTGCCCTGGGGCACTGCTGCGGGAGCGTCTGGCCTTGGCTGGGGTAGGGGTGGAGGTCCATGGCTGAACACCCCTGTGGTGGAAGGTTCTGAGCACGTGGCCTCTGAGGGAGACGCCAGTGATGGGACACGGCGGGGGCAGGCGTGTCTGGGGAGGAGCGGCAGCCCAGGGCTGATGGGTGGTCCCGGGCTGGTGTGCAGAGGGCCACCTCTGACCCAGTCTGGAGTCCAGGGTGAGGCGTGTGGAGGCTGCATCTTTGCCAACCTTCGCTCCCTCCTGGGGAAGGGCAGGGTGGACGTGGGTGGGCAGACGCGCCTCTGCCCTGCACACTGGCCTGCGGGCAGGATTTCCACATAAAATACGGATGTCTGGGCAATTTTGCATTTCAGATAAACAGACAACAGTTCAGGCAGATTTATACTAAAAGTCTTGCTGTTTGTATTAAAACGATATTTTCTTTGAACGTTTGGTACATTGTGTGCATGTGTGGAAAGACTTTTAAACTTGATTTAATTGCTCTTAGAGTTACAAACGGATTCATTTTTTAGTTCAAGGTCGGTTCATTGTACTAAGTTTTCAGTTTTCGAAATGGGAATTGTGCCTGGTTTTTGCAGTGTGCTTTAAATCTCTAATTACGTTCCCTGTTTTCATCCCTTGTGCAGTTTAGTTTACCTTTTCCCCTTTAAAGATGTGTGGTGCCATCAGGTGTCTCCCTCTCTTGTGGTCTCCAGGAGCCGCATGTTGACCGGTCGGATCTGCCGTGACTTTGATTTACTTAGGGCTCTCGGGGTGACATCAGCTGTTTGTTTCGGAAGCTTCAGGACTCATTTCTCTGTACTCGAGCCCTTCGCACCCCCCTCCTTCCCTCGCAGGGTCAGATCGTGGGGGGAGGGGGCATCCCTGTGATGGTCCCTCAGAATGTCCTCCCCTCTTTCTGCCGCCGTTGGGCTAGTGTGTGCTGGTCTCTTGCCTAGATCCCGTTTTCTACCCTCGGCTCCGTCCTCTGTACTTAACAGTCTTACCTAGTGAGCTCTGACTTTCAACCTTTGTGGATTTTAGCACCAGGTGGTCATTTCGTACTTTAATACGAGTTTCAATTATGAATCCTCTGTCTCATGCATTTTTGTCTGTTTTACCTCTTATTTTTATACAGTTATCGTAATTATTTTGAAGTTCTTGTTTGCTGATACCAGCATCTTGAATGTCTGTCCTTCTGCTTGCATTTTTTTTCCCCTTCTGCTCATTGTGTGTGTAGCACAGTCACACACGTGTACACACCAAGTGCACATTCATACCACATGCTTGCACATGCATGCACACCACAGGCACGCTCATACCTGGGGTAATCCTTTCTATACGTGGAATCATCATAAGCTTGTGTCTGGTTTTCTCACTGAACCTAAGTGCCCATCCGCATCACTGAATCTTTGCCAGCATCTTTTCTAGGGACAGTGTGTGTCCCCCCACAGGGAGGTGACCTTCTTTCATCGCCAGGTATTTAGGGCAATTTCATATCTGAAGCTCTGTCCTAAACAATTAATTCAAAGTCTGTGCACAAAGATGCTTCACGTGGTGTTTTTGGGAACAGATCGGAAAGACCTCTGAGGGTGTCTGGGATGGCGCCTCGTAACTCGGGTCTCTAGTAGCTGTGAGGTCCTTGTGTCCTGACGTCATTCAGGGCACTTTCTGCCGCTGTCCTCACGTGCTCGTGGGCAGGGTATGTTCGGGACACGTCTTAGAGTATGTGTGTGACTCTGAATTGGCGGGACTAGGCCCTGACCACACGGAGCTCAGGATTGTGTTGGGCAGAGGCGGCTGGTCTGTCGAGGAGCAACCGAGTGCTTTGTGGCCGGGCCCCCGGTTTATCAGTGATGGCAGCCATGACCCCCGTGTCTCAGTTCCCCTAACGCACATGGTGACAGGGTTGGTCAGCACCGGCCACGAAGCTCCTGGTGGAGATGACGAATCCTGCCCCGTGGGGTCCCGGGTGGCAGCCACTCGTCACGTGGGCTCTTTGGCACTTGAAATGCCATGAGTGCAAGTTAGTACCTGAACTTTCAGTTGACTGCATCCTCACTAACTTAATTAACCCGTGCGGCTGGGCCTTGCTGTGCTGGATGATGCTGGTGGGGAGGGGCTCAGCGTATGGGGTGGACCTTCCTCCTGATCTGATGTTTGGTTTCCTTTGCTTGCTTTTATGTTTATTCACACAACACGAGTGCTTTGAGCGTTAGGGTCCTCTTTGTGCACGTTATGTGTGCCCCCTCTGTGCTCTGTTAGTACGGATGTCACCACCGTGGAAGAGGTGAAAAGGACACTAAAAATAGTGGGTTGCCCAAAACGTCCGTGACGAAAGACACATTTTTCATTTGCACCAGTAACTGTATTGGTTTGGATATTGTGGGCAGTTGGCTGTCTCCGGCTCCTGGCTTCCAGGGGGCAGAGGCCAGGTGCTGCCACTCACCTTCCGATGCAGAAGACGCCCACAGCAGAGAAGTGCTTGGCCAGAGTGTCAATAGAACCAAGAAATTCCACAAACCACTTCTGGCGTGTTCGGTCAGTCGCAGCACCTTCTCCATACACCGCACAAATCTTCTCTGCGTTTCAGTTGCATTTTTATCTTAAAATAATGCAGCCAATGCGCCAACAACCTTGCGTATCTTCTTCCATCTTCAGTGTTAACATGCCTACGTGAAATTCACCAATTTTGGTAAGATTTTTAAAAAATGTATGCTGATGTGACAGCTGTCACAATGCAACCTCATGAGATTGTTTCAAACGAAGTTAGACAGCAAAGGGCAGCGGGAGCCATCGCACAGGAAACCAGACGCACCCCCCCCCCCCCATGTAAAGTGGGCTGGATTGGAGGAGAAAAAGGGATTTTGTTGGAAATTAACTTGTGCTGCAAAACCACTGACGTAACTCAGACTTGGGGGACCACCCAAGACCCTTCAGCCCACCCTCCTCCAGTCCTGCTTTGAACAGGGTTGTGGGGCTTTGACAGAATTAACCGCTTACCTGTATGGCTTGGTTTTCTGCTGCGAGACCGGCTGTTTGTAAAGGAAACTAACTCCCCTTTGACGCTACGGTGCAGGTGACGTGACTGGGAGTTGCCCGTCTCCCTCCCGGTCCTCCGGTTGCCCCAGACAGTTTCCCCCGAACCTTTGTCAAGCTGGGTCATCTTGGAAAGTAGAAACAGTCACTTGGCAACTGGGTGTTTGGGTTTATTTGTGAGAATGTGGCGTGTATGCTAGTTCAGGCTGTTGTCCTTCCCCCACCGCCCGAAGCTTTCATGGGCCAAGTGTGACACTTCTGCATTTCACTGACTGTGACCTGGTGGCTCAGGTGACAGATGAGCCGCCAGGCCTTCAGACCCTCGCTGGCTTGCAGAGAAAGGAAGTGCTCACCTCTCTTGCTGGGCCACTCCAGAACCCTGGAGCCGTTCCTGGAGCTGTTCCCGGAGCCCTTCCCCTGCGCCGCCGAGCCAGGGAGGAGTGATAATGCAGCGCGCGCTGTCACACGGGGTGACGGCACGGTCTGTCGCCGGCTTATCTCCTTCCACCAGGACCCACCTCCCCTTTCTCTGGGCCGAGCTGCTTCCCGGGTTAACATGACATCGGGATGTACGGTCCTGCCGAAACAGCCCTGCGTCGGTCAGGGAGGATGTAGTGACACTCCCGTAGCCGCGCAGGACAGTTCGGGGCCTGCCCGTGTCCAGCCGGACAGCGCTGAGGAGATTGATGCTGCCCCGAGTCCCTGGAGGCCTGCATGGTGGGGGCGGCGCTGGCCGACCGGCTGGGAACTCGGGCTCCGAGGGGGAGCGGGAGGCCACAGGGCAGGGCCGCCCCTCGCTGCCCCTCTTTGATTTGGTCCACACTGCTTTTAGGAAGGGGAAATGGATCCTTCGTTTCTTTGGGATCAAGCGCCCCCACCCCAGAGCGCTGGCCCACTTCTGCGTCAGTTCCCCGCCCCAGCGAGGCAGCTCGCAATTTAGGAAAATGAGGCGAGTGACCAGGGAGGAGAGGCCGCTTTTATAGTACCGTGAACACCTGGGCCCACGGGACCCAGCATCGTAGCGAAATCTAGATTTGTGCGGTCGTCCTGGGCGTGCTTTCCACCGCTGGCCTCCCTATAACACTGTCCAAATAACACGCCGGTGGCCGTCCCTGGCTGCTGCTTCCAGCGGCACCGTGCCGCCCGGCCTGGGAGCCGCCCTGGGGCGGGAGGCCCGCGTCCACCCTCCGGACCCTGCGCTGGGGGCCAGGGTCAGGTGCGTGTGTCTCCCCGTCAGCGTTTCTGGGAAAGTACAGAGGGAAAAATGTCTGCCAAGGACGCGGTTTGTCTCGTTTCAAATGAGCTCACACAGGACGGGTCCCCCGCTCCCTTCTGATCCCTGCACTTGGATGTTTTCCGTTTTCTGCTCTTGGTGGGTGGCAGAGGCCTGTGGGCGAGGGCCTGCGTGCATGTGTTCTAGCGGTTTCTGATTTTAGCAGGACAGCGTGTGTCTGAGTCTGATTTACAACATGATAGGAAGCTGCTGGCCAGCTGACGCTCATCTTGATTTAGGACCTGTGTAACCTTTGTCCTTCCCAGCCACCACTCACGTCCCCTCCCCGGGCCTGGACCTCTGCGCCCGCGTGGCTCAGAGGCAAACACACAGCATCTGGTCCCCTGGAGAACGTGGACGCCCCGTGTCAGCAGCGAGGGCACCAGGAGGGCCCTTCGGAGCTTCCTGTCCTCCGCACCCGCCGCCCCATCTCTTCCATCTCCCCTGCCCGTCCCATCACCCTGATCCTCTGCTGCCTGGGCGTGGGGTCCAGGAAGACCCTGCGTTTACACGATGCCGATGCAGTGGGCTTGCTTTTCTACGCTTCATGTGGGAGGGTTTTAGGCTTGAGAAGTCCCGTGCACATGTTTGCCTCGTGTTCCTTCCCCATGTAACCCTGCAGACACTGGGGGATGCCCTCCCAGGGGTCTGCGCCACCCCGTCCTCCAGCCCGGGGTCCCCCTCTGGGCGAGCAGAGCCCAGGTGGCCTGTCCTCTCAGCTTCTTGTCGTGAGGCAGTGACGTCCGTGTTCCTCACTGGTGACACCAGCTCAGTCACCGGTTCAGGTGGAACCTGTCCCATGTCTCCAGCCGGGAAGCCTCTGCCGGGCTGGCAGACGGTTGTTAGAGGTGCCTGCAGGCCAGGCAGAGGTCCTGGTCGCCTCGTCATCCTGGTCACCTTGTCGCCTGGACTCCGCCGCCGTGCGTGAGGCCGGCAGCAGCCAGCACACTGCGGGCCCCTCGCTGGCGCAGCCTCTGCCTGGTCCTCGCTTGCTTGCTGGACTCGCCCTGTGGAAGAGGCGCCGCTTTCACGTGTTCGGTGTGACGGCGTGAGCGCGGCTGTGGACACCCGTTCTCTGCCGTGGGTCACAGGCCCGCACTCGCCCTGCTTAGTGGTTGGGTCTTCACGTTGCTTCACTTTGGCCCCCAAAACCAGGCGTTGGCTCCCCTGTCTGTGCCCCGTGCTCCCCACCCCCCGTTTCCAGCACTGGCTCGCTGGCCCCACAGCACAGTCAGGCTCTCTCCTGTGTCCCCACAGTCAGGCTCTATCCCCTTCTCCAGGGAGCCCCAGCCCCTCCTCCCGGAGGAGGGTGAGGGAAGCCCAGCAGGGCGCCTTCGTGCCTGTGTCACGGGGGCCTGCAGAGTGGAGCAGAGATTCGTCGTCCCCTCGTGGGCTTGCGCTCTGACAGAAAGGGAAACCAGCAAGCCCAGGGCCCTTTCATCTCGCCAGTGAAACGGGGGGTGGGGGTGCAGTGGGGTGGCTGTCATTCTTTAGAGACCCCTGGGTCCCAGATCCAAGGCAGCTTCTCCGGGTGACCGTGTGATTGGGGACCTGGCACGCCCTGTCACCTTCGAATAATGTGGGGAAAACCCATGTGGCAATTCCAGGTTCCTCCCTTTCTTCTTTCAAGTTGTTAACATTCCTTTTTCCCCTTTTATTTATTCATTCACTTTTTGAGCCATGAATTTTTGGATAAACGAGGACCAGAGAGCAAGCAGACACAGAGCCGGTGAGCCCAGGGCTGCCTGCAGACCCGACACAGCGGTGGGTTTGCAGCGAGCGCACGGTGCCCGGGCAAAGGGTGGTGCACATGCGTGAGGCGGGCCTGCGGTCTCCTTCGGGTGCCCCGTGCCGGCCACGGGGGATGCAGGTGTTGGGAGTTACTGTGGACGAGTGTCTGTTCACGGGCACGGCCGTCGCCTACCGGTGAACGGCAGGCTGGGTAACCGCTTTGCCCACACTGCCTGCAGTTTCTCGGTCCTCCCCCTTTTTATTTTTTTTAAGATTTTTATTTATTATTTTCAGAGAGAGGAGAAGGGAGAGAGGCATCCATGTATGGTTGCCTTTCACCTGCCTCCAGCTACGGACCTGGCTGGGAATCGAACCAGCGACCTTTGGGTTTGCAGGCCGGTGCTTAATCCAGTGAGCCACCAGCCAGGGCCTCCTTTTGGTTTAAATTAATTTTTTTATTATTCTCCAGCTTCTAGCCTTCAGGTGGCAGCTGCTGCGGCTTTATGAAGGCTGGTAGCTGGGGCCAGGAAGTTTACGTCAGAAGCACTTGTGATCCTGTGCGATGCTCTGGGGTCAGCGGCACTTGACTGATTCACCCCCTGGCCCTGTCACTTCCCAAGAAAGCTGCTGTTTTATCCAAAACACCAGCCCTTGTGATTCAGAATTCATAAACCTCCACTTTCAAACAATTGTTCGGCTGACTCCCGACCTTGGCAGTGACGTGATACAGGTAACTGCACCACTGAGATGGCGCCCAAGTACAAGCAGTTGACCATGCCAGCGCGGCCTGCGGGGGGGTGGCCTCGCAGCGGGGGGCAGTGTCCTAGCTGCCTGGGAGGGAGGCCGTCCGTGGATGCGCCTGGAAATTGGAAATTCCACTTTTGCACATGACTGTGCTTTTGAAATTAAGTGGAAGTGATCCTTCTAATTGGTGCCCGTCGTGCACTTGGATGGTAACGTGTTGCGTGTGCTGCGCCAGTTGGTACCGTCTACATGGGTTCCTGGCTTCAGCCTCACAGGGCTCAGGCGGAGCACACGTGGAATTCCGTCTGGGCCAGGAGCGGGGCGCTGGGGGGCGCGGCCTTGGTTTCAGCAGCGGCCCCCGTCCGAGGGCTGCAGGCGTGAAGAGACGCGCTAGATCAAGTCATGCTGACGTCAGAGGTTGAACATGCTCGTTAACTTTTCCGTTGAACGCAGGTTGAACGGGTGGGATTGGCCCTGATCCCGGCCCGGGCAGCGGGCATGGCCCGGCATGGCCTCCTGGTTTCCCGCCTGCCGGATGCGGTGCCCCTTCAGGTACGTGCGGTTCATGAGCAGTGTGGTTCGGGGGCAGGATCTCCCTGCAGGGACAGGTCGCAGGAGCCTGAAAGGAGGGCGTCAGTGCCGGCTGGCCACGGACTGTGGGTCCGCAAGCGCAGAGGCGGGACCGCCCCGGCCACACGGGCCCCGTGGGAGTGCGCACCGGCCACGCAGCAGCTCTGCTGGAGCCCCGGACACGTTGCACTTAATGACTCGTGATCCCGTCGGCGCCGGGGGACTTTCCATGGCCGTCTGGGTGGGGGGCCGTGGGGAGGAGGTCCGGCCACGTGGGGCCTGTCTGCTGCCACTTGACCGGCACTTCTGACGGGACGCTCGAAGCCTCCTGCTGGGACGGATCCGTAGTCCTGCCTGAGGTCCCTGAGAGTGGCATGTGGGACCCCAGAGCCAAGCCTTCCCTGTGACTCGGGGTCCCGGGTCCTGCCGCGGGGGAGCCCCGGTGTCGGCTGTGGGGAGCTGACCTGCGGAGCCTCCCGTGAGCGGCTGAAAGGGCAGCCGGTTTCTGGGCACCGTGTCCTCGTCCAGCCTCCTGCTGTGTCCGCTCTGCTGCGGGGTGGGCTCGTGTGGGGTCATGCTCGTGTGAGAGGTGGAGAAACCTTTCTGTGCCTCAGATGAACACCCCTCCACTTGCACCGTTTTTCCTGTTATGTTTCGACACTAGGAATCAGCCTTTTTTCTTTTTACTGCAGCACAAGTTTGAGGGTCTGAGCCAGAGATGAAACATGTCATAATAAACCACCAGGTCGAAGACAGTAAATGAAGCACTTGGCAGGGTGGAGACACCTCTGTTCTCTGAAGTTTTTGGTTTTGGGGAGTCTGCTGCTTCCTTTGCCCTGGGAGAGACCCCCCCTTTTGGGAACTGGTGGAGGAGTCCAGGGGCACTTCCCAGCCTGGCTCTGCCCCTGCCCTCGGTCCCAGTAGTTTCTCATAGACCGAGGGGGTGGGGTTCACCTGGAGCGTGACAGCCGTCTTCCAGGGGCCCCTGGGCCTCCTGCACCTCCCCCTACGTGGGGTGAGGTGCAGGAGGCCTGCAGAGCTGAAAGGGAGGTGAGGGGCTGTCCGGTGATCTTCCCGTGGGACCCGGGGCGGACTGGGAAGTGACGAAGCCCAGGCATCATCCCCACAAGCCCCTCACCCTTGGCGCTCACCCCTGCCTCGAGCAGACTGAGCCATGGTGGGCAATTAAACACTCGTCTGGGGCCGCCGGCCCTCTGGATTGGAGAAGCGAAGGTGGGGCTTCTGCCCCGAGGAGGTTGCGGGCCGCGCTGCCTGTTCACGGAGCTCCCCGGCCAAGGACGGTGGCGGAAATCGGAGCGAGAGCAGCGGCCACGGGGTGGAGGCAGCTGTCCGGCCTCCCGGGAGCTGGTGTCCTGGCCCGTCGCTTGGCCTGACAAGGGTTCTGTTTGCTTTCTCGTTTTGGGTTGGAATTCCAGCTTTTCCTTTATGTGAGGTTTATTATTTCCACCTCATGTGTCTGGAGCATATATTGCTTTAAGCTTTGGGATTAAGTTGACTCTTGCGATGGTTTAATTTTTATTGCATCCCGCGGCACACAGGCTGTCGTTCCGATGGGCCGCGTGGCTGCCCCTGCCCCGTGGGACCACACTCGGAGCGGCATCTCCGGGGCGGGTCGCCCTGCGGAGCTGCGCCTCCGTCCTGCTCCCTCACATCTGCCGCCTCTTCCTGTGGCCCAGCACGTTCGTGTTTCCTCGAACCTCTCGTTTCTGTAAAAAATGTTGTGTTTCACTAAGTGGAAAATCTTTTACGTGATAGGAGTTAATTATTTTAGTTCCAAGTTGCTTAAAATTGGAAGCATGATGAAATCTTCAGCTAAACTTATGGCTACGCAGCGTTATGTTTTCGAGTTTAGCCGGAGGCGACTTGAGAAGAGTAGTTCTGTTGCGCCGGACAGTGGGTTTTCCTCCACTGTTGTCAGTTTAGCTCTTCCTTGGGCAGGTGCGATTCTGGGGTAGGAAGTTGCTTGGTTCATTGAAATCTGTACGTTAAAAATTTTTAAAAACCTAAGTGGTAAACATTTACAAGCTCCCACTTACCAGCCTTTGATGAAAGTGTGACTAAGCTGCCCCAGAGCCCACAGGCGAGGAAGACAGCAGCAGGTCAGGTGCCCGCAGCCTGCACACCTTTCCCAGGGGACGGAAGAACCGTGGGGCACGGGGTCAGGGGGCCGGAGTCCTGTGCCCGCTCAGCACCCACATTGGAGGCGGAGCACCCGTGTCCTGCCCGCCCAGACAGCCAGTCCGCACGCTGGGCCTCTGCCCGGAAGCTGCCTCCTCGCGAGACCACTGGGGGCGGTGGGGTCAGCAAAGAAGAGGGAGCCCTGATGCCATGTGCCAAAACATGATTCCCTGGAGAACACCAACTAGGGATTCCACAGGCCAAATTGTCAGAAACCCACAGTTGTGTAGGAAGCCACGTGTCCCGGGGAAGATGCCGGAGTGGATGTGTGAGCATGGGTGGGACAAATGCTGGATGAAGTCGCACGGATCCTGTTGTCCCCGTGGCCCTCTGGGCAGCGCTGCTGTGGACAAGGGGGCGCCTCCCAGTGCCCCCTGCCAGGCTGGGGCGGGGTGGGGCGGTGTGCCGGGGCCCGCTGTGGCGTGTGCTGGCCTAAGACAGGGAGACTCCTTATTTATTCTATAAAATAAGGTTCATTTTTCATTTGCACCAATAACTATTGATTTGGATGATATTTTGGGCATGTTGGCTGTCTCCTGCTACTGGCTTCCAGTGGGCAGAGGCCAGGTGCTGCCACTCACCTTCCGATGCACAAGACGCCCCACAGCAGAGAATTACTTGGCTAAAACGTCAAAAGTACCAAGAAATTTCACAAACCACTTTTGACAGGTTCACTCAGTCATAGCATCTTCTCCATACACTGCACATTTTCTTTTTAAGATTTTGTGCATTATTTTCAGAGAGGAGGGCGGGGAGGGAGAAGAAAGAGAGAGTAGCATCCACGCATGGCTGCCTTTCACCTGCCTCCAGCTGGGGACCTGGCTGGGGACCAAACCAGTGACACTTGGGTTTGCAGGCCAGTGCTCAATTCACTGAGCCACACCAGCCAGGGAACAAATTTTTCTTCTTGCCTTTTAGTTGCATTTTTACCTTTCCTGAAATAATAAAGCATAATACACTGAAAATGTTGCATGTTTTTTTCCAGCTTCAATGTTAAAGTGGCTGCAGAAAAATTCACCAGTTTTTATAATTAAAAAAAAAATGTAAACCAATACGCTAGCCGTCATAGCCTCACAAAATTATTTTGAACGAAGTTAAGGACCACTAAGCACTACTGAAGCCCTCGCACAGGGAAACAAGACTCTGGCCAACCCAGTGGAACGTGGCTGCCAGGGGCTGGTCCCCAGCGTTTGGTGGGACAGTTTCTCTTGGGGATGATGAGACACTTGTGGGTACAGGGGAGGGTGATGGTCACACAGCATTTGAAGGTGTTTGATGATACTGATTGATAACCTTATAAAATGATAATACGTGCAGTTTACCACATGAAAGTGGATAGGGACTTTCAAAGGGACGTGTGGGAAGGTGCATCTGATGCACCTGGTCCCTGGCTGGCATGGCCCCCCTGCGCCTTCTGTACCAGCCCGTCAGCAGCCGCCCCTGGGCTGGGGGTCTGGGGGGCACAGCGCCATCCCAGGGAGCAAGGGAGCAGTGGCATCTGATGGGTCCTCCTCAGACCCACAGGACCACAAACAACACTCTAGAACCATCCTGCCCTTGGTGTTCAGTAGAGGAAAAAATGACTTTCTAAAGGACACTGTCAAACAAGGGGTGGTGACAGTCCAGTGTGGCAGCAGGGTGCTTGTCTGTACTTCGGGGAAAGTTTGCATGTTCTCTACTCCTGGACAGATGTGCCGCAACGTGTCTGACAGTTGGTGCCTGCGGGTGGGCCCCAGGTGCGAGGTGCCCCGCGGAGGCGGGGACCTGGGCGGGGCTGCACACCCTTACAGAGCACTTGAGAGGGCGCCTGGTGGGGTTGGCTCACTCGGGCGGTGAAGGATCACAGCTGGTTCTGTGACTCCGGAGGTGGCGTCACGTCCGGTTGCCTCTGAACCGACATACGGACGCGTGGGGATGTCGCTGGGAGAACTGATCCTGCCGTGACGCAGACGGGCTGCCAGCGCCGGGGTAATGACGCTCTCGGGCGCTGCACCTGCTGATTCTGAAATGCGCCGCAGGGGTTTCCTCGTAGGAGGGGCGCCGCAGAGACGCTGGGGGACCTCATCAGTTGGGGGGCAAAGGTTGGTGCCGCTTGCACTTGGCTTTGCAGGAGTGTTTCCCAGGGAAGTGGCGCTGCGCCCAGCCACCGAGTCTGGTGGGGGGACTGGTGATGCGTTGGGCTCTGTTTTGATAGAAGCATCCGTTCGTGTGTAAGTGTGGGTTTTATGTACTTCTTCTCCATGTACGTAACAAGTATCTTCAACCAAGTGAGGACAAATCTTTCTACATTAAACGCTACGTTTTTACTTAAGCCACTTACCTTCCTACAGGTTTAGCCTGATGCTGTCATCCTCTCCGGACTTGGCTGGTCCCTGGTCCCCAGAGCCGGCCTCGCCCCGTGCCCTGCCCACGGCCCTCCCACGGGTTCTGCTGGGCGCGGCACGGGGTCCCTGAGCCCTCTCCGTGCCTGGGGTGCCGCTGACTCACACCCCCAGAAGCTGAGACCCGGGGAGGCACAGGGTTGGATCTGCCCCTCTCTGCTGCCCGATCCTGCCTTAGTGTCTGTAGGACGGAGCCAGGGACAGCCGAGCTCCGAGGACTGAAGGGGATTTGGTGACAGGTGCCGACCAGACATCCTGCCGCGTGCCCCCTCGTACAGGTGTGGCGTGGCCTGCTGTCTTCCGTGAGAGGAAATGTATGGCCCGGCTGCTCCCCACTCATGAACTAGGGGCCGCGGTGGTGGGAACGGGATGAGACGTGCGTTGCGATGTGAGGGGTGACGGGCCCAAGTTGCCCGTGGGGGCTGTCTTTGTCCCGCACTGAGGAGGGACCCTGCTCAGAGGACGCCTGTGGTTCTGGCGCATGGCTGCCTGGCTTATCTGGGGACACCCCTGTCTGTGGGCTTCAGCCCTGCACTTCGCACTGCAGGGAGCTCCCCTCCCCCGCACGGTCCAGGCAGGTGTCCTGTGCTGGGTCCCCGCGGTCTCTGGATGTGACCCCCAACCCCCCGCCCCAATACCACCTGGGCTCCGGGCACCGGTGCCAACCACATCTTCCTGCGGCAGCGTGGCGCTGTCTACTTGTCCGCTCCAAAAGGTGTCGGCCACCTTCAAGTACCGAACGCACGGGGAGCCGGCCAGAAGCCACCTGGGTCTCCCACCTGCCTCGCGGGGTCAGGTTGCGTGGCCCTGGGTCCCGTCGGTGCTTTGGCCCTGCCTACCGGCAGGTCACTCAGCAGAGAACCTGGGCGATGATGTCATGTCCCTGAAAGCCCGGCTGTCTATCACTTATGTTTCAACGGGGCTAATGGAGACGTGGAGACCAGCAAGTGCCTTGGAGGGGAAGAGCCTGTCCCCTTCTCCAGAGAAATAATTGGTTCTTAGGGTACGTGGTTTTGAAGAATTCATTGCAAGGTAAAGGACTGGTGTTTCATTCTTGCATTTATTAGTATTTAATCAAACGGGAAGTGCACTTTCAGTCTGGAAACCTTGGCTTCAGCCACAGGATTAGAGTGAATTATGGTTTGAAGAGTAAAAGGTATAGAATTATATGTTCCAGTTATCAAGCCACTGATAGGTTCTGGGCAGAAGGTAACTAATTTGGAACATAAAACTTCCTGCCACGCGTCCATCTCTCAGAAGCCACGCGCCTGTCACGGCGGCTTGGCCTTCTTGTTGTGGGACGACATCTGTCCCTCCACCAAGGCCCACCCACGCGCCTCGGCCTCCGGAGCATGTCTGGAACGTGAGGACACCTGTGATAAATTAGGTGGCACGTGTCACCAAGAAGCCTCCTTAGGGAAACCTTGTGAAACTCATTCTCTCTTAGGGACCGGGGGGGCCCCCTTTTGGGTCCCCACCAGTGCCAGGTGCGGCTCGGGGACAGGGTGCAGCACGCCTTTCCCAGCGGGTGCTGAGCCTGCGTGCTGGCGGAGGTGCGGTGGTGTCGAAGACGGGGTGAGCCCTGGGCCCCAGTGGCCTCACAGCTTGCTCCGTGGCGGTGGGGAGCAGGCTTGCTGTTGTTGTTGTTCTGCCGAGTAAGGGGTCGCCGGAGGTCTTTGCCATGTTTCGGAACCTGCCTGGACATTGGTCCACATGGTGCCTCATTTTGCCCCCCAAAGTGTGAGCTTCTACCAGGGGTCTAGGCCTCGCCTGGTCGCTTACCCGGGGGTCTGCTCCTGTGACAGGGGCACGTCTGGGCTGGAGGAAGAGTTAGTTCCTGTCATAGGGTTTTGATGAGCACAGTGGCCTGGACCCCATGGGCGTGCCCGCGGAGTGGCTCCGCTGCCCCGGGAGTCCTCTGCTCGCCCCGCCGCCCCCACCCCGGCCCCCGGCAGGACCGAGCTCGGCCCTGTCCCCGTAGTTTTGTCCTTCCCAGGTGACACGCTTGGGATCACGCAGTTTTCGTCTTCTCAGGTGGCTCTTGCCCTCAGCCACGTGCAGTCGAGGGTCCTCGGTGTCCTTCCACGGTTCAAGAGCTCACTTCCTGCCTCACATGATCACATGTGCAGCCTGGACGCTTCCCAGTTCCCCCACTCGGGTGGGTGGACCCAGCTGCCTCTGAAGTGGGGTGGGGGTGACGGACGACGCCTCTGCACCCGTCGTGTGCGGGTTGGTGAGTGGACGCGGTGACACTGCACCACCTGCGGGTGCTCAGCTGGCGGACTAGGCAGCGGTGTCGGTGTTTTCCGGGGCAAAACCAGTTCAGTTTGCTGTGACCACTATGCGGGTGGAGCCCAGGAGGCCGAGCCTCGCCCTGCCCTGCCCTGCCCTGTCCTGTCCTGTCCTGTCCTGCCCTGCCCTGCCCTGCCCTGCCCTGCCCTGCCCTGCCCTGCCCTGCCCTGCCCTGCCCTGCCCTGCCCTGCCCTGCCCTGCCCTG